>WBNH01005672.1:0-44475 GCA_013401255.1 Urocolius indicus
TATATATATATATATATGCTTTACTTCACGTCAGAAGACTTGACATGTGCCCAGCTACTGCAGCTGAGCCACAGCACCAGAAAAGGTGCTCTTAATCAGTGAGCTAAATCAATCTAACAGCCAGTTGCCACAGGGAGGCTTCACTGCTCCTCTGGCCACGGCTGCATTGTATTCAACCTTTCCCTGTGCTCATCTGAGTCCACGTTGAGTCAATCCAGAGAGGTAAACTGCAAACTACTCTCCACTTTGCCAAAATGTTTTCTGTGCTTTTGCTCACTGGTTCAGCTCAGCATCCAGCGAGGGGAGCCTGCGACCCACTGCAGGGTCAAGGAGGCAAAGAAAGCAGGAGCAGGATACCTTTCAGTGGCAGCTAGCCATAAATGCAGCCGAGTTGTATCATCATGCTACACCCTTACTCACTTAATGGCCTCAGCCTAGAGTTATTAGGAGTTACTTCCAATTTATCTCTTGATCCATTTTGAGGAAGTCAGTTCTCTGCTAAATAGCCATGTATGAACCAGGAGGCTTCATCTGTCACATATATGCCTGAGCTCCTTCAGAAAAAAAGCTAGCAGGTTTAGGAGAAGGACTGCTGGAATTTGCAGTAGATCTTCCCTAAGTGCAAAATCTGTGCCAGTGATCAATAATTAACGTACTTTCACCCTGACCTGTCAAAGGCTAGAGACAAACCAGACACATGCTCAGTCCTTTCTGACTGGAGATACTGAAACCATAAATAATCCTCATATATAATCCCGACATAACGTAATTACCTTCAGATGGATGCGCATCATTTCTGGGAAGCTTAGGGGAAAGAGGAGCAGTATACGGTGGAGAGTCCTGAGAGTACCGTTTAGCACTCCTGTTTTCAGATATTTCTTCTTTTGCTGTGAAGAGGAAAGTCACCAGCTATTATTGTAGTGTAAAGCTGTTCATGGGGATAGCCCAGGGACCAAATCAAAGACATATATATCAGCTGTTCACCAGGTGGTTACTGTTCAGTTCCTTGTGGCACACAGACTCAGTCATTTTGATACAACCTTTCAAAGCTGAAGTACAGTTTAGTTTCTACTATCATCACCCAAATTACCTTGACCTCATCTACTTTTCTGAAAAGAGCAAGTCATTTAATTTACCCCTCACTCTATGCTCCTGGTGCTGCAGACAAAGATATTGGTCTCATACAAAATATCACAAGCAGTCACCTGCAAAACCCACATTTTGTACGAAAAGACTGGACCGTACATAATAGAAATGCAGAAATTCTGGAGCCACCACCGACTAAGGTGAATAAAAAGGGAAGAAGAGACCTTTTAATAGTGTGGAAAGAGCCAGACTGAATTTCCTTTAGCAGGCCCATTTCTCATAAGGCAGTAAGTATCTTTTTATAAGTTTATTTTATGATGCAAACATAAATGTAACAAATGAAATGTGAAGATTTGAGCTTGTCATTTTAAAGCAGTATCACAGTGGTACAATACATATGTTTCCTGACTTGGCTACAAGAAGGCAGTTTGCTGAACAAAATGATTTCTGCACATGTGGTATGAGCTATCCCATGCTGTCAAAGCACTACCACACTGGAACCAATTCACCGAGAACTGAAGCGTATTCATTTCAATCAATTCACGTCACAGAAAGACAGACTTAAAAGGTTAAATTTCATAAAGCCAACACACTTCCCAAAAATATCAGTGCTTGGAAGTAACAGTCGTTTAACAGTACCTGGTTTGTTCCTGTCATACTCAGCAGGACTATGTGCACATCCCATGTAAGGGCTGAAAGGCTGGCTACTGAAGAGATTATCACACTGCAAGCTGTGACAGAGCTTCTCCAAGAAGCGCAGGACAAACGATGCGCTGTTTACAGAAGGAAGATTGATGGCATGCTTTTCCCCATCAAAGGAAGCTGTGAATAAGAAGATGATGTCAAACACCCCCCAAGCATCAGGAAGTATAGTAAAACACCCTAATTAACTTAAAGGAGAAGACATCCAGATTTTATTTAAACCACACAAGAAACGAGAGGCAAACAAGAATTCTGGTAGTTTAACAAATTTTCATTCAAAGGACTAATGTTACCTTCCATTGGATCCATGCCAGTTTATAGATTTGCTCTACAGGAACTTATTAAAATAAGAGATTTTGGGATTCACACCAGCATTAACAAAACTTGCAGCTATTTCCTCATCATCCAAACCTTATGTGTGACTTCTGTTCTTTGCTTATAAAACAGCAAGCTCTCCACCACCTATTTGGAGGAGGTAACACAGAAAAGACCCTTTATGGTACTTGCTTTTAATAAAAAACCAAGGAAGCAAACAACTTGGTTTTTTTTTATTTCCTCAGTTTCTAACTGAACTGAGCATACTTGTGGTAATGTGCTGGCATCCATTGCTACTGAAATTCTGACTACAGAAACTGTTTTGCCATTTGCTATTTTATCACTAGAGAAATCTATCCTGCTGTCAACACTACAGTGGTCAAGCTCCCATTTATTTCAACAGGAGCTAGGTGGCAAAGATACCACAACAGCCACAAATGGATCTGGTGTCTTTTAAATTGAGTGATTACAAAGAGCCTGGACATGTGCCTACATCTTTCACTTGTTGACCTTCTTTGCTCCACAAACAGAGTGTTGCAGCTGACACTATTTTCCTCTTTTGTGAAAATCTGTAAGAGTTTGAAAAGACTCAATGCTACCAATGTACTGATAAATAATTACCATTACATTAGCTGAGATGTTTAGTTCTGAATAAAACACATTCTGACAAAGCAGGAACAAACTTGTAACATAAGCTTAGGGCTAGAAAGAAGCGGCATAAACACCAGGTTTATGCATCAATCTGTCTTCTTGGTTTTCAGCCTGTCACACAGCTTTCTGTTGTTAACAGAAGTTTCCAAATGATAAGTAGAGCTTTAAAGGATCACATTTTGTTGGTAGCAGATGCATTTAAAATAAACCAAACCAGAAATGACAAGAAAGCCTTTATTCACACATCTGAATTAAGGAACATTTCCATAGTGTGTTACAAGAGAGACAGCTAATATACACAAAGCCAAAGAAAACGCCCAAGCTTAGCATATTTTAGGCTTCCTTAGGAAATGAGCAGTGTCAATTACTTACATTGCTGATGTAAGGAAGCCTCTGATTATAGACTTAATACAAGTTAACCAGCTAGCATCAACAACATGCTACCTCTCTCATCTGCTGTCACGGCAGTCTGACATAGTGCAAGTGCTTAAAGTATAAGAGTCGGACAAATCTCTGACCAACACATTTCCATAGCCCATTCAGTTTTTCCAGACTCTAACGTTCAAATGAAAGGTTAATGACTCCCAGTCCCACATGTGGCTCAGACACAAGGTCCTCTACCTCCTGTTTGGGGAAGGGGTCTCCAAAGGCAAATTTTTGCTGGGAACTCAACCAGTTCTGGAGAGCAAATGGGCTGTGAGACCTAGCACAGCCTGATCTGACAAATTTACTGCAGGATGGTAGTCAGCTACAGCAAAACTTTAAAATGTTTTCTAATAGCGTTATGGATCTTCCTATATGACCTTTGGGGAAATCACTTATTACTCTCCACACCTTAATTTCTCATTTTGAAAAGCAGCATTGAGAAGAACAATATTATCTTAGAGTTGTCAGGAGGTTAAAGCAAGAAAAAGCTGAGACAATGTGACCGCCCTCGCAAGACATACTGTGAGAAAAATCCACAAATAAAGATTCAGTGCAAACATAGCTCCCTTGTACTCTAAACATCTGAGGGCAAACATATGAACTCCAACCAAGGATGTGGGATTCAGATCCATAGGTTCAACTGTCTGCTCTGCTTGGGGACAATGTGAGCCTCTCACTTCACAGATAAATGCTAGGGAAAAAAAATAAAGAGGAGTACTTCTGAAGTGCAGTAACCTCAGTCTATAATGACAAATAAACAGGAGCTTGTGTGTGCAATCTCAGCCCCTGGGATGAAGAGTCAATATCAGGTTCCAGTCAAGAGAAAGGCTGAGAGCCAAACTATCAGAAAAATGTGTTTGTCTGATAGTGAAGAAACTCACACAAGAGTCTGACTTTAGTTCTGTGCTTGAGAAGATTTACCTGAGCCTCAGGCTATTTCATCCCACCAAATGCCATAGTCTCTGCACTACAAGGGGAAAAAAGGGGCTAATACCACCACTGCTACCCTTAGTGGGGCTTGCTAATTAAGCCTTTAATTTCCTTTCAGTTATATTTGCCTGAATTAAAACCTTATGCATCAAGCAAGAATAAAACAGTTTGTGCTTTTGTTTGAGTAAGCAAAGATGGAAAAATTCTAAATTCAAGTCCATTGAAAACAATTATTTTCTTTGGCAGCTGAACCAAAAGAACTCACTAATTATTCACATGTATTCCAGTAAGATCATTTTATCCACATCCTCATTAGCATACAGTTTCCCCCATGTCAGGTATAATGCTTGTCATGAATGTGTCAGTCCACAAAGCATTTATGTTTCTTTATTTTCTGCTGCAACATATTTTCTTTTCCTTGCCAGTCTAAAAAAAAATTAACAAACCACACTTCAAAATTACTTTCAAATAAAAACTCTACAACAAAACACTCTCATAATTTTATACTTTAAGTCCTCGTTCTAGTCTGCTGTAGCTTTCCTCTTCTTCCTTACTGTTCCAACGCGCAGCTGGTTGTAATGTGCTACATTAACTGAAGTCACATTTTGTGCTTCTCAAAATACATCACACACAAATTTTTGATAAAATGACATGGAGTGTTTCCAGCAACCTGTTTGACAAGTTGATGAAAACACCAGAAACCCTCTGAGGTCTTGTGGTTCGCTATCACCTGGGCAAGCACTCTGCTTCAGGAGCAGTCCACATCACCAAGTTCCTCAAACTCAGAGCTACAGAGCTGGTTTCTCTGAGTCCAGGTCTTAGTGTGAAGATGGTTGAAGAATAGTAATTCCTTTTTGTTCCAAATTTTTGAATGTAAACAAACCACAACTACATAAGGATTCTGAAACTCTTGTCTCTCCTGTGAAATAATTATTTTCAACTACTCAGTCACAGCCCAGATATACAATTGGCCTACAACTTAGTCCCTTATGATGAAAAATCCCAAACTACTGGCAGTGCACATCTCTGTGCATTTTGTTTAAGAAAAATTACTTGTCTGAATTAGATACAGCAAGGTATTAATAATGCAATAAAATGTCATGCATCTTGCAAAAACAAAGCAATACGTGTTTCAAATCCACAAGAATACAATGCCGTTAAACCTCTACTACACAGCAGAGAAGCAGTATCCATTTTGTGCAGAAACTCATGGGAACACGTAAGCAAGGCTTACTCTAGTTTTGTTATATGCAGGTCGGGGTGCTGCTTTTTAAATATTGTTAGACAGCAACATCTTCATGAGGATTTAATTGAACCTGTATTCCGCTAATCATCTTTCATGTCTGGTGTTAATGTAAGGAGCTTAAAGCAAGGCAAAGTCTTTTTATCACCAGTGATGGAATTATGAAGTGCTAACTCCTATAAAGAATATTATCTAGTCTAGAAGGGAAAAAAATGTCAAGCAGTAGCTATTCAATTTGAGATATAGAGATAATTTATCTGTAGTACTGCCATTAGCATGTAGCAGAAATAAACTTATTCCATAATAGGGGACATAGGTGGATGAATGCTGACCTAAGACACTGCTGCATTTCTGAGGAGCAAGGGAAGGCAAGGAGCATCAACTTTAACATGTGGAAGCACTTGACTGGAAGCTAAACATACTAGTTTGAAACTTTTCACCCACTTGGTTGAGGTATTAAGAACACAAACACTAAGTATGGGTAAGATTATGCAAATGACTTGAATTAATAAAGCTGGTATTTCACTTGTACTGAGTTTACTTGACAAATGCTTGGCTACAGATGCTAATGAGGTGCACGAGAATCAGAACTTAACAGTACTGTATAAATGTAACTTAACACTGCTACTGGTAAATTCTAATTTAAAGAATTGTTCCAATCATCCTGGATCCAGAGTTGAGAAAAAACAGACACCACCAATACTATCTTAGTAAAGGAGTTCACAAGTGTATGTTCTTGACTTAAATCATTACAGAAGTGATATAAACTCATTGCAGCTACTTCAGATCTTCTGCCCTACCTCAAGTTCACAACCCGGTGGAAAAACAGAAGAAACAAAACATGTTCACATACCAGTTATCATTTGCCCTCCATGATGGCCAGATTTCAGAAATCCAAAGACTGTTTTGGACTGATAGGCACAATCCACACAAGCCTGAACAGCCTGCTGAAGTACCACATTGACAGGACCTGGTCCAAAGTGATCTGGAAGCTGCTGAACCTTCTTCTTATCCAGGTGAGGCCCAGAATTTCCATGCTTGTTAACATAAACACACACTGAAAAAAGAACAAGCCACATTTACTGGTGAGGAACTACAACATGTTTTCAAGTCAGAACTGCAAACTGACTTTTTCTGGTTTTAATCTTGAGGAAAACATGTACTGGCCAACTCATACAGAAAATACATACGTACTTGTGGAGCATGCAAAATGTGCTCTTCTCCATCTTTTGTCAAGATTCTCCTGCCTGAGTCCTAAATCTGCTCTTTCTGGTCTCTTAAGCCTTTCTCTGCTCCAGTAAAGTAACAAGGTTGTCACCATTTTTATCTTTTATTTCAACTAATCTATGTTCATACACTAGTTCCAATAAAGCAAGAATTACTGGCAGGTATTCTAAACTACAAAGACATAACTCAAAAAAGCTGGCCATATCAAGTCACTGCCCTAATTTTATTCCTATCAGAAAAGCCACAAGAAAGACAACCCTTCTGAAGTCCCAAACAATCACTGTATAGTTTCCACACTGCAACTTGGCTTTCTTTACCAAATAAAATAAGCATACTTCCCTAGAAACAGTGTAAGGTGGTTTAAAGCTCAGCACAAAACAATCAAATAGGACTTCTGAAATTACTTTTTAGAGATTACATAAAGTTGTCTTTCAAAAGGAACAGCAAGGCAGAAAAACATGGGCAAAAGCCATGAGTGAAGATTTATTTTTCTTCCTAAGATTCTATGATTCTTTGTGGCCTTGGCCATCACATGAGGTGAGGCGGCACCTTGAATGCCATGTCCAGTTTTGGGCCCCTCTCTACAAGGACATGGAGGTGCTGGAGAGGATCCAGAGGTGGGCTACCAAGCCAGTAAAAGATTTTGAGCACATCTCACATGAGGAACAGCTGAGGGATCTGGGGCTGTTTAGCCTGTGGAAAAGAAGGCTCAGGGAGACCATATCGCTCTCTACAACTACCTGAAAGGAAGCTGTAGCGAGGTGGGGATTGGTCTGTTCCCCCAAGTGAAAAGTAATAGAAAAAGAGGAAATGGCCTGAAGGTGTGCCAAGGGAAGTTCAGGCTGGATATGAGGAAGAATTTCTTTACTGAAAGGGTTGTCAGGTTTTGGAACGGGCTGCCCAGGGAGGTGGTGGAGTCACCATCCCTGGAGGTGTTTAAGAGACGGGTGAATGTTGCACTTAAGGATGTGGTCTGGTGATTGATAGGGCTGGGACAAAGGCTGGACTTGATGATCTTAAAGGTCTCTTCCAGCTGAAATGATTCTATGATCAGGAATACACCCAAGACATTATTATAGCTTAATGAAAAAACATGCTTCTGTGGTGATTAAACAGACAGTCTAAACCTGTTATACAAAAGGCCACCATATTTTTCTGAACTGTAGTACTATTTAGGCTTAGATAAAACCCTGGATTTTGAAAAAATGATGTCTTTCTATAAGTATTTTATTGTCCTCATGTCTCCATAAATATCTGCTCACTCTCCAATGTCTGCAGACTGGAACAAACCTGTTTGTACAAATAATCAAAGATAAAAATCAGCAAAAATAGTTTTCATGGCATCTTCTGTCTTGGCTCAACAACTGCCTCCTGAAAGGTTTATTTTATTTTCCTAGGAAAAACATACATATTTTCCCCTCATCCATATCTGACATACAGAGTGAGAAGAGCCTGACAACTTCTATTGTAAAAACAGTTTTTAAATGTAAAAAAGCACCCCNGTTTGTACAAATAATCAAAGATAAAAATCAGCAAAAATAGTTTTCATGGCATCTTCTGTCTTGGCTCAACAACTGCCTCCTGAAAGGTTTATTTTATTTTCCTAGGAAAAACATACATATTTTCCCCTCATCCATATCTGACATACAGAGTGAGAAGAGCCTGACAACTTCTATTGTAAAAACAGTTTTTAAAATCATAATTTATGGAGTTTTTAGACAGTTCTGAAATTTCAGTTGACAACATACAAATTGTTTCACTACAGGATTATAACTTGCTCAGTGAGTTTGTTCATTAACTAGCTTATTTCTCTTTTGCCAACCCTTTTCAAGATACATTTCATTACATTTCAAAAAGAAGCAAACATAAAAGGAAGGTGGAATGTATTTCCTCTGATTGCCTTTACTTAGTCTGAGCTGTTTCTTTTAATGTAAAGCTATGCAGAGATAAAATCTCCATTGTGTTACATTACAGCCTGCATGATATCAGAGTATCATATGGGTTTTTAGCTACATCTATTCCTATTTCAGACATTAAGAAGTGGGACGCATATGAAAGAACTGTAGTTTCCTTCTTCAGAAAGAAAGAAACTAGAAAATCTTTCAAAAAGATCCTATGCTCCAGCACGTCTTGTTATAATGCAGGCATCAAAATACTAATTCTGCAAAACAACAGTGGCATCTACAAAGATATTTTAAAAATAAAGTAGCTGGATAATGATTTACAGTAATAATCATTATTTTGCATATATTTTCCATAAAATAACACAATTAGTTTGCTTGAAATGGAAGCCATTTCACACTAAAAATGTCATAATCTTTTTTTCCTCTGTCTTTTACCTGTGGATATAACTGCTGCAGTTGCACCAGACAAACTAATTCCATCCTTCAGTATCTGCGTAGTGCCACTGTCTCCCTCAGGAGAAGAATGAGGAGGAGGAGGAGATGCAGGAGTCACTTCTTCTGGCAAGACGTTTTTCTGTTTAGAGAAAAAAAGCCAAAGTCAAAATGTTTAATGTTTTTTGAGGAGTGTACAAAACCTTTCTGCTACCAGTCACTATCTTAGTGAATGTGTGTGGCTTATTATTACAAGAGTACTACACACAGCAGACAGATAAAGTCCAGGAAATTAAGTCCAGAAACTGTCAGTTTGCATTTACAGTTACTTGAGTAAGGCAGCAGAAGACAAATGACTTGAAAGGAACTCATCTCTACCTAAAAAGTGGGAAAAGAATGAGCTTTATATGCTAATTCATGACCCTTCTAAATCTTAGGAAGGACAGAAGAGGTATTTTAGATTATTTTCCTGTCCATACCATTCCAGTCATCTGGGTTTATCAAAACTTGAATCACTCAGTTGGGCTGTATATATATTTTCATGTGAAACTTGAGTCACATTTAGGTGTCAGCTTTACGGTGCACCTAAATGTTCCCTCAGCTAGTTTAAGAGGGACCAAAATTCTCAAGTAATCACTTTCAGGAATCGGTCCCTTATACAAGTTACCAAACAGTTATAATCCAGACATGTGGGTTGCCAAAACCCTTTACCTTTCCCAAACCAAACTTATTTGCAGCGTATTTTTTGACAGAACACCAGAGTTCAGAGCACAAAGATTTAAAAATTGGTCAGTGTGCATTATGTTCCACCTGAAAAAGGGGGAATTTTGTTGTAATTTACTTTGGATTGGGAAGGCATTTCTAATGTGCTTTGACAGCCTATGAAAATAAATGGAAATAAAAGAAACACTGAATTGGAGAAAAGCTCTTCATCTCTCTCTTCACCATTTATTCTTGTATGGGAACAGACCATGTTTTATGCTCTTAGCTGTTCACAAAATTAGGAATACACAAAATAACCCAAGGTCTTAACACTGCTGAAGGCAGCAGAGATTTAGTTACTCATGTGCTAAGAACTTACTGCTACAATTCATTTATATTGAAGTGAAAATTCAGTCAAGTTGCTAAGGGAAGCTAAGCCATTTAGGAGTGTTCATCCTTTACAGTACTTTTTTCCAAATAATATATTAAAAATAGCACAGAAAGCAACTGAAATATACACTTTCCCAAGAGCAGCAGTGCTTAACTTCTTCACAACACCCATAAAGAATAAATTAACTTTCTTCGGAAATACAGAGCACTTTAAAGAAAATTTCTGTACCCCTTACAGTTCAGAGAAGATAAGTTTGTCTGCAGAAACTACTCGATGATAGTGCACTAGGTAGAATTGCCATGAACATAAGAAATAGACTGCCAAGGCTTGACATTGTATTGTGAACAAGATGAGGTGGCTCAGGTCAGACACTGAACCAAGCAGTGATGTATTACTTGTCAGGAATTGCCTATGTATCTTAACATGGGGTGCCAGAAAGGTCGCTCTTCATCCTCAATACAGAGAACAAAAATGCACTTGGGAAGCTTGAGCGTTTGATCTGAAGTCTGACATTCCTGAAGGCCCCCCTGGAGTAGGGACTCTTTTGGAAGAGTAGTTGTCTGTTAACATGCTGCAAAATACACATGGTTGAATGGAAAGAGGAGGAAATGGAAGAAATGTAGTTACAAAAACAAAATATAAACACTTAAACTGTGAGACAGAGGAACTCTGCCACACTCCACACTAACACCTAAGCGTGGTGAGGCTAGATGGCCATTTCCTACCTTCTTCACAAGGAGGAAAGAGTAAGTGCTTTGGAAATACAACATGGTTTAGCTGAGGTTCTCATGTTGCAATCCCAAATTGGTGAGCGACAAACTGCGATCAGGCCACCTTCCCAGCAGGGCTCAGCACATTTGCTTGGTCAGGGTGTCACTTGCTGGCCCCTGCCAGCTGGGAGGGCACGCCAGCTCTGTTTGTCTGCAGACAGCACTGCTCGGAGGCTGGCACCAGATAGCGAACTTCACAGGCTCTACCCTGACAAAATCTCTCTTCTTGTGGGGTCGAATCTGGGGCTGTAACGCACTCTCAGATCAAGGCACTTCCTCAAGGAATTCTTTGTATTGTTATGCAAAGTGCTCTTTTAAAAATAATGAGAGAAATATAAAGAGATTTCATCTTCATTATGACAGAGTAAAGGCATATTGTGTAAATTGGAGGAAACAAAGGGAAACGAAATCCTGACATGCATCTTATACATACAGAAAAGCTTAGAAAACTTATAAATAAACAAGAAAGATGACAAAATAGCTGAACACTCCTAGCTGTATAATGACAGTTAATACCTGCACTATGATAAACATTGCAGCATAGCAAACTTAAAAGTGCAAAGAAAGCCAAGCAACTCTATGGAGTATGAGGCATAGACCAACTTCCCTAAATACACAGCTTTTGAAGTGCCACATAGCCAGCTCACATGTGAAGCACAATTACTCAGCCTGAAATCTTGAGAGTTTTTTGGGATTGGTCTTGGCAAAGAAAAAAAAAAAAACAACCCACAAACAAAAAAAGAAAGAAAAAAGCACCTTCAAATCTCTAGGCACATATTGCTTCCATTATATTTGCCTATGTATTGTATATAGGTATACAGGCTGTATGGTACTCCATGTCAGATACACTCTGTCTGTGCACAACTCCCATCAAGCCATTTCCTCTCTTCACCTTTATGCTCCTCGGAAGAGCTTGTACCTATGCATAACATCTCAGCAATTGAACCACATACCAAAGCAATTAACAATCTCCTGTGGACTGTCAAAAGTAGAACATTTTTAAAAAGTTTTTAATGCAAAGATTACTGCAGTAAGCCTCCCAAGTTAGATATATCAAACTTAGATTCTGCAAAACCTTTTAGCTGCATGGCTCCACAGAGGAAATCAGGAGTGTGTAGAGGTGCCTCAGGTTCACTGCCCCAAGACAGTGTTAGCAGTAAATCCCATTCTCCAAGCATATCCCCCAAGTACCTAACACAGACTAGGTGCCCAATGCAGTGTTCCAAGAAAACACCCGGAGTTTGGAGCCCAGAAGCCTCCTCTAAGGGCGAGATGCCTCCAACTATTCTTTCAAAGGATATACAAAGCCTTTCAATTTCTTTTTCTTCAGACAAAGAAGACAAAACTCTTATATGAAAATGTGCATCCTGACATACCTGAGTACATACTTAAGATATAAAAGCCTTTTGTTCAAATCCTCCCAGACTTACAGAGAACATCCCATTCACTAGCTAAGTCTGGATGGAAGCACCTTTCTCCTCTTTAATCTGTGTATCCATGTACTTTAACATGCCAACCCAGAGATAAAGCTGGAGACCACTTGCATCAGTTGCCTACTAGTCTTGACGCATGGCTGGAAGGGGCAGGCAGCAGAGGAGACAGCGCTCAAATTTTAATATCCGATCCCCAAAATAATTTCTTACCTTGCAGTCATCATTTCAACAAAGTCCCTGCTTCCAGTTTTGTGGTAGAGTCTTCTGGGTATGCTCTAATAATGTTACTTCACTAGTACTTTACACTGATCAATGCTCCCACTGAAAATAGTCCCACCTGTGCTGTTCCTCCACTCTCTACCACACATCACTCGAAACAGATCCCGTAGCCCACAGTGATTCAAGATTGGAAGAGAAAAACCCCAAAATTTCAACTGCTTGAAGCTTGGGGGCAGGGATGGGGCCAAACAGAATGAACAATGCCCTCCAGTCCACCATTGGTGCTAATGCAAAGGAGGAAGGAGCACAAGGACAGACACAAATTGTCTGGGGAAAGACATTGTAGTATTGCTGCTTGTCCTTGACAGCCTGCAGCAGGTAAGCAAGCATCTTAAAATAGACTGTACCTCCATGGCAACTTGAATTGCCCTAAATCTGCCCAGTTGTGACCTTACTCCTTCCTTGCAGCACCCACAGCATTTGTGATTTTTTTGGGCTGGCACAAAGAAGAGGGATGGATGCCGAGTTAGTTGTCTACCAGGTTAGTACCCTGAACTAGCCCACTCTGGGACTGTTAACCCATCAGCGTTGGTTTTGTGTGCGTGAGGGAAGGGGGGAGGTTACCACAGTGCCTATTTGTACCTGATCAAACAGATCCAGAATTGCTGAAGCTGAAGGCAGCTGCCCACACACCAGATCTGACTCAGCTTGGCAGCCAGAAAGGCATCACGTCTTTCAGGCCAGGGCAGAACTGGATCCACACCTGGAGAAATGTGTTGCCTAGAAAGAAGCTTTCTGCTTCATTTCTGGCGTCTCCAGGATTAAGGGGTGTCTAAGAGATTCAGTTGGCAAATGCAGATGTATGCTTAAGATGCCTAAATGCTGCAACAAAGCCCTCACTGTTGCTAATCCTTTATTCGTGAACACAAAACAAACAAACAAACAAAAAAACCCACAAAAAGAATATTATGCAAATTACATATACGGTTCTGTAACAAAATAAATTTAGACTAAAGTCTTCCCTGACTCTTGTAATTTTACTGGAAATGGCTACTCCAGAATACTATTTTTCAACACAAGTAATTCACCTATAAATAAATTAGTGATCTTGTTCTGGAATAAAATTATCCACAGATGCTTATATTAAAATAGTCCAGAATAGCTCTTCTAATTTTTTTTTGCCTCGTAACCAACTGCTGAAAATGGTGAAGCCCTGATGGCTGAAGACAAGACAGAAAATTAAATAATAATAGTAAAAAGAGGAAAAAAAAAATCTCACTACAAAATTTTGCAATAGAAAGTAAAGTAGTAGATAAAGACTAACCTTTTTTCCAGGTTTTAAACTTTTTTTCCTTGTTTTAAGATTTTCAGTATGAGAGGTGCTTTTTGTCAGGGGAATATTTTTAGGAGACCTGCCCTTCTTGGGAACTGGAGACTGTCCAGGGGGTTTGCCCCGACCTGGTTTCCTGCCCCGTTGCGCTGGTACCGGAGCAGATTTCTGTGGAGACTGCATTGAACGCCGGGTCACTTTGGAAGGGGAAGATTGGATTTTTGCACTGCTCTTTGTAATGGAAACTGAGGAAAAACAAAAACAAAAGGGAAAGGGGGGAAAAAACCTCAAAATGAATGATGGAAAGCAACTTTTCTGACAAAGGCTTAAAAAAGAAAAAAAAAAGAAAGAAAGAAATGTAGTGCACAATTTACATTGTAAAATAAATAGACTCAGATATTTTGAACTTAAGCAGTTGGCATGAAAATATGTAAGTTCATTAAAGCCAGAGAGAACTCTTTACACTCAGTCTTTTAGAGGAACTTTCCTAAGAGATAAACATTCAAAGGAAAAAAAATTAAATCATAAATCCACTCACCTTACAAAGGTTTCCCATAATTCAATTACCATAAGATTATATATATATAAAGTGCCATTCATCAAGAAGGCCTTGAAAATACTTCACAAATTATACAACCCATTATACATTCACCCTCCTCTAAGAACAGTTTCCATCATTACATACCAGCTAGTTCTAGGGAGCTAAAAACCAATTTTAAGCAGCAAAGAAAGTCATCCCACTGAAGAGGAGGAACTGATGATAGGCAAAGTATCAGTAGTGTGCATTTGTCTGAGATGCCAGTCCAGAAAGTTAAGTTCAAACAACTATGCCCAGATTTTTTCTACACTGAGCCATCCAGACTTTACATTTCATTTGGAAGAAGTACTTCCAAAAACCAAAGTACCATTTAAATTCATTCTTAACAAGGAAGTGGTTCTCTGTTTCATCTCCCATCTCAATACAAAACTGATCCAGTATGTATACGATGTGACTGTATTATAATTTGGTGCTGCAAGATGGAATTGGATTTCATCAAACAGAACTTCCTAGGTAGCAATCTTGTCCACTCAACTCAACTCTTTTCTGAAGTAACGGTGATTTTAACAATTCCCTTCTCACTAGACAGGTTAAAACACCAGAAGGATGACAAACAAAACCTGCAGATAAGGGCATACCCTCGATGAAAAGACATACCACACCATGGTATAGCAGCACCTGTGGCCAACAAAAAGCAATTACTAAGTCCAAAAGCCCAACAAATAGTCCATTTGGTTGGCCTGATTCTAGCAGGCAGACAGATGCGTAACTTGCAGAAGAGGTGAGTAGAAGATGAAAATGGGAGATTTTGTGACAATCAAACCACCCTTGTTGCAAGCAGTCTGGGAAAAGAACACACAACATATCTGAAAGCATTTGTAGCCTTTACACTAAAATTAGATGGCTTTCCTGTGTCACACTGCCCTTTACCACAGCCTTTTGCATCTCTGATGATGAAACTCTCATGATACATTCTAACTTTAAATAAGATCTACCTAATGTGACACAACTTAGAACTATTGCAAATTAGGGTTCAAACAAGCTTTGACCAGTGCAGGATCCAAAGTGCTACTGCAGATTGCAAGTGGAGCACAGGAGGTTGCTAATAGTTAATTTCCTGGATGTTTGTCAATGTGGAATAAGTCTTGTCCTGAAAATATTAGTATCTGAGGCTTTCTGGTAAGCAAATAAGATGTGAAATAAAACTCAAAGATACATTTGAAATGAGATCTTGAGAAAAAGAACATACTATTTTATATTGTATGATTAACAATTTTAATGTCTAGCTCTATGGGTAGTGTTCACCTTAAAAGCCTAGCACCTAGCTTTACAACTGTTACTTGAACTCTGAATTTTTATTCACAAGTTAACTGTTATTAAGTATTTGCAATAGAAAATAACACAGTAAGATGAAATGCACACTGCAAACAGACTTCTTATAAAACACAAGTACTAGTGACACATTTTTAAAGCTGTAGGAGCATTTACATACATCACCATTTGTCTGACTCGGATACTAATGTAATATTGCTAAATGGCAGTTCAGAGGAAATCTCTTCATTATGGCTAGTTGCAATTCTAATACATCACATACATCCTTAGGTATCCGAGAAGGACTACCTTCTGGATGTGCAAAGTGATCACTTTCCTGTTATTTACATATGTCAAAACTTATTTTCACATGCAATTACAGCTTAAAATAAAATGAATAGACTTTTAACCAAATGCTGGCATAGCATTACTCTTCTGTCTCTAAATTGGTGAATGACAACTCGCATTAAGCTCTACATCTGGAAAGCAAAACAATATCAACTGTATGTTGTATGATACAGTACTATAGATTGTATCTGCATCATGCTTACATCAAAGTAAAATTCAGTGACTTTTATTTATTTGTGCCACACAACTATGCATTTAACAAAACAACCATGACCTCGTAAAGAAATGTTGTTTCACAAATTCTTTGTGCCCATCTGTGCTGAAATTTAGCAAATGCATTTCTGTACGTGCACAGTAAAGTCACAGCTATGGTCAAATGCACAGGTAATTGCAATGGCAACAGGTTCCAGGAGCACAGGTATGATTTTCAGGACAGGGGGCAATCCCTACTCCCTTTCAGAAGGACATTTATCAGACAAAGAGTAACAATGCAAAGAGCTCCAACCACTTCAGGCTGCCCTCTTGAGCCACACACATCAAGTACCCTTATCTCAGCATCTTCCTACCTGTATACATCCAGAGGACCAAATATTAGCAGCATTAACCATTAAGGGGGGGGGTGTGTGTCAGGTCCCATTTGGTACTTTTCCTTCTGCCACCTAGAGCTGAAGCTGCTTTTTTCAATAGGCAGGGCTGCAACAAAGCCAACGCTGCCCGGGCAGCCTCCCGGAGACAGCAGCAAATGAGGAGGCTGCTATTTGCATTTGTTGATTTAAGAGAGGATGGGGGTAGAGCAAGGGAGTGGGAGACTGTTAAAGTAATTCCCATATTGTCTGCAGGCCGTATTGACAGTGATCATCAGTCACCTGCTCATACTTCCTTCACCCCGGCCTTCAGAGGGAGACCAAAGGTTACGCTGGGTCACAGGATCTGGAGGGAAATGAAAAGACATGCAAAATCGAGCTGCCAACCCACTGCATCTGTAGACAGAGTTATCCCCACTAGGCCACATGTTCCAAAAACTAAGACGTTTTAATAGTCTCATGAGAACTTGTTAAAATATAACGATGAAGAGAATAGAGAGGAAAAATGCCAAGCTCTGCTTGCAATTACTGCACTATTTAGCTGGGATATTTACAACCAAAAAAGCACATTTGCCTTTTCAGGATGCTGCTTTGCATCACAAAGGCTTTCTCATTTGCACAAACAAAATCAAGCATTTGTGTCCTGTTGCTCTTCTAGACAAATATCCACTGCTCCAGTTTCAGGGGTGGGATGCGTTGCATGGCATTCTTTCCCAACTCTCTTAAAAACCATACTGCTGTCCTCAAGAATAGAAGAACAGAGATTGTGTTCCACGAACATGCTTTACCATAGTCACGTCAGTAATTAAATGGTGTTTTCAAAGTCCACAGAGCTCTAATTATGCTGTCACGATAGGGCTATAGGGGACTATCTTGACACACCACACAAGCAGCTTTCATACTTCCAATTGCTACTTACTCAACATACAGTAATTTTTTTTACCTCTAAACCGTCCTGCAAGATTCACACCACCTATAAACTTTGTATCCAACATATGTAACAGAAACCCCAATGCAGTTATCTTGGAATTCACAGCCATTGTGACATAACACAGTCCTCATAGGCACAAGCAGATCCACTGGAGTCAACTGAGCTCATTTGCATGAGAAGGACATGAAAGGTTAGACTTCAGATGAGGGCCAAATTCTGCTTGCAGAAGCAGAAAAACTGCCCAGACACATGCAGGACTGCAAAATTTGACTCCAGCATGTTATCCCTCAAATCTCTTGCCAGAACAAGTCAGATGTATTTAAAGGCAAGCGTGAAACTGAAGCTACTGAAACTTCCAGTGCTTGGGAAGGGGACAGGACAGATGACAGCTCAGAAGCCTGAATTCTCATGCAATTCTAATTTGTTAAAATTCCCTCAAATAATCCACAGTGACAGTTTTACTCCATGTTTTTATGGAAAGCAAGAGGGAAAAAAAAGGTTCAGATTTGTAATATTGTAATAACATTAGAAATCTACCATTCAGTTAGTGTCACAGAGCAGCAATTCCAAGACAAGACTTTAAGAAGCTGAAGTGAAATTATGCAAAGCAAGATACGGACCCGTTTTGCTGTACATTCTCTGAACACAGCATTGCTCCCTTAGGTGAAGGTGATGATATCAGGACAGTAAAAAAAAAAAAAAAAAAAAAAGTAATTCAGTGTTTAAGGTAGAATTTCTTTCATGACAGAAATGATTCTATTTGTACTGCAGTATTGTTCCTATGCCCCCACTGAGTCGCAAGCTGAATGTTCTTTGGAGAATGCAAAGACCTGGCCCTTCTCTCATCTACAGATGAAAAAAAAAAATTAAATGAGGGAATGAGATTTAGCAACTTACCCTAAATCCATGTGAGCATTCTACAGCGGAAGTAACAGAAATACACCTCCTGAGTTCTAGTTCAGGATTTTAACTATAAAATTAACCTTCTTTAATACATGAAGTTATTATTATGATCATTTTGACAACTGGCAAAGGAAGTGGAAAAGATTCGTAATTTTTCAAAAAAAGCTTACTGCCAAGGATTATAAAAATCTATGTCCTTATGCCTCAGTTGAACAAGAGAGACATACAGAAGTACAAGTACCTGCAATACATGCCACCTCTTTCTATTTGTGTTTAGATTACTTCTGGTTAAGAAGTAGCTGCAAGATACTAATTGATATGTTGCTACGATACCAAACACAGTTGTAACTTGTCATTTTGTCATTTAAAAGGCAACACTGTGCTTGGAAACGTCAACAGCCACTTTTGGCAAGACATGGACAATTTTCTCCTAGATTTACGTTTCTGCGACTAGTACAGCAAAACAAAACAAAACACCAGTTGTCTCTTGATAACTTCTAACTTTCCCCTCACAGTCCTGAAAGATGAAATGGAGGACTCCAAGCAACGTAAGACAAAACTAGCGGAAAACCTGCCTGGACACCTCCCTGTGCGACCTGATCTAGGTGGACCAGCTTTAGCACGGAGTTTGGACTACATGATCTCTAAATGTCCCTTCCAACCCCTACCATTTTGTGATTCTGTGAAAGCAAAGCATTTCTTTCCTAGGCACTTCCCCAAGCAGCACTGTAGCACCTTGGTCGCTCACTCCCATTTTGAACCTCCCACATTTTTAAGAGCTAGGTAACCCAGCACCTGTGAAACAGGACTCATGAAAACACTAACTAAACCACATCAAAAACCACTGCTAACTAAATTAACATCCATCACTTCCAAAATAACAACTTTTAATAGCCCAGCTGGGGCATGGGATGTATAGAGGGTAAAAGCAAAGCAAAAGACAGACTCCTGGAAAGATGTCTGCAGTTAATCTCCAGAAACCAAAAACTGTGGATAAGCAACTTCAAGTCTCACCTTTCAACAAAGCATTGCCATTGCAACCACACTAGCAAAAAAAAAGAAATAATGGGAAATTAAAAAGAAAAAACCCACAAACCCCAAACCAAACAAAAAAGTAAACCCCAGCCACTGTATTTTGTTGACAAGCTGAAAAGAAATAGAGCCTGCTGAACTATTAAAGAAGCCCAAACTTGAGTTACCTGTGAAGGGTTTAAGTGTGCTGATATGTCAATAAGTCTGGCAAAGCCAAGCTCTGCACAGCAGGTAAGAGTTTTAACATCTTTATTCTTCACTCTATCATTACTGATTCTGCCTAGGTTTTCCCATTATTTTTGTGAAATGGCATCAGGAGGATGAAAGATGGGCTCAAAATGAAACAAGGAAAAACAATAAGCATCAGAGGAAGAAGAAAAAATAAACACAGACCATGGTTAGTGCAATACCACAATTTGTTTTGTCTCAATATCTGAATGACAGCACTGATAAATTCTTATCATTATCTTCTACATATTAACATAGATTTGGAAAAAATCCACTCAGTCCAACCCACTGGTAGGGCAACACAACCACTGTTGACACAAGTATCCACAAGAATTCAACAGGAGGAAATGAAGGAAAATATTTCCCATGTAACAGTAAAAAATACATGCATTAGAGTGCTTCTAATTTAAAAGAAAATTACAACTACCTCACAAATAAATATGGTAAGATGGTAAGGAAGCCAGGCTTACAGTAAGGTCACAGCTTTGAGAAAGGCAAAACTTTTATCTTTTTCATAGGTGATTACTGCCCTGTAGCTGCACCACCCAGGTCTTGCTGCAATATGCCAAGAACCATTAATGCCAAATAAAAAAAAGCTTAACATGTGAGAGTATGTGGCAAATCAGATTTTAGCCTGAAGCACTGAGGAGTTTTACATGTACAATCGTGAAGACAGCGTAAATCTGCTTACTGTATGTACCTGATTTAACTACTGTGACCTGCTCGTGAAAAGCTGGCTGCACTGAGAGAAAAATGAAACCTCCAGCAGCAAGGCACGGTAACATTTCAGCATTTGTTTTTTTCTTTAATGAAACTTTAGAATTACCATGCTGTTGGGTTTTGGTTTGTTTTTTTTTGGCTACTTGAAACAACACAAAGTCTTTTCACAGATCTAAGTGTATCTCTGCCTAAAGCTCCAACACTTCTTTTGTTTCATCTACAAACATATATAGTAGTACTTAAGGTTAAATTGATGTCATACATTTGAGTATAACTCAGATAAAATTATAGCTCAACTACTTTGACATAATTTTGTTATCGGTAAGAGAAGTGCATCTCCAGTAGCTAGCTTGGGAAAATCTGCACAAAGTAAACATTGAGAATACGACTGAAAAGTGACTAAAACGGAACTAAGAAATCATAAAACAGACAAATAAGATGCTTTTTAATCTCTGCTTGATCTTGTATTACTCTTATTGCTGCAGACAGCTTTTGAAGGAGACCTTTAACATCACAGGCTGATTAGCGTAATGAAAAAAGATTGCTCTCACCAACAATAAATGCACTGAATGGGGAGAAAAGCAATGAGGGGTACATGATGTGGAAGGCAGGGAGACAGAGGAGAGGGAAAGAAGAGAACTCAGGATAAAAGCTATAGCACATCACTGGTTTTAATTAGATTACTACATCGTCTTCCTTTGGTCACTCAAATTCTCTCCTGTGTAGCGGGGAGCACAGTTCATCCTTCATCAGTTCTTGCACCACATTTGTCCATCACAGATTAGGCTTCATAAGACTGTGGCTATCAGTGATATATAGAAAATGATCCCTCTCCAGATGCTGTTCGCATCTAAATGATACATACTACTTCATACTGAAATAAATCTTTGCAGGTGAAACTACTTACCATTTCCCACATGGTTTGTCCCTAGTTGTTCTTTTGTTTCCTGTCTTTTATGGAAAATATTTCCATTCTATTATAAATAAAAAGGTGGCATGCCTAAGTAACTGCCATTTACATGCAATGACTAAATAGTAAAATTAATTTATATAGAAACAGCTAATGGAAACTGCTCTGACAATCTCCAGTCATCTGCTGTCTACTTCAATCATAAGCCTTAGCTAAAACTAGCTACAGTGCACCACAAAGAATATTCTTAAGCATAGTAACAGCTTTCTATTATCCAACTGAGTAAACTAAAAACTATGATCTACAGTGGTTAAATAGAAAAGTATAATGTGTTTCGCCTCAAAAAAGAGCTAATAGAAAGACATCCAAAAGACATCAAACTTTAAAAGCCTTTTTAAAGCGTATCAAAAGCAGACATTATCTGGACCCAACAGATGATCAAATTTCACAATGAGCAAACACAGAAGAATATACGAAAGTGACAAAGGTTTAGTGAATGTTTTCTTGCATTCATACTTAATCCAAAGCAGCCCATCAGTTCCCATATCAGAGCCTCTCTTCACAGGGATCTGAAACAAGTTTCCTGACATTAAGTACTAGTAGTACTGCTCATGAAACACAGATGGGACAAACAGTAGAGATTTGACAAGACATACAGCACTTAGTAGTGTTAAGGAAACAAAACAACAAACTATCCAAGCTATTGATCATGCCGTGCAAGTTTGTCCTCAAAACTGCCTCAAGTTCAGAGATTTAAAAAGGTGGTTAGTGAGATGTCATCACTCAAGTCAGCAAGGTATGAATAGGACCTGATGTTTGTATGGGCCAAGTTGATAAAAAACTTGTATAGAACAGAGATAGTGAGCCCAAAGATAAATACAGTATCTTGAGGGAGAACTAATCATAGCTTTTGCAGAGAAAAGTCACATTTCATAAAGTTATTATTAATGTCTTGTTAAGAAGTCAATAAGCAAGCATACAATGGAAAGTCCATTGATGTGATTTGCATGTGACAAGATCTCACATCATAACCTCTTAAAAAAAATCCTTAGCTGGCAATGAATATAAGGGAAGATTCTCACAATCATTCTAAAGAATATCTTGGAAAATACTAAACAGTGTCAAAGAATAAATGGATATGTTTCCACGGTTGAGTCAGGAGTCTAGTGAAATCCTAATAAGATCTCTGCTTGGGCTTGTGCCCAATCTAGGACAAGAGTAAAGACGGCAATAACTGCTGAACAATTCTTTTACTCGGTAAAGATGTATAAAAGTATCTTGTAAAGTTGAGCAGTTGCTCGGCAGAGGAAGTAACAGATGAAATTCAAAGTTAAGCAATTCAAAATAATCTAGCTTCTGTGATTGATGATGGACTATTAACTGATGTATACAAAAATTACACCTTAGAATGAAAATAAATATTTCTATGACAGTATTGATTCATTGCTCAATAGTAATAAAAAAATACATGATACTAGTTCATGAATAATTACAGAAGGAATAGAAAATAAAACAGAAACCACCACTATGCCGTAGCGTATGCACTTCTGGTTCCAGTGGCTCAAACATGCCATAGCTGAAACGAAAACGATATGGAAGAAAAAGAGGGATTAACGGACGTAAACTAATCTCATGACAGTAGAAAACAAAACAGAACAGGATTTAATAGGTTTGGAATACAGGTAACTGAGGGAAGCTACAATACAGGTTTACAAAATCATGACGGATGTGAAGAAGGCAATTAGAGAATGACTATTTACTGTTCTCTTCCTCTAAAAGTAATGGAAGTACAGGGAGCTATTTCAGTAGAAGGACATGAAGACAACGAACAAAACTACCAGCAAAAAGGACACCTCCTTTTCCAAAGAACACCCATTCAAGTACAACATCCTGTAATAAGGGGTTCCATAAGTGCTAAAAGTTCAGATGGCTCCAAAATACAACTGAACAAAACAGAACAAGCTCCTTCAGGAGGACCCAGCATGAAAGCATTATTCAGGCTTGGGAAGTGCTGGCTTGTAGATAGTGCAGTATTGGGAATACTTCTACAAACCTCTCTCCTATGTGCTTATGCATTTTTTTCACACATTTGATTTCAGAGACTTATGGAGAAAGCCTATTAGAGCAGATGGTCCTTCAAATTGATCCAGCATAGACACTATGATGTCAACTTCTTTCTTTAACTATAGTTCATTCACAGCGATGCTCCTGAGTGACAAGTTTTCCCTAAAAGTACTTGAGTGACCAAGAAATCTGAAGAAAACAAATTTTTGCATCCTTAAAATGTTAACCTTGGGCCAAGCAAACATCAAGCACTATTGCCAAACATAAGACAGAAATATCTCCACAAGCAGCTTAAGGAAACAAACTACAATATTAGCTAAGTACAGCTTCTGCTGGGATAAATATTGAACACTGCATTTCATACCACTGTACACATACTCTGACATCCAGCTAGGTCCATCTAAGTCATATTTCCTGATAAGGACCAAAGACAAAATGCCAACACAAAGATTAAGGCCTGAAAGCTAAAAACAGTTGCTTCAAAACAACTTTTCACTTACCTTCTCAATTTTACTTTCTATTAATTGTGTCTTAGTTCTTGAGGTTATCTGTCTGAAACCAGTGCAAGTCACAGAAGATATAGCTACGGACTAAATATACCACATAATCTGGTCTGAATAAATTCACCCATATCCAACAGTTTAAACTGTTCTTAAACCCTTCCCATAACAAAGGTCCTACATTCTCTCTGGGCATCCTAAATAGCCACGACAGCAAATAGCTGAAATAAAAGCTTCCCTACTTCTCACATTGCCTCCCTTACTGCATTTCATCTCGCTTTCAGAAAGCTAAATTAGATCCTAAAATATAAGTCTCGTGGCAGGAAATTATTGTCCTAAGTATGAATGAAATTCAAAGCCTCCTTTATCGCTTTCATACTTAGACTGCAGGAGATTGGTTTTGCTCGTTCACTAAAACCTGCGCAGTCGTTTTCTGTCCTTTACCTAGTGATTTACCACATTTAAATGCTTTCAGGAAAGGTAGTTACAAGAAAAAAAAAAAAAATAAAAAATTAAGAATACGTCTCATTATATTCACTCTGAAATCTAAGCCAAACTCAGACAATTATTTTCACTTTCTATTGTGGTAATTTGAGGCAGTACTACTAAACTAACCTGCAGGTAAAACAGTCCAGGACAGAATAATACTATAATATTTCAAGTGAATCCCTACGATACAGTATCTGTCACACTTTCTTCCTTAACAGAAGCAGTCAATGTTAATGTGACTTAATGAAGAATCCTGACAACATTATCATATTTCTGAATTGAAATTACTTGATTACACTCTCCTTGAAGCTATTATTTACATCTTAATAAAGGACTATCATTACAGTTCTTTAATGGCTCAAAAGCGATCAAATGACAGTGAAAAGCCTAACCTGAGAGTAAAAATATTTCCTGTATGCAAATTTGACAAGTGTGTAAAACATGAACAAACAGCACATATAAATACGCACATGAAGGGAAAGAACAAATTATGCTTAGAAAAGGGGAACAAAGGGAGCACAACACAATTTTAATAAAACTGAAGTTAACTTTGGGCTCACTTTTAGAATGAAAAACAAGGAAATTCCCAGCCTGCACCTCTCAGTTTCCATCACGGATCAAAATTCACAGTTTTGACTGTAAGTCTGGAAGAACCTTGCTTCAGGTTTTATTAACGACTGAAGTGCTACTGCTTCTCAAAACAAAGCAATAGATTCCATAAAAATACCTGGAGAGGTATTTCAACGTTTCACCAAAGTTGAACATACTCAAGAATTCTGCTTGTTTTACTACCTGAACAACTGGAATGCATAATCAACATTACTGACTGTGGTGATTTAGCCAGGTGTCCACAAAGTCATAAAATCACTCCTCTCTCCTACAGGCTCCCAGGTCCTACCAGGAACTTGCTCCAGCGTGAGCTACCCACGGAGTCACAGCTTCCTTCAGGCCTCCACCTGCTCCAGCATGGGGTCCTCCACAGGCTGCTAGTGGGTTTCTGCTCCCCAGCAGCCCCCATGGACTGCAGAAGTACAACTCGCTTCACCATGGTCTTCACCACATATTGCAGGAGAGTCTTTCTTTCAGGACCTAAACACCCTCCTCCCCCTCCTTCTCCACTGACCTTGGTGTCTGTGGAGATGTTTTCACATTCTCTCTCCCTGTTGCTGCTGCAGTTCTGCAACTGCGCAACAACTTCTTTTGCTTCTCAAATACGTTTTTCACAGAGGCATTACATCCATCACTAATTGGCCAAGCCTGGATCAGCTGAGGGATCCATCTTAGAACTGACTGGCATTAGCCCTGTCAGCTACAGGGGAAGATTCTGGCAGCTCTTTGTTTAAAGAAGCCACCCCTATAGCTCCCCCCGCTACCAAAAAACCTGGCCCAGGCAAAACCTCTACACTGTTGAATGTTAGACAACTCCTTGATCTCTAATCAGCACTCAACAGTCAAGAAAAATTCTGTACATATCATCTCAAAATATTCCTGATTTTCCGTCAGTGAAAATGGAGTAGACTAAGCTATTTAATAATATACCGTTTCAGAAAATGCAATAGGACTCAGCAATCTAATCTGCCACAAAAATATCTTCCAAAATTTTTATGCTGCTTGTTTACACAGTCCCTTCTGTACAAAGCAGTTTTATTTCACCACAATTAACATACTTGACTTGCCATAATAACACATCTCATCCGTAATTTCTCAAGACAAGGTCAACCTTCTGAAGAAGCTAAGAAAGACACTTTACAGATTGGGAGCACAGACACATTAAGAGTGAGGTCAGCTGTGTACCTAATACATGACCTGAGTGTAGACTGTCCTAACCTGACTTCCCCCTGCATTCTCACTTCTCACTACACACACAGTTGCTTCCTTGCTGGTGTCTGACTCAACTAGATTACAGGTACTTAAGACCCCTGGCAAGTACTCGCAGACAGAACTACCAACAGTCAGCGGATGTCAAGGATGTAGAGGTACCCTTAACTAATTTCAGTGAGATTTTCCATATAGTTCTTGATCTGCTAGCAAAAGACTGAGAAAAACAATGGGGATGGAGAGGGCAGGAAATATGACTGGTTTCTTGCACTCTTGCTGTTATTCCTTTGATATTTCCAGCCAGATATCTGTGATACCAGTGTATTTGCTCCTTACTCACCTCATGTCAGCTGTGAAAATTCTCACATTTCTATTATTCTAGTCCACAATATTAAAGTCATTAATTGAAACATGGTTCCCCTCTTAAAAACCTCTCTGCCAAATTTGAAGAGAGCGAAGACAGAACAGCCCAAACAGTTTGACACAAAAGCCTTACACTACAGAAACATGACAAGAGGTCCTCAGAGTAGCAGAGGGATTACATTTGGGAATATCCCTCTTTATTACATTTCCCTTCTTTCTGAGGTAGATCAGCTGCACATTATGAAGTACAGTGGCCATTAGTTAAAGGGACTCTATAACCCTATATACAAACATCCTTGAAGACGATGTTGATAAAGCATTCAGAATAGGCAGCTTCAAGACAGAATTTTGTAAGTATGAAGGAAGAAACACTAAATATATAGTTTAAACCTTCAGCCATCACAGAAGCAAAGACTACTTTCTTAGCAGTTAGCTTAATGCTAAGTGCTGCTGCAACCAATACATAAGTATCATGAAATAGGAACATTTAACTATCTGTAATACAAACAGCAAATCTAGTTTAAGTCAAAGATTCTTCACAAGCACACAAAAATGAAAGATGATCAAAATCCCTCCTAACAGTATTAAATAAGTGTTCCCAGAGTTACTATGAACAGACAAGAACCGTTTCCCAGAAACTACCCTATTAGCTTTAAGCTACATAAAGAACATTTAGTATTTCATCCACATCAGCTACTCACAAATCAAATGATCAGTCTTATCTATATACAGCCAGCTTGTTTTTTAAGTTCTGCCATAACTGAGGGGAAAAAATAAGTAATATTATTAGTTATCTTACCATTGTTCCCTGGTGGTTGTAATGCATCTCCTGTCAAGCTACACCATCCAACTGGGAAAATATCTCGAGAATCACACCTGCACCAATAGTCAAATGCTCCTCTCCAGCCATCAAATGTAACAAAAACTTCATCTCCTTTAACATCTCCAATGGTTGCTGGGCAAATCAAGTATGGGTTCTTTCTATCTATAGCTTCAAGTTTCATTCCAACTTTAAAGCAGTTTGGCCCAGGTTTTGGTGGTTCCTACAAAAGTAAGAGTGGTAGAATATTCTATGACTCTATGATAATATTTCTGTGGCCTCTTAAAAAATAAAAAGCCTTATTTTTCTCCAACATCCTTACTTCTTATATTCACTGCTCTCAAAAAGTTAGAGTAGACATTCAAGGAAACTTACTAGTATTTAAAATTTGCTTTTGCTCTTCTGTATTGTAAAATTCTAGATTATGTTCCCACAAACACAGCTGGGATAATTAGCAAAACTCTCCATGACATTAAGACCCTACTAGAAGTATTTACATAAGCAATAGGTTGCACCTAATACATTATGTCTGGGCAGGAAGACAGCAAAGGCACTAAAATGAAATTATTACATGCTAATAAAGAAGAGGAGGTTTGCAAGGAATAGCTATTTCTGGGGACTGATAACTGTCTGGTAAAAGCTTCACCTTCCAGTTAATCCATGAAAAATTCATTAGCTTTGGACATAATTTATAGGCCTCTTAACTCAGTTGGCCTTACACCAATTCCAAGTGGACAAAAGACAAACAAAAATCAAGTCCGTGTGACCAGCATATGTGTATCCCCACAGCAGGAGTTGTGACCCCACGGAACCTGAATTACCACCTCAGCCTCAGGAACCTCATTATCCAAAAACCATCTCAGATGTGATAGGCCTCAGAACACCTCAGAAAATTTATATTAAAAAAAAGTATTATAGAAAGTTGACACAAAAGCGATGTGACTGCAGGTCTGAACTCAACTATTTAATTTGTTGGTATACCTATTGATGTCATTCTCAGTATTAAAAAAAGAAGTCACCCAATGTGACAGCAGTTTTACCACCTTGACAAAAAATGTAACCAGCAACTCATTTTAATATTACTGTTGAGTTTATACTTTTTCATGTTTCACAGTAACTTTCTCAAGAGTCATATTTAAAAACCTGAAACTGAACAGCTTTCTCTGCTGTTTTCAACTGCTTCCTCACTCTGTTTTAAACGATGAGCAGGTGACCAATGAAAATGTTTAACAAAACCATTTCAAGCATCACTGTACTCTCCAATGGCTCTTAGTCCCCATAATGTGTTTTTTTTACTCCTGGGCACAATTACATGAATATAGTGACGTTAAGAAATGTGATATGCATTTTATCTTAAATCCATGAGACACAAAATATGAACTAACACTGTTTTTTTAAATAACACACCATACTTTGAAGTCTCAACTCATGAAAAGAGATACCTACCTTGATGGACTAGAAGCAGATTGCTTCCTGTCTAGCTTTGACTCTTGCCAATCCAGTTCAAAGTAATTTTAAATGATAGTCTTGTCTTTCTGGGCTGCAGGTAACAGTATTATCTTGGCATGCTCATTAACAAGTTCTAACCATGGATTACTCAATAGAAAGTTGTTTACTAGCAGTCCACTTCTTACCTTCTTAAAGAATGCTGCAGGTGCCATTTCAGCTCCATTGAGAGTTCTTAAGAGAAACATTGGCCAAGAAGATGCATTCATCTGGAACCCTGAGTAACAAACAAACAAATAGCCCTCCTTTCAGCTTGTAAAATATAATAGGAGGAGAAGGATATAAAGTCTGTTTTACTAATCCCTCATTCCCTCTATTTTGGACTTGGCCAAAATAAAAGTAGTCAAGAAGGATTAAACAGGGTCACTGTTGGTACAGAAAGTCATGCCATGTATTTCTATTCCAAGTGACTTCTCTGCAGAATTATCATGATTTTTGATATTACAGATAAACATCTAGGACTTCATTACTTTATAAGAGGTCATAAGGTTGTACCCCACAGTCCCAAGTCCAGTGGAACTTCCCCAGAACAATCACCTAGCTTACTTTTCCGATCTGCTTTTTGCCCTCATTCTACAACACCGTCCTGTGCTCCAGGTTATCACATTTATTGAAGAGGGAGATACCTTTTTATCTTCAAAACTCAGAATTCTTTCACCACATCATAGACAAAAAAAAAAAAAAAGAGACAGTTTCTTCTCCCTCTCAGGTGAAAATAAATAAATAAATAGCTTTAAACACAAAGAACACATAACAGGGAAGAACAAAAATATAATTATTTCAATAAATGTATGTATCATATTGGAGAATTAAAACGGGAAGATATTCTACTTTAATATTTTTCATTAACAACTGAAGAAAAAGCACAAACCATGATCAAATTTGTTTACATGAACTACCTTATTCAAGTAGAACAAATGTTTGTCTGAAGACGTTCTCATTCCAGACAATCTTCCCTCAGAATCAACTACATTCCAAGTTTTAAAATAAAACAAAACAAATCCTTTGCTTTCTGTGCTTTCCAAATAGATGCTTCAAAGTAATGAGTAAGACAACAGACATAGTGGACATTTTTTTTCTGTGTCTTTAACAGCTATATGTCTGGCACAACTCTACAGGAAAATAGACATAATAGAGGAAATTGGAATTTTTTCCACAGAGCAGATAGTACCACAATCTGCCAGGAACTGATGAACTCCCTCCTGAGCCTGGACAATTTTCTTCAAAAAATCTAACTAGAAAGGTGGAACATATCTGCAAGTCTTGATAATTTTAACACCCAACATTGGATTATATGCTATAATGGTTCTTTTAACTAGTAGCTTTTGAGATCTCTTCAGTTGAATAAACAGTTTTCAAGTTAGAACTACTGACACAATACCTCATAAAGCTCATATTTGATAAATGGTGTAATAATTTGAGAACTGCTAAGCTGACTATGCGTCCTGGTTTGATACTACAGTCTTTATACAACCTAAACACGTGTCATTACTGAAACTCTACATTCCTAACCAGCCAGCCAATAAAAGACATATATGCAAGACAGAGGTATGACACCTTAAAAAACATTTTCAGTTAATTTTCTCAGGCCTTTAAATTGTTGTAGTAAAACCAGAGTAGATGTTATCCCCAACATAACTTGTTGAGAACATTAAGCTCTCAGCAACGAAAAAGCTCACCTATGAAAAACAGAATCTGGAACGGGAACCTTTAAGTAATAAGCGTGGTTAAACCTACGTAAAAATCCAGTAGGAGGGACTATGAGCTAGTTATTACAACATAAGCAGAACATTAGTATCCAGAAGGTTCCCTACTACTCGGAAAAATAAAAAAATCATCTGCTTAAATGTCTAACAGGAGGTAATTACACACCCAATTAGCTCCCAGCTTTGCCTAGGAACAGGATGCTGTAAAACTGCCAAAAAAGCTTTTTCAAAAATTTATCTAGGTATGCCAGAACGTTTGATTGCTGGAATTTAGCCTATCTTCAGAAAAATCTAGGGCAGGTAGGACAGAATAATGGCACTTACATTCTTTTCTGAATAACCAGCAGTTGTTTGGAAGGCAGGTAAACTTACTTGCCTCCATGGAGGGAAACAGCTTCTTGTTAGGTGGTGCACTGTAAGCACCCTGACCAAAGAGGAGTAATAAACAGTATCCAAAGATGAGGCAACCACCCTTCTAGCCATGATCGTAGAAAGTTTCATTTCTTAATGTATCAGCTGCCCCACTTACACATAATCAGAGTTGTTTTATTCATCAGATTGGTTTAGAAACACCTTTTTAAAAGTGCTGTGCTCCTCAACCGAAACTGTGAATTAATGGTTATGTCTACTGCTTCTGCGTCTGTTTGCCTCTCTACAAGGAAATCAAGTTTCATACTGTATTGAAACAATACTTTTCACTACATCTTTCAAACAGAAGAACTGTAAGCCATTAATAAACACAGATGCTAAGTTTTTTGAGAGGCTATGAAGAGAAGAAATGCCTATCTTCACCAAACCTCTGATGAGAAATGTGTAAGAGTTACTAATGTCACCAAACCAGAAGCATGTTGGTAACCATAAGATGGAAAAACGGGAGTACCACTTTTTTTGCATACAGTTTATTTGTTATATTTAGAGCACTATTTCTTGCGTCTTCTAAAAATTACAGACTATAACATAATATCAGCAGAGGGAGTGTTGCTGTTGTGGGAATGTTGTGGAGGGTTAAGGTAAATTCTATTTTTCCTTCTTTCCAAAAGCAGAACTATTTTCAGACCTATATAATAAATGTGCTTCTTGAAAGTCTGCCACACCTAGAAGTTTCAGCTATAACAAATAAGGTACAAGAATGCAGATCTAAATATACAGGTTAATCACAGCAAAGACAGGTGATATCACATTTTCTTGTTCCTAGTTAGTCAACGTTGTCTGACCATTCATCATATAACCAAAGAATTCCTTAGTACAGTTCCTCATTTTAACAAATTTCCACAGGATGACCAAGCCCAAGCACCATTTTTCAGTTTAGGGAGATACATAATGTTTTCACCCATATTGGTCATGGAAGGCAACAGAAATTCTGCATGCTATTTCTAAGCACTGGCAAGCTACACCTTGTTCACAAGTATTCATCACACTCACGAACTAGTCATGACAACTGATCAGATGTCCCCCAACACATGTCGATTTGAGGAGATGAGAATCACGTGCAACATAAAGTTGCAGTTCGTTAAAGCTCTGCTATTGTCTACCTCAGAGCACAATGCTGCACTACCGTTGTTCACGGACCCTACCCTACCATTCCCAAAAGACCGCAACCTCTTTGCTCAGAGCCTGAGCCAAAAGGTAGACTGCCCTGAACTGCTGCACCTCTAGCAGCCCTAAGGAGCGCTTCCCAGGTGGGTTAACAGCGAGCGCCTTCTAGTGGGGTGCTGTGATTACTGAAGAGGGAATGAATTTACTGAAGAGGGAACAGGCAGGTCAGCTTTCCCCATTTCTTACCGATGTCTATTAAAAGCAGCAGGCACGCCATCAAGCACGAAGAAGTTGTGCCCGTACACACTCCTAAGACAGGGTGAGGGAACATTTCTAGAATGGGAACACGACGGCATATCACAACATTAAGAAAGCTGTCAGACACTCCCGTTTAGTATTAAGGGATTATTAAAAAAAATAACAGGACTCCAACTAATTATTCTACTCATTCTTATGTCAAGAGAATAAAAAAAAAGATTAAAAGAAAAAGCTCCAATCCACTTAGATTGAATTAGTTTTCTTACCTCTTTCAATTAAATAATAGTTTAGTGAAACGTTGAATTTGCAAGACAAGAAGGTAAAAATCGACTTCACGAAAGCAATACTCAACACACATTTGAGAATTGTTTCTTACCAAGAGGAGGCTGCAGCATGTCACCTTTCTTTTCACAGGTCCCGATGGGCTGTATGTCTGATGAATCCACGAGCCTCCAAAAATCATTTTTGTTGTCACTTCCATCCAGCCGCAACCTTAGTCTGGCACCAGTGATTCCAATTACTGTAGCTATGCAAACTGAGGTAATATTGCGAGGATCGTGGGCTTCCAGTTTCATACCAACTTTGAAATCATTTGTAGGTGGAATTCTAGACTACAATAAAAGGCAAGAGACTTTTTCTTATTCTTGTTAGTATTGCTAGATTTACCAGTCAGTTCAACATACAGCTTTCATTCACCTAAACGTATCATTTGGATGTTAAACATTCAGAAGCCTTTGAAGCTTCGAGTGTTTAGCAGCAAGTCAGAAAAGACAGCTGGATATCCTACCAACACCTACTATTTCAGATATTTGATGCTCCTACTGCATATACATAACTGATTTCTTAAAAGATAAGCACTCTAAGAAAGGTAACAAGGCAATCCTGACCAACACATGAACATAAAGATGGGTGGAGCTGTGATTAATAGTTGAAGTAAATGGAGAACAAGAACATTGGAGAAACATGACATTCAACTAAAAAAAAAAATCCCAACGACTCAAAAGATTTAATAGCTTTCCATTCAAAAGAACTAGTTACTCATTATAGTAATATCTTGGAAACAAATAAAATTTGGACCCTACTACAAAAGCTAAAGGCAAGATAGTGTTTCTGCATCAAAACAAAAGCTTACAACACATACAAAGAAAGACGACAGAAAAAGTTAAAAGGCAGAGTTACCTGCCTTTTACAGAAAGAAAACAGACTTAATGTCACAACAAACTTCCGTGCTAAGGCGAAGTTGCAAATTGTGCTTAGTCATAGAGAACTGATTATATTCATACACATACAATGAAATGTCAATTTAATTAGCACGGGGAAAGAAATGTGATGCATGCAATTTGGTCTTTGAGCAGAACTTTTTGTCCCAAGCTAAAGATGAACAAAAGAGGAGAATGTTTTTTACTTGTGTATGAATTTGCTACTGATAGACTGGATCATCTGATTACTGATTACTTGCAAACTGTAGCAGTGCAGGCATAGTGTGATCTGACGACGTTGAAAGCTTTGTATTAATTGAATTGATTGAAGGCCTCTCACTATTCTCTTTAGATGCCACCTCATTTCCAGCCTCAGTTTATTAATGGAAATTTTTGGCAACACTGTAACTTAAATTCTTTTTGCACCTTTGTAAATAACAAAATTATGGTGTATTTACAGAGGGCAGTCCAAACCTTTCTCAGTAATCTTTCTACTAGCTAAATAAGTCAAGCACTGAAGTTTCTCTTAGAAGAGGACGGCTCTTATTCTGTCACTAAAGAATCCCTTTTCTGCAACATTTCTAGTATGAAGCTGTTCTTGAACATAGATGCCAAGAACTGTAGGCAGCCTCACCCATGACATTTAAACCCAGTAGCTATCCTACACAGACTAACGCAATCTGAATCCCAATACAGGAGGCAGGTAGAAAAACCAAAACCATGGCACTCCCACTCACGAGATCCCTACATCCCTTCTCCTGTCTGCCTAAGCAGGTGAGGTGGGGATTCCATAGTAAGCGGTGAAAGGTGTACTCTGTGTGGGTACACAGGAACACTCAAGAAACCTGCTACTGCAACAGGTGATAGTTTTGCCTCCACCGCATTTTATTTTTTTAAAATAACTCTTGTTTACTTCTTATGGTGTACAGCTGCACTACTTACAACCTCAACAGGGTGTGGGTGATGGACAGCAGGAGGCCGAGCACAAAAAACAGAGGCAAGCAATATTCAATGAACACTGAGCATAGCATCTGCCTATGCTGCATTTAGACAGCAGGCTGTCTGAAAAGGGAGCCCAAGAATATTAAATTTAAAGGGCAATTCAATTTCAAGGATATTGCCTGTCAAGCTGTTCTTTTCTACAACCACAAAGAAGACAACCGAAATTCAGGGGAGTTTATTTGTTTGTGGAAAAGGTGGGCTTGCTTAAAGATTAACAACTCAGGGCATTCTACTAAAAAGGTAACTATTCCATGCCAGTCCATCCTTACAGCATGGTAACAAAGCCTTGTTCTTTCAGACCACATGAGACAAAGCAATTTTAATGTTCAACTGCTCGAAAAAAAAGTTTCAGGGATGTGGAATGCATCAAAATTTTAAGTAGTAGAGCAACAGATAAAATACCTTCTAAATTGAGATAAATACTTTAATCAATTTCCATTAGCTGTCTCTGCCTGTATCTTAATTTATGGTAGAGACTTTAATTTATTGCTCCCCAGGTCATTTTTAATTAGTACAAAATCTAACTTTTGTAGAATTCCCACAGGTCACAAATACTGGATGTAATTGTCAAATTAAGCTTCTCTCTGCTATTTGTTTTCTGGCTGGCCACATCAGTGTACTTCTCTGCATTACACAGAGTGATAATGACAGGTAGAATTCATGTGTAACCCAATAAAAGTCAAATTAGTCCTATGCAAAGCTCAAGCACTTTAGTTTCTAAAATCTGCAAACATTATGTAGGGAGAGGAGCTAGCTCTGCACTAATTAACATTTCATATCACTTTCTACTTAAAGGTCAACTCAGAAAGACTGAAAGTCTGCATATATAAATTGTTTGGAAATTTGCTATGCACAGAAATTAAAGTTCTACTTTACAGCTCACACGATCCTTAAGCAATCCAGGTCACTTGGATTTATCTCAGTCAATTGTGATGTCAAGGCACATCGTGTAAGAGTATTGAAGGTGTTACACAGTTGCTCAGTTTGGAACTCTTCAGCATTAGTAAGGAAGACAAAGATGCAAGAAGGGCACAAGGAAATGCTTTTGAGCAGCTTTCTGCAGTGGCTGTATTTCTTATGAGCTGGTCACGGTGGTCTATGGCCTGTGAGTACAGCATTAACCTCAGATTGATAGAGGGATATGCTACTGCCTTCTGCCTCTTCCCAAGCAGACTTTGATATCTCCATCCTGAGCTGGTATCCACTATGAAAAACAAACTAGAGAATTAATTTCTGAAGCTCCACTCAAGAGCTACAGACATTGCTATTCTTAGCCATCTCTCTCATTGAAAACAGCATGTGAGGAGCTCTTTGTCCTTCTCACCCGTGAAGTGAGAGCTAAGATTCAAGATCTAGTACAAGGAAATGCTACCATCTGCATTTCTACCTGTTCTCCACTCTTGCAACTACTACAGATTCACTGAATGATAGTTCCTCTCCTCCTCAGACTATTATATTCACATTGTTTTTTGTTTGGTCCCTGACAGAGGCCAGTATCACTTACAGTTACAGCAAACCACCAACAAACCCTAGAAGATTCTGAACATACTCAGTCCATTAAACTAGACATACACTACCTGTCTCACCTATTACAGTTCTATCAACCTGAACTATCCAATTCCTTCAGCATCTATCTTCCTAATACAGTGAAAGCATACAAACCAAAATTCATCCTATTTTACTTTACCCAGCTAAGATACCCCTCAGCTTGGGAAAATATTATCCCTGCCTTCCTCCAAAGAGAAAGGTGCCTGCAGAGGTCCACTCAGTCTCCAGAGAACTGAATAACTGACGATCATTAGCTCATACAAGATGGTAGATTTAAACTGCATCTGCAAATACATACCATATCATCAGGCAGGGGGAAAGAAACTTGTAGGGCACAGTGTAAATTATAATATATTATATTAAACATCCTTAATCATAAATTCAGTACTTCCCTTGTATTCCCATATATTCCCCTTGATTTATTTTTTTAACTTCAGTATCTGTTACTCCTTAATAAAAAGTACTCTGCTCAGAGACAAAATTAAACATATTTGAGAGATCCAGCAAAGAAGTGGTGAATAAACTCTACCACACACACATCTTGCAGCTAGCCAGAACTGAAAAGACTTTCAGAAATGGGGTAGGAGAATGGCTTCTCTGACGATCAGCCAAGTTTTATTTCTCACTAAAACCACAGTACTTCTAAGATTACTGAAAAAAGTGGAAAATACTTTCGAGCTCTGATAAGACTGTTTTCATTAACTCATCTTTTTTTTTAAAGGGAAACAAGAGTCCAAAAGTAAAATTTTAATGAAATCCTCAAAATTGGCTTGAGGCGGTAACCAAGAATGAAAAACTTCAGTAGCTGACAAACTGCAAGCTACTGATAACTAGAGATCAAATGTTGTCAAATGGAAAGTTTGTAAACAGTCTAAACATAAAAGTTAGTCTAGGATCATCCTGTAACTTGCACACACGCCAAATAGTACCTGTATTATCTGGCATACCTGTCTGAAACAATGTAGAGGGGCAGCTACTGATTCGGTCTCTTTCAGATAATCATCCCAATTAAACTGTTCTGGAAGACATAAGATAAAAAAAAAGACCATACACACAGTTTGCAAAGGGAACTTAATTTAAGGAGGGTAGGGGGTGGAGAATGAAAGGGACAGAAAAACACAACTATCTGCTAGAATAGGTCTGGGCTTTTTTTTTTTTTTTTTACCAAGAACGGGTTTGCTCTCAAAATGAAAACTCTACTTTTGAAAAACATACAAGCCTTGAAGGTGCTTTAAGGGTACCATTAATTCATAGGGACAATCACACAAAAAAAGGAATATAAACTTCCCCCCCTCTTCTGTTTTGTGGTTCATATACAAGAATACAAGTCAGGATATCCAGATTCAATTATCTTTCTAAGTACCTCCCAAGCATTCTTGTACAAATCACATTAGCCTTTCTCTATCTTAGTTCCCTTAACAGCGGGACTGATAACCTCACAGGAGTGCTAAGTTTATACATGTTGAGGAAAGCAGACACCTAGATTCTCTTGAAACGTACGTCAAGACTACTATCCACAGTCCACTAGAAAGCAAAATGATTAGCACAGCCTTCCAACTGCATCTTTGTCTCTTTTTGTCTGAAGTCTGATAAAGGTTTCTCTTTGTAGGGTAAACATCAATGGAAAATGTTGAGCAACAGAATCGTGGTATGTTTTCCAGTGTTAACATTGGCAGTGCTTTATGTGCATGAGTGAGCACATTCTGTATCAGGTTTAATCAGTCATCAGTTTTGCATGTATGAACTACTAACATCAGAAATAAAACCAAGCATTACTTGATATAAAGCACAAGAGAAAAACTACAACGACGTAACTAATGTTTTTGCTCTTAAATTATCTAAGCGAGCACTTTTGCTTATTTTTCTTATTTGGGCAGCTGGCATCTCTCTGAGGTTCCTGAAGAGTTAATCGTCTATGAACTCCAAAACGATGCAGTGATGCCACCCAGTGGTTCACTGACGGCCAGTCACAGGGCCTGTAGCAAAACCCTTGGTGATGATGGAGAGATAACACCGAGTTTATCAGTAATCCTTCCAAAAACGCCACCGGGCAGAGTAAAACACATCTCTGCGATTTTCAGGAGAAAGGAGAAGCAAAGAATCGATCAGAAAATGGCAGCATTTTTCAGCACTCACACACTGCTGCTCTGAAGGATTCATGGTGGCTCAAACCGCCTGCATTAGTGCAACATTTACTTAAAAATACATAGTGCCTCAAGCAGAAGACAACAAACTCCCTGGCCTGCTGAGATCCTCTCTTTTTGGCAAAACACACTCAAATGTATGCAAGTGATTTGTCCTTGGCACTGCAGAGGCCATGTGTTTGTTAGCTATACAACAAGTCAGTAAAATCTCAAAAGCTGTTGATTTAGTGGTCCTGACTGTAAGTAGGCTGGTAACAAAGACATTTCCACACAACATCTTGTAAGTCTACCTATTTTGGAATTAAAATTTTATTCACGTGTTTATACAGTTACATCAATTTTGTATTACCCAGAAAAGTCAGGGCACATTAACTTAAACATATGTTAGATATTTGTATTTCAGGAAGGTACGCTGAGGAAATGGCTCTTCAGGGTTTTCTCCAAAAAGCGGCCTCCAGATCTGTGGCTCTTTTTATTGATAGGCCAAGGAGGCTGCAAAAACTGAGTATGATTAACTGCTAGTAAAGTTTCATCTTATAAAAATCCTTCTTTGAGTCTAATAATAACATTGTCACTTCAGGTTGATTTCTGGTTGTTTTTTTTTTAAGTTGGTCTTTAATGAGAGTTTACCTTAGCAAACTTCAAAGTATTCAATAAAACTAAATCTAGCAAAAATAAAATGCTAGTTACATCCCAGCTCCCTCCATATTATATCTAATATGATATAAGAGCTGTAATAATGAATCAGAGTCTCACTGTGTTAGGGACCATTTAAATGTAGATGCTTCAGAGACAGCACCTTTTACCAGCAGAAACTCCTATTCACCTCCTCCGAAAAAAAAAAAAAAAAAAACCTCTGCATACCAGCATTTACCAAATGATCTCAATTGTTGTAACAGGACTGTAAATTTGGTGGGATGACCCAAACAGGTCAGAGCAAACAAAGAGAAACAAACAAGTGGTTTTTTTTTTATCAGGGAACATTTACCTGAAAGACACACACAGTAACACAACCAGCCAGCTGCAGATAAAGCCAAGAGGAAAAGAACATCACCTGTCTCTTTGCTTTAAATCCTGGCTATCAAAATCTCTTTCATCAAGCAGAAGTAACCTGTTATTTAAATCAGAAGCTCTTCACCTGTAAAGGTAGTCTGTGCTAAACTAGAGCCAAGCTCTGAGAGATATTCCTAATTATCATTTAATTACTAAAGTCATAGAAACAGGAGATAAACACATGTTTGCAACATTAAGATGCATCACAGTGCATTAAGGTCACAGTGAAAAACAATTCTACACAAAAAGCTTTTCTGTATTCGGAGTGTGCCCAGCTAAAGAAGCAGTTGCTTTATATATATATATATTTTATTCTAAAGCCTCTGAAAACGTGCAATGTCTAAGAAATAGAAATCCTCAGGAAAATTAGCTTGCACTAAATGATTTAGCGCGCATTTCTCTTCCCACTCAAACCTGCAGGCTGCAGCTTAAGAAAAACCTATTATGCAACGAGTACAACTTTGTAACCCACCAGCAAAGTGAAAACTAGAGAAGGAAATTTTTATGCTGAACAAAAACCCAGCATGTACTGGAAACAGAAAAAAACAAACAAACAAAAAACCCACAAACAAACAAACAACAACAAAAACCAAACAAACCACAACCCGAACATATCAGAAAATACACAAGGGGTAACTTGGACCTTTTGTTAAAAAAAAATTAAACACTTTGTAACCAACAAAGGAATAAGACTCTAAAACAGTGATTCAAGACAATCAGCATGGGCAAACAGCCTCACTGATTTAAAAATGGGGAAAATAAGTTTATGCCATAGTTGCTTTTATTACTGGCAATGACCTACGGGGTCAAAGACTCTTGATGTTCTTTGCAATGCTATATCAATACCCTATCACTTCTCGTCATACCTGCCAATCACAAAATAACACAGCCTAAAAGGGACCCCCCAGGAAGTCTCTAGTTCAGCCTCCTGCTCGTCCAGGGTTCCATCACCCTGCACATGAAGATTTTTTTCCCTTCCATCAAGCAGGAATTTCTCATGCTCCAGACAGTATTTGTTGTTTCTCATCCTTCCCCTGTGCCTCTGAGAGAAGCCTAGCTCTGTCTCCTCTACAACCATCTGTCAGGTAATTGAAGACAGCAAACCCCGCAATCTCACATGAGCTTTCTCTTCTTTCATCTGAATAAATCATTTTTCTGGTTGCAGTACCAGTTTTCTGTTTCCATCTTGCATTCTGGCTCCTTCATCTTTTGTTTGGTACACTGCCAGCCAGTTTGCTGCAGTATAGCATGCCTTCCTTGTACCATGAAGCTCAAAACTGAACACGCTACTCCAAATACTGTCTCACAAATAACCAAAAAGAAGGAAATCCCTTCTCTGGGTTTGCTGCCTACAATTTTGCCGATAGCACTCGATACGCAGTTGACATCTTTCACCACAAGAGCACACTGCTGGCCCACACTCAGCTTGCTGCCTGCCAGAATTCTAGGGCCCTTCCTGCAAAACGCCTTCCCCGGCAGCCAGCGTCCCGGCTGGGCTGCTACAGGGCTCTAATCTGCCCGGGGCTGTCTGCCTTTGAACCTTACAGGGCTTTCTCAGCGTTTCTCTAGCAAAGCGAGGTCCATCTGAAGAGCAGCCCTGCCTACCAGTCTACTAGCTACCACTCTCGGTTAGATGTTGCCCACAGACTACCTTACAGCATGATCTAGTCAATTGTGCCTGTCTGTCAGTAAGGCATAAAGTAGCATCAGCAGTAGCATTGACCTCTGTGAAATGCCACTAGCTGACAGATGAACATTGTACTGTCTGGCAGTCAAGTCAATTTTTCATCTACCTATCCAAGCCACATTTCACCAGTTTAGCCAAAAGGACACTACAGAAAACATGCAGTAAGTCTTTCTGAAGTTGAGACAAACAACATTTGCTGCTCTCCTCTTGTTTACTGAATCAATTATCACAAAAGGCAATCGGTCATGCACAGTTCAGACTAAGCAAATCCATCTTAGTGGTTCCTAACCTTACCTTTGTCCTTTATTTGCTTGGAAATGGCTTCCAGGAGGATTTTCTACCTAGTCTTCCTGAAGACTGAGGTCAGGCAGGCTAGCCTGTAATTCCCCAGGTGCTCCCTTCTTGTCATTAAACATAGTTTGCTCTTTTCCAGTCATCATGAAACTTCCCTGATCACTATGACCTCTCCAAAGTGAGAGAGGAGCCTCACAATGACATTTATCAACTACCTCAGCATCCTTGGAGGCCTCTTATCTGCTCCCATGAATATATAAATGCCTGGTTTGCTTAAGTGCTCCCTGTCTTCTGCTGCACACCATGCTTCAGCTGAGTTTAAGCAAAAGTTTTACAAAATTTTAATTGAAGACTTTAACTATGACTTAAGTGTCCCTTGACAATAGAGAGAATTTAAGGTCCTGGTTTATTTAGGTTAATTTAATACAGTATCACCATAGCCTAAACACTGTTTAAGCAAACCTCATGTCTTCTCCTCTCATCTCTAGGTTCCCCTGGTATCCATCTGAGATTTTTTTGACACAGAGATGCATCTTTCCTAGTTTTCCCAATTTCATTGTCACAAGATGATGTTTCCTTTTAATTTGAGTTTACATACTCCTGCAAACATAGTCGTTCAAGTATAAGGTATTTCATACCTTCCATATTTCATACCCCGCTTTATATCTTGTACCTGCTTGTTGTGGTTTAAGCCCATCTATGAACAAAAGACCATGATCAGCCCGAAGTAGCACAGGCCCTGGAGCTCCCTAAGGACCAGGACAGCTCAATTGCCACTTATGGTCCCAAGACTACTCAATTTGGGGAAGAAAACTAAGCTTAGTTTAATCCCCTTCCAACCAAAACACAAAAAACAGAAATATCTAATAGAAAAACAATATAGAGGAGGGTAGATGATGAAAGTGCAACCAGCCCTTTAAAATTCCCTTTCCTTCTTCAGGGCTTAGAGCCCTGATCCTGGTCTCATTACCTCCACCTGCCATAAGAAGCACTGGGAGGGCAGTTACAGTCAGTCCGTTCCTGATGTCTCCTGATGCTTACGTTGCTTCTGAGGAAAAGGACTCCCTTTCACACACTGTTCAGCCTTACATAGGCTACTCCAATGGGATGCTGCAGCTCCACTTGCTTCAAGTTGAGGTCCAAACAGTTTGCCCCCTCTGACCTGGGATCTCCAGCTCTCATCCCCTTTGTCACAGGGCCTCTACCTCTCGCTGTGGGCTGTGGGGATGTCTCTAGTTCAGCATCACTCCTCTTCTGACTGCAGGGTCAGCATGGTTGCCTCCATCTTTCCCTACCCTTCCACCTCCTCTTACTCACTTCAAATTTCCCTTCTAAAAGAATGATGGCAGAAGTGCCAGATTGGCCCAGCTGGGCTGGAGCTGGGTACAAACCCAGAGACAGGGGAAAGTCCAAGAATTGCTTATGGGGACAGCACTGCAGCCCTCTGCCCCTTTTACCAAGCAAAATATGGCTCCACACAAACCCATTGCATTGCTATCATGTAGTGGTCATTCAGATACACCTTTTCTCCTTCTCCTGTCTTTACCTATCTACTTTAGTGAACTTTTTCACCTGTTCTTATCATATCTCTATACCTCTCCTCCTCTTCAACTTTCTTAATGCACATTCCGCTGAAAACTCTGGATATTTCCTAGATGCTGGCCCAAAGCGTGGTAAAGTTTCTTCATTCAACATCAAGAGGCTCCTTCTTCTTCCTATCATCAAGCAACAACACAGTACAAAAGTCATCATCTCAGCTACAGAAAAATCAGAGAAAATCTTGCATGACTTTTGTCAAGGTGCTCTTCTCTAAGTGTTTGACACACCCGAGTCTAGATTTCAGGAGTAAGTTCAGACACTAGATGAGCGGTATAGGTCCTGAGACGAACACAGATGACAGAGTAAGGCTTGCCTGCTTAGCACTGCTTCTTCACAAAGCTTTTTCAACACCTCACTGTCTACTGTAGAAAGAAGCATTTCCCAGTGACTCAAAAAATATGGTTATCTTATCTACACAAGAAAAGCACTTCACTGGAGGAGCACATCTTATGGGGCTCCATCTGTCATGTAAGACAACATTATTTTAACACACAGACATGCTGAGTCCAGTTTGACCAGAGTTCCACTTATGCTGCAGAAGAGAGAAAACAAGATACAGGTACACTTCCTTTCCTGTCTCAAAGTAACAAGGAAGAATAACAAAGATGACTGCTGGGATCTCAAGAAATGAAATAATTAAGGCTGGCAAATGTAACAGCAGAAAGCTGTACTATGGCTGGTTGTAACAGGGCACTGTATCCTTTATGTAGAGTCACAATCTCAACTACCTAGCTATCATGTTAGTATCTCAGCACATTTATTCAGTGACTACACTACTTGTAAGAAACTACTCCATTGGTACCCGCAAAAAAGCTCTGAGTCAGCCCATCTATTAGGAGTCATAGGGCATGGAAATGTAAACAGTGAGAGTTTAAGTCACACAGTGACATTTTACCAAGAATTAACTAACAGCTTCTGAAGAGATCTTCCACTTCAGTCAACAGTACTTAGGATATTTCTTACTGCACCAAATTCAAGCAACCAATATGAACATAAAGAAAGGGTTTATAAGGACGCTGCAGCCCACACAAGTTCAATTGCCAGCAATCAACATACATGCTGCCCTGTGGCACCTGTTGAGGATACTAGAGGCTGCCTAAGTTTGATAAGAAGCTGGATCACTTCTAGCAAGTGTATAGTTTCCTCAGTTTATCACAAAAGTACAACTGATTTGAAAATAGACTTTGTTTAAAGTAAAAGTAGAATCCCAAGTAATTTAATTCAGTTAGCAACCCTAAAAACTCAAGACTGTTAAACTGAAAATCCTTTCTTTGACACCAGCAAACATATTAAAGAAAGAGAAGATAACTGGCAGAAGAGGCATGAAACTGGGAAATGCATGGTGAAACAGACAAATCAGTAACAATGTAAAACAATTAAAGTTTATATAGCATCTTTGATTATATATACAAAGAGTATTTGTCTTGGCTAGTAAAACTATCAAGCTACAGTCAAGTAGTTTTAACAATCATTTTCTATTCCAAAACACACTTTTCTAACACAGACAAAAGCAAAGGCAAGCTTTTATTTACCCACTAGTCACAGTCAAAAAGATATTGGAAAGAGAAACAAAAAAAAAAAAAAAAGAAAAAGGCTCAGGTGATGGTACAATCCAAATGCATA
>WBNH01005674.1:1710-14660 GCA_013401255.1 Urocolius indicus
CCGCGGGGCCGCGCCCGCAGCAACGCAGCCGGCAGGGGGCGCGCGCGCGTTCCCGTCCACCTCCCCGTCCCCGTTGGGTGAAGGAGACGCCGTGCGCACACACTTTATTAAACGCCCGGTACAGCCCCGAGCTCTGCCCGCCGCCAAAGGCACTTGGGCAGCACCAGAACCCCGACCCCCCCACTCCCCCTGCACAACGTGGCTCACGCAGCCCTGGTCCGCAGGCTGTAGCCGTTCCCGTGTCACTGCCTCGGGAACCTGGCTGGGGACAGGAGTGACACCGAGCAGAGGCTTCCCGGCTCTTCCCCGGAGCTTCCGTGGAGAGCGGCAGCTGCTCATAGGCCAACAGGCCCGAGGCAACTTCTGAGCAGCATCTTTTGCGGCTGACCCCTCCCCAAAGACCCTCGTGCCATACTCAGGGCATTAGCAGGGATCCTAAACCTCCTCCACGCAGCTTTGCTACCAGTAAGGAGCCTGAGCCTCTGAGCGACGCCAGGTCTGGAGGTGAGACAGTACCAGGGCAGCTGCCCGAGAAGTGCCAAGATGCTCCCGGGCCCCGTTGGCACTGTTGACGGCGTGAGAGGGAGGGTGGGTCACAACCACGTGGCAGATCTTGTAGTTCCTCCCATGGTTATTGTCCCAATGGGTCTTCTGTCCACACTGGAAGTAGATGCAGAACTCTGTGGCCCTGCGTGAGACGGATGGTTTGGGCAGGACGAGCTCAAAGGAGAAGATGTCTGTGTCGGCTGAGCCATAGGTGCTGTGCATGTACTGACAGGAGATGTCCCGGAAGCTCTTCCAGCCATCGCAGGTGATCCGGACCATCACTTTCTTCTCATACTCAATGTTTCTGACCTTCACCGTCCCCGACAGGGCACGGTCCTGGATCAAGCAGTTCTCCAGGCAGACGAGGTTGGTGTGCAGGCGGCTGCGGAAAGCTGCGTAGTCCGCAGAGGGCTGTGGGAAGTCCAGCACGTACCTGCAGGCGTCTGGGCGTGGGTCTCGCAGCCTGGGTCGGAAGCAGGCCAGGTCAGACAGGGCGTGCTGCAAGTCACACAGGTCCTCCTCGATCTTGGAGAAGAAGCGGACGGCCGTCAGCGAGAGCCCCTTCATGTCAGCAAACACGACTCTCTTCTTCTTCTGGCCCTTGGAGCCCTTGGTGCTGTCTCGCCGCTCAGGTTCCGCGCTCAGCTTTGGGTTGAGACAAGAGCGGAGGGGTTTGTGTCCTCGGTTTCCCCGCAGCTCCTCGTAGGAGTTCAGCAGCTTGCGGAGCGGGGGCGAGTGGCTCAGGCAGAGCTGCACGGCCAGGTCCACGGGCATGGCTGGGGTGGGCACGGCCCTCGCGCTGTACACCTGGAAAAGCCTAAGGGCGAAGAGAGGATCAGAAGGTGCGCCCCGAGCTGCCAGGTCCCCCCCTTGCACCCCCTCAGCCCCAGCCCCAGCTCCGCTCGCCCCCGCCCCGCACTCACTCGCCGCAGCTCATCGCGTCCCCGCGCTCCCGCTGCCGCCGGCTCCGCGCTGTCAATGGAGCCGTGGGAACGCCGCCGGCCGACACGCTCCGCGGCAGCCAATCAGCGCCGGAGACACGGCTCCCAGCGGCCAATGGGAGCTCTCGGCCCCGCCCCCCCGCCCCGCCCCTTTACTCTCTCCGCTCTGCGCGCCGGCCCCGCGGCCCCATTAACGGCCCGAGAAGCCCCCACCGCCGAGACCTCGGAGACCACCTTCTCTCTGCCGGCTGCTGCTGCTGCTGCAGCCTGCTCAGGCACGGGGCGAGGAGAAGAGGAACCCAGGTGGCCACCACTGCTGAACTCAGTGATGCAGGGCAAGCAAGCTCCCGCTGACAGAGAAACATTTCTGGAACTCTCAGTGCCCAGGGGAGGAAGAATCACAGAATCGCACCATCCCAAAGGTTGGAAAGGACCTGGAAAGATCATTCAGTCCAAACCCCCTGCCAGAGCAGCAGCACCTAGAGCAGGGCACACAGGAACTCACCCAGTTGGGGTTGGGATGTCTCCAGAGGTGAGACTCCACAGCCCATCTGGGCAGCCCCTGCCAGTGCTCCCTCAGCTCAACAGGGAACAAATTCCTCCTCGTGTGTCTTTGGTATCTCTAATGTTCCAGCTTGTCCCCTTGCGCCTTGTCCTATCACTGGCCATCACTGAGACGAAGAGGTGGGTTCCTCACACACTGGCTGGAGTGGTGTTTTTTACACATCCCTTTTCCAGAGATGGGTATTTCCAGGGTTATCCAAGCACAGAGAATATCCCTCTCTCAAGAGTAAATCTAACTCCCAAGTTTCTTTAGCTCAGTTCCTTGCCCAGTGGTGCCCCTGACATCTATACTCTAAATCACCTTCACTGTTCAGCTCACATGTGACTCCTTGACAGAAAAGACTCACTTGAATCAGTTCACCCCTGCCCTGCGCTACCTGCTAATCTCCCCAGAGCTGTCCGGCCATTTACGTTAAGCAGTTCTGATTGTTCCTGCTGACAGCACAGATTTCCATCAGCTCCCGACACAACCTGCCTATCAGCACTCAGACACAGCCACTGTCACCACTCCACAGGACAGCCAGGAGAAGGGAGCTCCGACCTGGTGCCAAAACCCTGCACTTCAGTTGGCAAAAACGTCAGCAAAAAACAAGAAGCGAGAGTCAAAAGTGGCAGCACCTCGAAGGACACGTGGACCTCGTGTCACTGCCTGTGCCATCTTTGTGTGCTCCCAGGGGCACAGGCCACAGCTCCTGCAGCAGAAGCCTTAAGCTGAAGCTGTGGCCAGTGGCCCAAGCTGGGAGCAGTGCTCCTTGTTTCTGAGGCCAGCACCAGAGACAGGCAGTGCCACGTACACGGACCATTCACACCCTCAGGGAACGACATGAGATCATTGTCCTGTAGATACAGTCCCCAGCCACCTTTGGATTGCTTTTCCTAGATGGGACTTTCAGAGAACAACTCCCTTGGTACCAGCTCTAATGCAGATAGTTCAGGGGCAGCTGCTTTCCAAGCACCATCCATCCTTCCAACATCCTTCCCGCTTCACTGACTAGAGGGAGGCAACACAGACGGGAAAAAGGAGTCTTCCCAGTAACAAAAGCACTTGCCTCACCTTTCTGCTGCACTCAGGAGAGCAGATCCGGCTCAGGCTGGGAAATCACAGCTCCCCATCAGTGCCCTCCTTGCGACCTCTTTCCCCATCCACCTACTTTGCCTTTAGAGCTAATCCCTCTGTAAATCTGAGCTATCTCCACCTTGCAGGGAGCAGAGAACACGGGAGGTATTTGAGCCCAAGCTTTAGAGCAGACCCCAGGGAAGCTGGAAAAGCTGTTCCCACTCTGCTCACTCTCCTCCAGAGGCACGTTAAGGTGGACAGACTGCTGGGTCTTCTCCTTCTTCCTTGACAAAGTTGTGGGTTCTTCTCCTTTCCCCCAACACAGACAGAACGAGGCACTAGCAGAAAGGCAGTGTCCAGTCCCACAAGTGTCCTGGTATTTAGTTGTGGAAGGCCACAAGAAGCAGAGAGCAGCATTTTCAGGTTATGCCTGAACTGCCCATCACCCTGAGCCTGGTTTCAGACTGGAAGCAAGTGGGTCTGGTTCAGCTTCAGCTGTTTTAGGAGAGGACAACCTGCGCCTTGTCTGCTCACATTGCTGCGGCCACGTGAGAAGCTGTAGCTATCTGGATAAGTGTGCAAACTAAATAAGGCCAAGGAGAAAGTCTTGCAGACGTGCCACCCAGACACCTTCCAAGCAGCTCTCCTACAGCACGCTTCTGCAGCAGCGGATTAACAATGACTTTGGCTGGGAGCTTCAGTCACCTCTGTGAAGCTGCCTGAGCTGTAGGTACAAGCAGGGCACAATCCACAGCCTTTCCTGGGGAGCTATGCAAAGGTATGTGGTACTGATCCTTCAGGATTAAACACATCCCCCTCTTAACGTCTATACCTGAGAGAAATCTTCTTTCCTTAAATGGATTCATTAGGGATGCTATAAACCACACATGCAAAGCCACTCACACTGCACGATGCCCTGTGTCACCCCCTGCCTGGCTGAGGAAGGGGAGGCTCAGAGGAGCACCAAGCTGCTCCTCACACACATCAGGAAGACCCTGCCCTGAAGGAACACGAGCTGCTGTCTGTCCAGGCACTGAGCTGAGGTGGCTTCTCCTCCATCAACACGATGTCAAAGGGCCTGAGGAGCTTTTCCTCTGTGTGACCAGCACAAAGGAACTGCTGGTCTCCCTTGGCCCAGATGCTGTTACAGCAGAAGGGAGTCTGGCAGTTTCTACTCCCAGAACCATAGCTGTTCTGATCATCCTGTACAAGGGCCCTGCTTTTGCCCTAGAGTTCACTGACCAAGGCAGCTTTGAGCTTGAGGATTAGCTGTAACAGTGGTGCAACCTCCCTGAAGTCAGCCAGTCCAAAGAAGCAGTTTGGGAAAGGCTGGAAAAGCAGCCAGGCCTCTCCCCTTCCTTTTGCTGGACATGCAGAGTTCCAACCTTCTCTGCAGGCCCTGCTCTGGTGTTGGCTTTATGCAAAGCCTGTGCATGTAGCAGAACCACAAAGGCTGAAACACAAAGTTTATGTGGGCAGTATGAAGACCCCAACAGCTCTGCCACAAACACCCTGAGCACGAACCTGTTGCTCTGGTTTTGTGACAGAAGAGGTTTGTGACAAACCTGCAAATGCTGTCTGATGTTGCTTTGATGGTGATTGCACCATTCACAATCTGATCAGAGAAAACACCGGAGCTGCCCAGTGGCTCCTGGAGGCACTCACACCTTGGCCTAAGGCAAGACATGCCATTACCAGAACAAAGTCTGGGTGGCAATTCCAAATCCAGGCCTACTCTGCAGGCAAATCTCAGCTTCCTGGAACAGCAAGGGTGGATGTTTTACAAGGGTATCACTATTCTTGCCAAAGTGCCAGGAAGAAGCAGCACAATCCCCTCTGGCTACATTAGAAGGGTATCCACACTGGGACAGGGGCAGAGTGAAGTCTGTACAGGCTGCTTTCCCCAAAGGCAGGGACTTTCCAAGGAAGGACAGACCTGCTCTTTGGCCCACACAACTATGCTACAAGGGAAGTAGAAACCTCCAATTCCTAAGCTTGTGGCCATCTCTTAGTTGATCTTGTCAGAAAAACAAAGGGAACAGACTTGGTGAACTCTTCCCCCTCCCTTTCCACTGCAGAGAACTCCATTCAGGACCCTCTGGCTCTCTCCTGCAGTTTCTGTTCTTAAAATGTTTCCCACTCCTCCTGTCCCTCCCGTGAGAAGGAGATTTGCTCTGCCAGCAACTATCTTAATGTATGGTGGCTTGGGTTTTTTTTCTCTTCTCAATGAATGATGTGGCAAAGACAGTGCAGAAGCATCCCCCAAATCACCTCAGAGCAGCCAGACACTTGCACAACATCCAGGATTGCACAGACCCTGTGATGAGATCAAAGCTGATGGGGGAAGGTGGAGTTTGCACAGCTGGTTGCCACACCATTCAGTCAGTTTCCACCCAACAGTCTCATTTAGAGAACAGTGCTGAACTGGAACAGGGCTGAGCACACAGATGCAGACTTAAAGAGAGCACCCTGCTATTTACAGAGGCTGTATTAGTCTTTGGAAATACATGCAATGTCTGGTGTCAAACCACCCAGAGAGCTGGAGAGGAAGCAGTTACACTTGTCTCTCCCTTGAGACGCCAAGAGATTGTGGCAAGGCTGCTGCAAAGCCCTGTTGGAGGGAGTGCTGTGAAACAGAAGGGAGTCTGGCTGTATTCCAGGCATGTCATATCAATTAGGGGTTTGATGAGCTGGAGTGGGGGCCAGGCAATGAGCCCCTGTGCAACAGCAAAGACACCCTGCTGGTTTATTTGTATGCTTTCAAGGATATTCCTTCACACAATGAATGGCAGGGGCTGGAAGGGAACTCTAGGGATCATCCAGTCAAATCTCCTGCTAAAGCAGGTTCTCCTTGATCAGAGGGCACAGGAATGTGTCCAGGTTGGTTTGGAGAAGGAGCCTCCACACTCTCCCTGGGCAGCCTGGGCCAGGGCTCCCTCACCTCAGCACCAAAGGAGTTTCTCCTTGTGTTTAAGTGGAAGTTTCTGTGTTGCAGCTTCATCCCATTACCCCTTGTCCTGTTGCTGGATGCTACAGAAAGTGTCACCCTATCCTCCTGACACCCACCTTTAAGTACTTTTAAGTGTTAATGAGATTCCCCCGAGCTCAGGCTTCTCTTCTCCAGGCTGAACAGCCCCAGGGCCCACAGCCTTTCCTCCTCACACACATGTTCCATCCCCTCAGCACCTTGCTGGCCCTGCACTGGCCTCTCTCCAGCAGTTCCCTGTCTCTCTGGAGCTGAGGAGCCCAGAACTGGGCACAGGACTCCAGATGAGCCCTCAGCAGGGCAGAGCAGAGCAGGAGAGCTCCCCAGCCTCCCTGCCCACACTCCCCATCCCCCGGTGCGGCTCCATCGCCCCCTGCCGGCCCCAGGACGCGCAGCACCGGAGCATCACTCAGCCGCTTCCCTCCCTCCCTCCCTCCCCACTGTCACCGCGGTCCCTGCCCGGCACTCACCACACGGCCTCAGATGAGCTGCACCGCTCCCGAGGCCACCAGCGGGGCGATGGTCTTGTAGCGGATGAGGTGCTGGGAGCCCTCCTCCAGGTCGATGGTGTACTCTCTGCCACAGACAGAGAAGTCAGTTGCCTCTCGCCACATCAGTTTAGGGGGAAACTTTAACTTGTTTACATGTACCACGCAGGGAAGTGGCCACCTACCTCTGCTCGTCCGTCTCTGGCTCAACCAGGATGTTCTCCTGCCGCTCCAACACCCTCAGGAACACAAAGGAGTCCAGGTTGGGCTTTGGAACTGCAGGGAATGGATTCAGGGCACAAGCTCAGCACTCTCGTCCCTTGGCAGTACACAGCTCAAGAGAGGAGTACGAGGGACAGCCAACTCACGGCCAGGAAACGGAACACCAGACGTTCCTAGATTACCCCAGAGCCTGGTTGTACTCACCTGATTTTAGGAGAGACACTTTCTGCAGGTTGGGTGGCATGTGTTTCAGGGCCACGTTTTTCAGGTAAGTCTCTGTGTTTGCCATGTACCTGAAACAAATCATTGGAGCATCTACTGGTTTAATCAAACACAATTTTGCAAGGACAGCATTGGCTCAAAACTCTTGTGACACGTCCTGGCCCCACAGCCAGCAACAAGCTGAATGGTTTTGCCCTGATAACTGGCTCAGGGTAAGCAGAATTGTTTTCACAGCAAACCTCTCTGAGGCTGACAGCCTCAAGAACTGTGTTCAGCACTCACACACAGGCAAATTCTATAACCTGTAAGTAGGGAGATGTATCCAAATCCTACTTACTCTTTAGCAAAAGCAAACTCCTCTGGTGACAGAATGGAAGGCTCCCCTTCGGCTCGAGACTTCTCCTTCTCCAGGACGTGAGGGAAAAACTTCTCTATCTGATATGGGAAAAAAAAAAAACAACCCAAAGACTAAACCAGACCTCTCCCAGCAGTTCAGTGCCTACAATCCCTCCCTCCCTCCCTCTCCAGAGGCTTCTCCTACAAGCTTCTGGGCAGCACAAGCCTTACCTTCACAAGCCGGCATCGCAGGTAGCTGCTGAGCACGTACCGGATCCTTTCAATCTCCATGCGGTGAACGCTGACCTTCAGATCTCCTTTCTTTGCTCGTTTCAGGTTGGCCTCCTACCAGGAGAGGCAAAGAGAAGTTAACACAGTTGACATGCTGAACAAGAAGAAACAAGAGAGGAAGATTGGGTTTAAAACAGATTGATGCTGCTTTTGGTTACACAAAGCACAACGAAGGTCCTTGGGGCAGCCAAGAGAGGAGTAGAGAATCCTGGCAATCCCAGAGGACCCCAGCACGTAGCTGTCAGGCCAGGTAACCTGTAGCACCACCTTAGCCCAGCAGAACCTACCATATGGTCCAGCTGCTCCACAACGCACTCGATGATCTCAGGTTTGCTCTCCAGCAGCTCTGGAGCAAACTTCTCATTCAGCCAGGCCTAAAAGAAGGCACATCATTAAGTAAAAGCGAGGAATCCTTCTACCTGCCCTATGCCCCAGCCCCCTGAGATGCCAGAAATTCAGCCCTTCATAGTATCATAGTATGGTGGGGGTTGGAAAGGACTGTTAGAGCTCATGTAGTCCAAGCCCTCTGCAGAAGCAGGTTCCCACCTAGATCAGGTCACACAGGAACGTGTCCAGGTGGGTCTTGGAAGAGCTCCAAGGAAGGAGCCTCCACAACCCCTCTGGGCTGTGTTGCAGCTTCATCCCATCACCCCTTGTCCTGTTGCTGGCTACTACAGGAAAAAGGGATGTCCCAACCTCCTGACACTCACTCTTTAGCTATCTGTAAATGTCAATAAGATCTCCCCTCAGTCTTCCTTCTCCAGGCTGAACAGCCCCAGGTCCCAAAGCCTTTCCTTGTGAGGAAGATGCTCCAGTCCCCTCAGCATCTCGGTATCCCTGCACTGGCCTCTCTGCAGCAGTTCCCTGGAGCTGGGGAGCCCAGGAGTGGACACAGGACTCTAGATGAGGCCTGAGCATAGCAGAGGGGCTGCAGAACCTCCCTTGCCCCGGCGGATCGAGTCCCTCATCCTCCCCACATCCCCTTCACAGAGCCCGGCTTCCAAACACTCTCCTCAGGATCTCCTTACTCTCAGCAGCTTCATCTCCATCACCCCACTTTACCTGCTCCAGGCTGCGGATGAGCTGCGCGGGGGTGAGCACCAGTTCCTCGCTGCCTTCATCGGAATCGGGCTCCGTCCCCTCAGCGCCGGCGGCCGCCATGGTCCCGCCGTTTCCCGCCAGCGCCGCCGCCGCCGCTCTGCGCATGCGCAGCAGCACCCCCCCCCCCATAGGGAAATGGCGGGCTGGGCTGAAGGGAAATAGAGATGGGGGGGGGGGGGGCGCAGAGGGGGAAAAGCGAATCTACGCTACAAACGAGGCTCAGACCCCTCACGCAGGAGCTTAAAAAAAATAAGTAAATTAATAAATCTCGCCGGTAGCGCTATGAAACAGGACACGGATACGGTTTAAGAAAAGATTTACTCGTCCATTAGTACACACCCCCCCCCCCCCCCCCCGCCGCCCATCTGGCAACAGGCCGTTACAGCTTAGAAAAGAAACGAGTTTTGTACAGTTAAAATAGTAATTTCCAAGAGGGGAGAAAAAAAAAACAAATCAAACAACAACAACAAAATAGATCAGTGGCTGAGTAATAAGCCTGGAATTTCAGATCCAGTATTAGCACCTGCAGTTACCAGCCAAAGCCACGTCCCTTCATGTCCCGCACAAGCCTCCTCAACCCCTTCATTCCTTCAGAACCTAAACCAGGATAACCTTGTTTGATAAGGGAAACAAAAAGGATATAAGAGAAAAATCATCAAGCTAGCTTGGTTTGTGGGTACTTCTGTGGATATTGCTGAGGAATGTGGGTGCAGGGGGATGCTAAATAACGCACGGTTCTACTTCTCAACAGTGCGCCAGCAGAGAGAGAATTAGAGAAACCATCTTAACACAACATCTAACAGTTTGTCAGATCAACATTTTCCTATAAATTATATATAATAAATCCATGAAGAAACAGTTTTTACACGTTCACATGTTAATCAGAGCACGGTAGGAATCGTTAACGTTTATTAGTTCAGCATCCATTTCATTGTTATTGTTTGATGAATGAATAGACCCCCCCCCCACCACTCTCTTCTGTTGAGCACTGACAGATGCAAGAACAGCACAGATACAGTAGTAGGAAAAAAATCACCAGTATTAAAGTCCAGCTATTCCTTCCCCTTTCTAGGAATAACCAAACCATTACAACAAACAGCATTTCGCCTTCAAGGTTTTTTTTCCATGAGAATCAGCACAGTCAAATAATCGTTGCCTCGAGTCACTTCTTGCCAGGCAGAGGCACTCCAATAGTGAACTGGACAGAAGGCCTCATCTCTGGAAGATTCCCAACTCCAATTTGTAGATTTTTCCAAAGCCTGATTGATGTACAGAAGGGTTTAAGAACTAGGAAGGAACAGCACTGCACTTCTGTGACTAAGAACTAGACTTCCGTTGGGCTAAGTGCCTTGTTTCTTTCAGGAGAATGAGTAGCTTTACCACTTCTGATTTTTTCCTTGGGAAATAAAAAAAAAAGAAAACCCAAAATAACCCAAACAAACAACTAAAAAGTGATCTCATTGCTTAGAAGTTTGCCACAAAATGGATGCTGACCAGCTAGGTCACCCCACGTGGAGCAGTTTTAGGAAGTTAGTCCTTGTAGTAGATGGCACTGTGGATCTGGCAGCAGAGAAAGGAATGATGCTCTAAAGTAGGAGGTAGGGGAACTTTGATACAGCAAGTCCATTGTTGAGCTTTCTGCTAGAAAAGAAGTTTCACAGTATTAGAAACTATTACTAAATAAGGCCACCAAAAGCCTACACAAGGCTTGACACAGCTCTGTTTTGTTATCTCAGGGGGTATGTAGCAGAAAAAGCAGGGTCAACCACATGCTGTGGGAAGAGTAACAGGAAGAGAATCCAACACTCTGGACTTTGTTTGCCTAACCTGCCTTTTCTCTTTAGGCTGTGTCAGGTTTGACTGTCAGAATCTGCCATATTCTAAGATTCAGGACAGCAGATAAGAGAGTCTGTATTTAGACAGTTATCAGGTGTTTCTGTGTTTATACAGCATCCCATCAGACGTTTCTGAGCAGAAAATGATTGGGAGAACCCAACCCCTCAGCACATGAAACCAAAGCATCATCCCAGACAACGGCAGTTCACTGTTCAGGCAAGGCTGCCATTCAACACAACACAGAAGAGAATCATCTATATACTGAGAGGATCAGGAAGGTAAAATTCATTATTCATATCGATTTGTTAGCATTCTGGGGCTATGAATGACCTTCAGGTGAAACACAAGGGGACCCTCAACATGCTGGGGTTGTGATCTTGCAGCCCAAGGGAGGTTTGTACTTACACAAACAAGACCTGAATTGGCGGTGGGGTAAAATATTCTGTGTCAGTGTGACAGGATCTGAGCACAGAGAACGGGCTGAGATAGATTTAGGAGCAGTTTAACAGGTACCTGAGACTCCACAATTTTATCTTCCGCTGGTCATGCCTCTGTCTTCATAAATGGTGATTTCAATCTGCACACAAAAGCTGTTAGGGAAACATGCTCCTAAAAAAAGAAGGTCAGAAAAAACCTGGAGATAACAGAATTGTCTCTCAAAGGACAGATCGTGGTACTGGATTGTCATTGCCTTCAACGTGAAGCATCTTAATGAACCAAAACCTGACTAACAAGACTAATTGTGCTGTAACACAGGAGGGGCGGAGGGGAGGGGGTCACACTGAGATAAAAAAAGGTGTCACATCACAGGTGGACAAAGCAAGGGAGGGCGTAAGAAGCCACAGGAGGATACAACTCGTAGTCCTCTTTCAATGGGGTCTGTCAGGAGGAGGCCCTGAGGAGCATAGATCTTCTCGTTCTGTTCCTGGATGAACTTGGCGATTTTCTTTAGAACCTGGGAAGAGAACAGCCCAGAAGCAACAGTTCCTCACTCAGGTGTTTCTCTACACCAGTCAGAGCCCCAGCAGAATCACAGGCACAGCAGTGCTGGGAGAAGCCAGCACACACAGTCTACCTAAGGCAGGCGTGAAATCACACGTGGAACTTACACAACAGTGGTGCAAGGCATGGAAAACCCACCCAGAAATAAGGCTTTGACTCCAGGCTGAGACACATGAGCCTGAGAGCTTTCAAGTGAGAGAGTAAAGAAGAGCACCTTCTCATAATGCGTCTCCATGCACAAGAAGATGGTGTAAGCAGTCAGACAGGCGAGGCACCCTTCCAGGTAGGACTGGCCCCCGAGCTTCTCAGCCTCTGCATAGAGGTTGTTCAGCGTCCGCACAGTCTCCTCAAACTGCTGCCTGTCGATCTGCAAGAGAAGCCAGCCTCAGCTGTCACACCCTGCAGGGCTCACCCCTGCCTGCCTCCATTTAGTGCTCATTTGCTCTTCCAACTCTTTGCAGCCACCACGCTGAGAGTCAAATCCTGAAGGACACCTGGAGTTAATACCTGTAGCTCTTCACTCAACATCTGCCAAGGGATTCACACTGAGTCTCAGTTCAACACAAAGTCAGCACAAAACAAGAGGAAGGCAACTAAACCCACGAGGAAGGCAACTAAACCTGTGTGCAGCCCAACTGGGGTGGGAAAGAAAGTGTTTCACTCACAGACTGGCTTGATTGCAAAGAGCAGTCAGGGAGAGAACTGACACCAATATCACTAATACCTTGGTGCTGCTGCTGCAGCACTGGTCAGACAAGCTCTTGGCATCTCACAGCACGAAGCACTTGAGACTGCACTTGTGAGGCTGCTGAACAGGCTCAGCAGAACAGGCTGCACTGCACAGAGGGGACAGTGTTGACATGGGACAGCCCAACAACACACGCTTTATCCTCCCAGGCACAAAGGCCACGTTCTGCTCTGGTGCTGCGAGGCCCAGCTGCCTTGCTCAGGGCTGGGGACAGCACAGCACACCAGCGCTATGCTGAGAAGCAGGGAAACGCTTTTCCCTTGTTGCTTTTCACTGCGAATTAAAAGCATTTGACAAAAAAAAACCACCCCACCACACACCGTTTGGACAACAAACAACGCCCTGATGCCAAGGAAACAAGGAGGACGTGCCTTTGAACCCTGAAATCACGCCTCCATCATACTCTGCACAGGGCTGCAAGGGAAGGAGACGATTGCAGAGCATCAGCCGCCTCCAATCCAGGTAGATGTGAAGCCTCACTCACTGGAGCAGAAGCTGTTCCCGGGGACACAGTGGGGGAACTTCCCCGAGGGAACGCAGCGGAGGGTGGTGTGGGACACCCGCGGCACGGGCTGACAGCCACGCGCGGCTGTTGGGGAGGCCACTCCTC
>WBNH01005674.1:34697-45662 GCA_013401255.1 Urocolius indicus
TCCAGGATTTTTATTTTTTTTCCTTTTTTTCCCCCCCCCCCCCCCCTTTTCTCTCTCTTTTTTTTTTGCTGGGCAATTGTAATTCAGTTTGCAGTTCACTCTTGGATTCCCACACAGCCACTGCTGCTGTGAATGTGGGTATCAGGTATTGAAGAGAGAAGGCAGCCAGCAAAGACCTTCCTTTGGGTTGAGTTCAAGAACTGTCCAAGCTTTTGAGTGTGGATGAATTTAGCAGCCAAGACATGCAGACTTGGAGCTTTCCCCACTTGGATTGAGAGTGCTGAAAGGTGGTTGTGGAGAGTGATCGTGTTTCCTCGCAGCCTCCTCTTCTCCAGGAGGTCGTGGGGAGGTGGGGGTCAGTCCCTGCTCCCAAGTAATGAGTAACATGACAAAAGGAAATGCCCTCAAGTTGCCCCAGGGGAGGATGAGATTGGAGCTTCTTCCCAGAGAGGGTTGTTAGACACTAGTAGAGGCTGCCCAGGGAGCTAGGGCAGTGCCCAGCCCTGCAGGGCTCCCAAAGCCGTGGGGCTGAGGTGCTGGGGGCTGTGGGTCAGTGCTGGGCTGGGCAGGGTGAGGGCAGGGTTGGGACTGCAGCAGCTTCAAGGGCTTTGCCAACCCAAATGATTCTGTGATTCTGTGGCATTGACCTTGTGCCCTGTGGTGTTTCCTGAGCTGAGGCCAACCAGAATCCTGACTGTAGTTCTATGACAGTGTCCTGCTGTTGCCTTGGGAGAGCTCCCTTGTTTCCTCAGTCCCCATCTCCTCTGCCTGCCTACGATGTTCCTACCACACTGCTCATCCTGGAACGGGAGGATGACAGCACTGCCAAGTAAAACATAACCCATTGCCACTCTGAAGTCTCTCTCAGACTTTCTTGGGACCTTGCAATCAAAATTGCTGAGTTAGTTGCACGATTTGGTCCTGAGAGCTCCAGATGAGCAGGGGTCACGTTCCAGACCACAGACTCCTGCATGGGGGTATCGGAACACTTGGGTGCAAACAAAGATCCCAGGAATTCAGCCAAACAGCTCTCGGGCAGGCAGCTCAGTGCCCTGTTCTCTGCAACACATAGCACACTGCTGGGACTCTGCGTTCCCAAAACGGGATGCTTCAGTGTTTCTAAGCTGACTTTGCTTCTCAGGATTCCCCATGGGACGAAAAGCCCATTTTGTTTCCAAAAGACCTTTAAAGTCCAAAAGTTTCTTGGTGCAGATGGTACTTTGCTACCATTTCTTAGGCCCAAACAGCAGGAGAGGGTCTGCTCCACCCCATTGCCTCTTTCATTCAGCTCCTGGCACCTCACAGCAAAGATTTCTCTTGTTTACTGCTGAATTCTCCACTCCATTAGCAGTGCTAACTGGCTTCCCTCTTCTGTTGGCCTTCAGGTGAAAGTGGCTCTTTCACGCTTTGCAAGGCTGCAGAGCCTCTTCCATTTACCTCTCAATGAGGTGTAGTTCCTGTCTGAAATGGCACAAGCTGTTGAAGCAAAAGGCAATAGTGGTAATGGGAATCTTGTGTAAGCCTGGAGCTCAGGAGCACGTGGAGGGCAGATTTGGGGGATTGAGACAGCTCCTTCTGCCTGGTTTGTGCCCAGGGACACTCTGCTCTGCCCAGAGAGTTGCTGTAGGGTTGGCACCTGCATAGGTCCCAAGTAACAAGTGACAGGACAAGAGGAAACAGCCTCAAGTTGCCCCAGGGGAGGTTGAGATTGGAGATGGGAAGGAATTTCTTTCCTCAGAGGGGTGTCAGCCCCTGTGCCAGGCTGCCCAGGGAGCTGGGGCAGTGCCCAGCCCTGGAGGGATCCCAAAGCCGTGGGGCTGAGGTGCTGAGGGCTGTGGGTCAGTGCTGGGCTGGGCAGGGTGAAGGCAGGGCTGGGACTGCAGCAGCTTCAAGGGCTTCCCCAAGACCAAAACATAGCTGTGATCCTATGATTCCGTGCACACCATCCTCAACATGTCCAGCTCCTGGACAAGTCTTTGCAAGCTCTCAGGAGCAGAGCAGCCTGTGCCCGTCTGCTCCTGCCCTATCTCCCCCGCAGAGCTCTGCTATGCCCAGTGCTTCCCACTCCCCTCCGAGGCTGCCAGCTATCAGACACACCGCATCCAGCTCCTGCTCTGAGAAGCTGCCAGGAGCCACCTCTCCTCAGAGCTTGCTTTACGTGCGTCCTTTTCATGCCAAAGGTGCTGAGAGCCTGGCGTGGCTGGAGGTGTGGGGGGGGAGCAGTGGCCGTGCTCCCTTGGCAGGCTGCAGCCAGGTTCCCAGGAGCAGTCAGTGCCTCTTTAAGAACAGACCAACTCTTTCTCTTAGTTCTCTCTCTCTCTCTCTCTCTCTTTCCCCCCCCCCGCCCCCCTTTTTGCCAATACCACAGTTTTTGTTGGAATTTATCCACAGGGAAATGAGGTCTGCACGGGCCACTCCAGGTTCTCAGAAACATCTGCAACCTTGGAAAAAGCAGCTCAGGAGCACCCGGGGGGAATGGGGGGAGCTCTCTGAGCTGTTCCCAGCTCCCTGGCACAACCCCACAAGTGCTCAGGTCACCCACGGTGGGGTAGGAAACAGCCGCTCGGGATGTGCCGATGCTGCCGAGCAACCCCTTTCCCCCCCCCCCNGGTAGTGTAGAGGAGGCGGGGCCTTGAAAGGCCGGTCCGGGTTATGATTGGTCGACGGGACGGTGATTGACAGCGGGGAAGCGAGCGGGCGGCGGGAGGCAGCGCTCTGATTGGCTGCCGGGGATTCACAAACCCGCGGCGCGGGGGCGGCGGAGCCAGAGCGGGGCCGGGGTCGGGGCTGCGGGAGTTCGACGGGACGGGACGGGACGGGACGGGACGGGACGGGACGGGACAGGGAGGGGACAGGGAGGGGACCCCCCAGGAGCAGAGGGAGCAGCGGAGGGTCCCGTCGAGGAGGGTCCCCGTTGCGCAGCGGGCGGCGATGGGCAGCGTGCGGGGACCCCGCGGAGCCGCGCTGCGGGCGCTGCTGTCACTGGCCACCGGGCTTTTGGCTTGCGGAGGGGCCAGCGAGTATGACTACGTCAGTTACCAATCCGACCTGGGTCCTTACCCGGGAGGGCGTTTTTATGCCAAACCCCATCAGTGCGTGGCCATCCCCCCCGACCTACGGCTCTGCCACAGCGTGGGTTACGACAAGATGGTGCTGCCCAACCTGCTGGANCCCTTCTCCCTCCCGCAGATGATGCGGGGAAGCGGCTCCTCGGGTGCCGTCGGGGCCCGCCCGGGGTGGGGGTGTGGGGGNGGACCCCCCAGGAGCAGAGGGAGCAGCGGAGGGTCCCGTCGAGGAGGGTCCCCGTTGCGCAGCGGGCGGCGATGGGCAGCGTGCGGGGACCCCGCGGAGCCGCGCTGCGGGCGCTGCTGTCACTGGCCACCGGGCTTTTGGCTTGCGGAGGGGCCAGCGAGTATGACTACGTCAGTTACCAATCCGACCTGGGTCCTTACCCGGGAGGGCGTTTTTATGCCAAACCCCATCAGTGCGTGGCCATCCCCCCCGACCTACGGCTCTGCCACAGCGTGGGTTACGATAAGATGGTGCTGCCCAACCTGCTGGACCACGAGACCATGGCCGAGGTGAAGCACCAGGCGAGCAGCTGGGTGCCCCTGCTCAACAAGAACTGCCACATGGGCACACAAGTCTTCCTCTGCTCCCTTTTTGCCCCCGTCTGCCTGGACAGGCCGGTGTACCCGTGCCGTTGGCTCTGCGAGGCCGTGCGTGACTCCTGCGAGCCCGTCATGCAGTTCTTTGGCTTCTTCTGGCCCGAGATGCTCAAGTGTGACCAGTTTCCCCAAGACGACGTCTGCATTGCCATGACGGCTCCCAACGCCACCGAAGTCTCCAGGCCCAAAGGTAAAGGCGTTGAGCAGCTTGCAGCCCCTGCTGCTCCGAGCTGGTGGGGCCATGTGGGACTGGAGGGGGGGTCTTGTGGCAGGAGGAGGCTCACCTGAGCCTCAGTGATCCTTCTCCAGCCTCTGAGCGCTCTGTGGATGCTCCTGTCCTGAGGAAGGCAGGACGCTGCCAGCTCCTCACCTCTATCCTAGAGCCAAGTCTAGGGGCAGGCAGACACTGCTCGGGCACGGCAGGAGCGTGGCAGCTCTGATCCTGCCACAGGCTCCAGCCCTTGATGAACCAGAGCTCTGACCCTCCATCCTCCAAGTGCCACAGCAGTTTCTCTCCCAAGCCTGAATCCCTCAGGGCTGCTTCTGGCAGCAGTAGGATGCGTGATCCCCTAGGGCAGAAAGCACAGTCTGCCCGAAGGAATCAGTGACAGTAGTGACAGCAGTGACAGTCGTGCTGGTGGGTGCATCACTTCTCAAGCAGCCCTGGGCTGAGAGCAGGCGGGTAGTGGCTGTCTGTGGTGAGAATCCATCCCTGCCCTCTCAGGTGGGCTGTGTGCTGGCCAGAGGGCAGGACAGGGATCGAGGTGATGACAGGGGAAAGCAACGCGGCTCGTGTTCGTTTCTGTTTGTGCAGCAGGGCTGTTTGGTGCCTGCCTCGCTTGTTCTTGAGGGTTGTGATGAGTCTGGCTTGCTGCTGAAAACTTTAAGGTGGGATGAAGGCTGTGGTGTCGCTTGGGCGCTCTGCTTGGGAGCCCTTGGAGAGGCTGTCAGGGAGGGGTGTTTGTAAGAGGGAGAGGCAGGGGGAATCTAAAAGAGTGCTTTCCTGCACCTGGAGCTTCATCAGAAGGGATGGGTGCTCCTGATTTTTCAAGGGGGATAAGTTGAGGCATTGAGGAGGAGCTCGGGGATGAGCAAACAGCGCGTGGGGCTGAGCGGTTCATCGCTGGGGCTCCTGCGCTGCGTCCCGCGCTCAGCTGGAGGGAGGGCTGTCTGCTGCACCAGTGGCACTTACCTTCACAGACAAAGGCTTTTACGCTGTGGGAGCCCTCACCCAGCTTGTCAGGACTCACCATAAGCAGGACTGTGCAGGAAGGGATTGCACCCTGCAGCAGAGGGGTGACACTCAGGGAAGCAGCGTGTGGGGGGCACACACGGAGCAGCGGGAGCGATGGCTGGAGAGGGACGGGGCTGTGGGGAGGGAAACTCCAGCTCCACCACCCATCAGAACCCTGGAGGGAACCTCTGTCACATCTGAGCAGTGGCATCCAGAGGCAGGTGGGACGTAAAGCGTGTGCCCACACCGGGGAGGGGGCTGAGGTCGGGCTGCTCTCGCTGCCTCTCCCCGTGCCACGCTGCCTCTGCCTCGCTGTGGCTCGCACTTACTGAATTGGACTGCTGGAGAAAGCTCTTTGTTTGCCAGGAAGGCTCTAAAATCACCCATCCTGTGTGAACCTAGACCCTTGGTCAGGACCACAGCAGCAGCCTGTGCTGTGGGTACAAAGGTCGCTTTTATTCCCCAGGGCCTTGCAGCCAAGCGTGCTCCTGGGACAGCGAGCTGGGAGCTGCCCCTCTGGTCCCAAAGAAGAGTTTGAGCTGTTTTCAGCTCATTTATTTTAGAGCCATTAATATCCTGGGAACAGTCAACAGCATCTGCTCAGTTTCCCCCTAACTTTCTCATCCCCTGTCAGACCTGTGTTGACAGCAGCCTTGGGGTGGGACACGATGGCTTTCTTTTGGCACTGCTGACTTGCCCATCAGCACAGCATTTGGGCACCATGCTGGTGTTATTACAAAGGATTACATCAGCTCAGGTTTATGGCTCAATTGCTGCTCCTGTTTGGGGTGCAGAGAGGCCTCGTTCCGCACAAGCTTTAGGGTGTATGAGCTTGTTCTGTGGGTGAAGTGCAGATGGGAGCTGGGTGAGCATTGCAAGGGAAGATTGCAGCCACTCAGATAAACCCCTATCTGCTGAAGGGCTTCCAAAACTTATGTCCTGAATGCTTTTAAATGAGTAATCTGTTTGTGAGGATGTTTACAGAAAGTAAGTCTTGAAAATGTGAACTCTCTTCAGCATCCAGGGAAAAAGCATAAACAGCCACCTTCACATCCCCTGGCTGCTGGGAAGGGCTGCAAGAGGAGGCTCTTGCACACACTGGCACAGAGTCCCAGCAGCTCCAAGGTGTCAGGCTGAGCTCCTTGTGTCCACCCCACAAGCTGGGCTGTTTCTTGGTGAGGAGTTGAGCAATCTGGCTAGGGAAATCTTCTTCAAGGTGAGAAAGCCCCCACAGTAATCTGCTGGGTTAGACCTTGCTGGCCCTAGGTATGCCAGCTTAGGTTTGCAGCAAAGGGATGTGGTGTGTGTTTGGTTAGTGAAGCTCCTTGTTCCACACACGCCGTGTCCTGCTGTCCTGTCCCAAACCACTTTGGGTGAATAGAGCAAACTTAACAATCACTTGTGACCAGTGCTATAGTGTGAACCAACACAGCCAGGTCCCTCGAGTGATGCCAGGGGTTGAACCCAGCGAGGTGACCAGCTCTTTGGCCACTGGCCCTGCCACCTCATGCAGCTGAGGGGGGGAGCATCCAGGTGACCACACTTACCCCTCACCCCCGTACACTCATCCCTGTGCGAGCTGAGTCCTTTCCTCTCTACCCAGAGCTCTCACCTTTGTGTTTTCCTGGAGCCCCTTCAGTGTGGGGCACTGGGGTGTGTTTCCTATTGGTTCAAAGAGGGTCAGAGCCCAGCAGTGTCCCCCCTTTTTCTCTCAGCACTAACAAGAACGAGCCCTTTCAGACTTTTTTTTTTTTTTCCCCATTAACACCTCGAAATTGGAATTTGTTTCTGCCTCTCAAAGAGCTGACCTGCTGAATTCCTTTCTCCTGAAGCACGAGGCGGTTAAAGCCTGCAGGCCCACAGGATGCATCAGGGGAGTTGCAGATTAATATAGCATTACACATTCCTTCTCCTGCCCCTGGAGTAAAGCTGCCTCTAAAGCCAGGCACTCCAAAATGGTCAGCAGGGAAAAAGAAGGGAGCTGGAAGGAGGCGATGGCTGGGCTCAGAGCTGAGCTGTCAACTGCAAAAAGACGGGGGCCCCCAGCTGAGTTGCAGTTGGCTTAGAGTCAGGAGGCTGTGCCTGAAGCTGCAGCAGGGACTCGCCTGAGGTGGGAGAGCTCTACCATAGCTGGGGAGGCTCATCTGGAGTCCTGTGCTCAATTCTGGGCTCCCCAGTTGCAGAGAGACAGGGAACTGCTGCAGAGAGGCCAGGGCAGGGCCACCAAGATGATCAGGGGACTGGAGCATCTTTCATCCAAGGAAAGGCTGTGGGACCTGGNCCAGATAGTGGCTGTGCTTCTTGTTGGCTCCTTCACCCGTGGTGCTGGCCCACGGTGAGGTAGGGGTCCGGTTCCTGCCATCCAGGGTGGGCCAGAGTGTTCCCAGAGGGTTGCTGTAGCACAGCTGAAACAAAGGCTGTGTTTTCACCAGGGAACAATAAATCTTATTTTCCATTTGGGGGCTTTTTTTTTTGTTGCTTGTTTTTTGGTTGCTGGGAAAGCTGCAGGATGGGCTCAGCAGTGGCTCCCACGTTGTTTGTCTGGCCCTGTGCAGGCTCAGCCCTTCTCCTAACGTGCACTTTGGCTGCTGAGGCACGTGGAAGTGCTTTGCACACTGGGATGTGCAGAGATGAGCTCATGCATGGCAGGTACCCTGTCTCCTTCAGTAACTAACTCTTGGCACTGCAGCAGAGACAGACTGTGGGGCTGTCACCCTCCTCATCCCCTCTCCCTCATCATGAGCTCATTCGATGTGCAGCCTGGATGGAAACGTTCTCGCTGCTGGCTTTTTAACAATAAAGCCTTGGGGTTGTCATCGTGTCCCCAAAGGCTGTCTGGCTGCCTGTGTCACTGCAAATGAAGATGGAAACAGTGGCAATGGCACATTAGGGAGCTGGCAGAGGAGGCTGCCCAGGTGATGGGTATCTCTGCCAGGCAGCAGGAGTGGGGCTGCCTGTTGGGTGCTGTGAAGCTTGGCCTTGTGACTGCATGTCAGGGCTATGGGAAGGCCGGTGGCTCTGCATGTGTGATTAATAAAGACATGATGCCGTGACCCCAGGAACGAGCATTTGGCACAGAAGGGATTGGGAGAGCCAAGAGGGGAAGAACAAGCCACAGAATCCAAATGTCTCGCCTGCAATCCCGTGGGGCACCAGTGACAGAGGAAACGTGACTGTGTGGCCGCTGCAGGTCGTGGCTGTGCCTCCTTCAGCAGCTCCTCTGCACCCCTGCACCTCTGCACCTCTGCACCCCTGTATCTGCAGGACCTCTCTTCTTTTCTTCCTGTCCAGCAGTGTTTTGTCTGTTGTTTTTTTGCTGACCTGACCTAGAGGGTTGGCAGGGGGTGAGCACTGTCTGCACACAGGGACCAGCAGATGCTTCTCTGCAGCGCCGTCCCCAAGAATAACCACCCTGTGTGGGAAGGAGCTCTCCATCCTGCTGGACCAGGAACAGCAGCAGCATCTCTCTCAGCTCCAGAAATACATCTGCCAGTAGCTGGATGTGCTGCTGGCTGGTCTCTGCTTCGGCTGGAGATAGCAACCTGCAACCAGAGTTTTATTCTCTAGGTGAAAGGAGCTTTCCTCCCAGCATGGATCCTGAGGGAATGGCCTGGGCTGGTGTCTGCCAGGAGGAAGATGTTGGCTGGTGACCCCCAGCATGTAGCCAGGCTGAAAATAAATGAGATGCTTGCATTTGGAGTTGTGCTGGAAGGGGGTGGCACACGTGGGAGCTTTGTGGGTCCATCACCAACCGGTACAGGGTGGGCAGGAGGTGAGGGGTTTGCCACGCAATGCCCAGGCAACCTGTGGGGTGGTCCCAGCACCGAGAGGAGAGCCTGTGCTGAGCTGGGCTGTGTCAGTCCCGATCACCCTGCTTTAGGTCTGGAGCAGCCCCTCGGCACGTGAGCTGCCTCTGGGCACCCTCCTGCAGCCGTGCCAGGGTCTGGGTGCCGTGTGTCCGCCTTGGCATGCCGTGGGGAGGGAATGGCAGTGGGCTCTGGGCCATGCTCCGTGGCGAGCAGCTCCCCTCAGCTGAGTGCCTGGCCATGAAAACCCCTCTCCTTGTCAACACCATCCTCTTGCTCTTGGCAGCTGCTTGTGCCCAGCCTTGGAGTGGCCTTGGCAGGAGGCTGTTGGGGGCCAGTGCTGCCCTGTGGGCTGGTGGATGGCTCCTGAGCCTTGACAGGGTGTTGTCCCATGGGGCTGGGACCCCATGGCAGGGTGCCTGGGCACGTGCCCCTTGGAGGACAGTGATCTGTGATGCTTCTTGATCTGACCTCTCACCACCTCTTCTTTCCTCTTGCCAGGAACAACTGTGTGTCCCCCTTGTGACAACGAGATGAAGTCAGAGGCCATCGTGGAGCATCTGTGTGCCAGCGAGTTTGGTAAGGAGCAGCACCCAGGGGGCTTCAGGGGGGCACAGGGCAGCGTGGCTACTGTGTGGGCTGGATCCTGGAGCAATCTCTTTCCCTGCCAGCTCTGGGAGTGGTGCAGCTGGCGTGGCCAGTGGTGTGGCCAGTGTGGCCACCTTGCCTGCGGGCGTGTGTGGTCCCTCCCTGAGGCGAGCGTGCCTCTAGGTGTCAGTGGTGCGTCACCGAAGCAGTGATGCTGCAGGAGGGCTGCTGCAGGAGGGCTGCTGCAGGAGAGTGGCTGCAGGAGGGCGGCTGCAGGAGGGCTGCTGCAGGAGAGTGGCTGCAGGAGGGCGGCTGCAGGAGGGTGGATGCAGGAGAGTGGCTGCAGGAGGGTGGTTGCAGGAGGGCAGCTGCAGGAGGGCAGCTGCAGGAGGGTGGATGCAGGAGAGTGGCTGCAGGAGAGTGGCTGCAGGAGGGCAGCTGCAGGAGGGTGGATGCAGGAGGGCGGCTGCAGGAGAGTGGCTGTAGGAGGGCAGTCGCAGGAGGGCTGCAGGAAGGTGACTGCACACTGTGAGGCCCCACAGCTGCCAGTCAGTGAGCAGAGAACCAGACAGTGTTGCCCCAGAGCGCTTGGAGATGGGGCAGAAGTGGCAGTGCCATTTCTTTGGTGAACTCAGTGGGGTTCACAACTTAACCCCAGTGTTCTCATGCTCTTGTGTGTGTAGGATGGACCCTTATCCTGCTTGCACTTGTGAAGGAACAAACCAGCTTCTTCCCCAAATTCCTTGTGCTGCTGGGTGGGTTTTTTTTTTTCTCTAGCAATGTTATTCTGCTCTTGTCAAGTCCAGGTGTAAAAACCCAAAGCCAGTTCTGGTCTAGCTGGGGCCAAAGCAGTGAGCTTAAAAAATGCAGAGCTACTTGAAAGCTGTGTCCTAACTGTATGATGAGTGAGTGAGTGAGTCAGACAATTGTAGGTAAACAGAACTTCAGTTGAGAAAAGAAGAAGTATTACAGGGAGAAAATATGAGCTTTCTCAGATCAAACCCAGAATTAACTGGTTTTGACATCCTTGCTGGTGTGTGTAACTCTCCCTTGCAGGTTATTAAAGGCAGCTTGAACAAGGTGTGCATTCCTTAGGGATTAGCACTTGAATGTGCCCTGTGCCAGAGCACACTCTGCAAAGCCAAACCTGCTCTGTGTGCTGGGCTGTTACCCTCTCTGCTGGAAATGAATTCTCCACTCTCCTGTAGGTTTGGTATGCCAAAAGTCCTGAGTTCAGCACAGGGCTTTTTTTTTTTTTTTTCTACCAAGGAAAAGCATCTCCAGGAACACCCCGTGTGATGGTTTCCCAGGAATGTGTGTGCTTCTGGCTGGGTCAGGGATGGATGGCAGGGCCTGGGCTGCCAAAGGGCTACCAAGATGCTGAGGGGACTGGAAGGTCTTTCTTGTGAGGAAAGGCTGTGGGGCCTGGGGCTGTTCAGCCTGGAAGAGGCTCAGGGGTGACCTCAGTAACACAAGTACTTAAAGGGTGGGTGTCAGAGCAAGGGGGAGACACTTTTTTCTGTTGTCTCCAGTGCCAGGGCAAAGGGGTACCAGGCACAGGCTGGCACACAGGCAGTGCCCCTGGCCCAGGAGGAGCAAGTCCTTTGGTGCTGAGGGGAGGGAGCCCTGGCCCAGGCTGCACAGGGAAGGTGTGGAGGCTCCTTCTCAG
>WBNH01005674.1:47304-59116 GCA_013401255.1 Urocolius indicus
GTAACACAAGTACTTAAAGGGTGGGTGTCAGAGCAAGGGGGAGACACTTTTTTCTGTTGTCTCCAGTGCCAGGGCAAAGGGGTACCAGGCACAGGCTGGCACACAGGCAGTGCCCCTGGCCCAGGAGGAGCAAGTCCTTTGGTGCTGAGGGGAGGGAGCCCTGGCCCAGGCTGCACAGGGAAGGTGTGGAGGCTCCTTCTCAGGAGGTTCCCAACCCCACCTGGACACATTCCTGTGCCCCCTGAGCCAGGGGAAGCTGCTTGAGCAGGGGCTGGGGCTTGAGGAGGCTGGAAGAGGGGGCAAGTGGTCTCTGGGACCAGCACACCCGGCCGGGGCAGAGGCTGTGTGCTCAGCTCTGAGGCCGTGCAGGGGCTTGGGGTGCTGGAGTGGCCCCTGGCAGCAGCAGCTCCGTGTGCAGGAGGTCACAGCAGTAGCTGGCAGCACCAGGGAGGCAGGAGAGGCCCGAGCCAGGGTGGTTGGTGCTGCCAGGCGGGTGCTGGGCAGGGAGCTGCGGGTGCAGCCGTGAGCTTGTCATCAGGCTGAGCCGCAGAGCCTCCCCCGGCATGACGGGCTCAGCACAGCTGCTCCAGGCTTTGATTTGCCCACAGAGCAACTTGATTGTTGGGAAATTTTGTGGTGACAGCGTCCAGAGGATGGAAATATGTGCTGGCAGGAGGCTGCCTGGGCAGGGCTGTGGGGAACGGCCAGACATGGAGTTAACTGCGTGTGCCAGCAGCAGGGCAGCAGCAAGCACAGCACACCTCAGCCCCTGTGCCTGCCCCCAAACCCTGCCCTCACCCTGCCCAGCCCTGCACTGACCCACAGCCCTCAGCACCTCAGCCCCACGGATTTGGGATCCCTGCAGGGCTGGGCACTGCCCCAGCTCCCTGGGCAGCCTGGCACAGGGGCTGACTTGAGCCCCTTTCCTCTTGTCCTGTCATTCATTACAGGGGAGCAGAGACTCCCATCTCCCCACAGGCTGCTGTCAGGGAGCTGCAGAGAGTGCTCCTGTCTCCCCTCAGCCTCCTCTTCTCCTCTTCTCTCTTCTGAACACCCCAATTCCCTCAGCCCCTCCCCAGCACCCTTGTGCTCCAGCCCCTTCCCCAGCTCTGGCCATGCTCCAGTGTCCCCTCAGGGGCCCAACAGTGAACACAGTATTTGAGGTGCAGCCTCGAACATGGTTTCACTTGTTTTCTTCCTTGTCATCATGTTTTCCTTCCCCATGCAGGAGGGTTGTGGGTGCTGCCTCCAGCTGTGCCCAGTCCGTAGCCAGCTGGGAAGCTGGAGCAAGGGAAGGGATGTGATGCAGGTCATACCGTAGTGCAAGATGCTCCCGAGGATATCTCAGCTTTGAAGAGCAGCCAGGGGAGGGAGGCATTGACTTGAGGAAGTTTTGTCAAAGCACAGCACGTGGCCCTGGGATGGTTGTTTAGTCTTTGGTTGAGGGGGGATGTTACTGCCTCCAGGAGAGGAGCAAACTCCCGAGCCTTCCAGCCTGAACTTTCTCATGTGCATCCACCAAGGTAAACACTGGCAGCTGACAGGTTACAGATCCTCATCAAAGCCAGACACCTACAATAAATGTTTGGAGCAGTGTGTGCTGCAAGGGGCAGCTGGAGGAGGACCCTGTGCTGTTGCCTGTGCCCTTGCTCTGCTCCTCGCTCGCATCCCAGCGCCTTGCTGCAGACAAAGGTGTGAGAAGCACTTTGTCCCCCACTGCTGTGTGGCCCTGCCAGGGTGGGAAGGGGCTGTGTAACAGCCCTGGGAGCAATGCTGGCCTGGAGGAGAGTGAAGGAGGAGAGCTGTGAGGAGACTGTAGAGAAAAAGGACCTTTCTTCGCTGTGCCAGGAGAGCTCTTTGGACAGGTCTCAGCGTGCAGGAGCCCTCTCCTGGGGTTCAGATCAGTTTGGGGGGTGGGACAGGTACGTATGGGCTAGTTGCAGGGTGGATTTGTGGTGCAGCTCTGGGGTGCTGGGGGATGGATGCGAGATGAAGTGTGAAATCACCCCCCTGTACCCCCTCAGCTGCCTCCCCCAGCCTCCCTGGGCTGCAGCCAGGCTTTCATTCTTACTCCTCGTGCAGGCTGGGCTGGGCCTGGACTTCATTCCTCTCTCTGTTTCTCTTGGTGATTTTATTTATTGTTTCTGCCCTTTCTCTGGGGGTCTGAGGGGATCCTGCTGAATGGGCTCTCGCTGCACTGGAGACTGCAACACAATCAATACTTACTGTTTATTTTCTCCTGTGACTGACAGCTCCTTGCCTGCAGCCTTCTCCTGTTACAGCCCTAATGTGTCTTCTGGCAGGTTTCCCCCTTTCTGAGTGATTTCTAAAGGAAGGAGCAATAAGGCTGAAGGAACAGCAGAGCTTTCCCTTCTCTCACGTTCCCTTCCCAGCCCCTGAGGTGCTGGAGTGGGGCCCCTGCCTGTGCAGGCAGGAGAACAGCACAGACAAGGTCAGGGTCCCAGTGCTGAAAAAGAGGGGTTGGAGGTGCCTGTGGGGCATGGTCATGGTGGGTGCACGTTGGTGGCTGCTGAGCAGGGGCCAAGGGCTCATCTCTCTCAGCCCCTGGTTGAGATACGTGTCGAGGGCCCCTGGGGTGCTAATGTGGGGGAAGGAGGATGCTTTGCTCTCAGGCACTACTAATGTGGGCCTCCCAATTTGCCTGAGAGACTGAGTTTCCTCTTTCCCCACTCTGGGGGTGGGACTGGAAAGCCAGAACTGGAGGGACAGCGATAAGAATGGTTTCAGTTGATGGGACACGAGCTGTGCTCTGTCAGGCTGGGCCCCAACCAGCTCTGCGGGGCCTTTGCTGCTCTTGGAGCTGCTGCTGCCAAGAGTAATTTTCACCCAGAGCGAGCAAACACTTCCATACACCCTGGTTCATATTAGTAGAAATAAGGAAAAAGACATTTTAATGTCTCCAGCACTCCCTGCTCGCTCTGCATTGGAGACAGCAGACCTCTGCCCCCATCTGAGACGAGCTGCTTGTAGCTGGGGCTGAACTTGTGGCTTGGTCTACCAGGGGTGCAGCATCCCCCAGCCAAGGGCTGACCCTCTGCTAACTGGGAGTTGCAGCTGGTGATGGGGCAGCTGCACATCCAGAGCCACCACTTGCCCCCTCTCCTGTGTCCTCCCTGAGCATCTTGGAGTCAGAGCAAGCCAGAGGGGGAAGCCCAGGCTTGGGGCTGCAGGAGAGGAGGCTCTCAGAGATGCTGAGGCTGCCCGTGCTTTCTCTTCCTGACTCTGATGGTCACTGGTGACATGATCTTGCTGGGGGATGCCTGGGGACAAGGAAGGGCTGGCTGGTGCTGAGGCATTGCAGAGCCTTGTGCTGTTCAAAGATGCTGCACCTGTGTCTGAACGGCCTCAAGTTGCCCCAGGGGAGGTTCAGGTTGGAGATGAGGGAGAATGTCTTCCCTGAGAGGGGTGTTAGATACTGGTAGAGGCTGCCCAGGGAGCTGGGGCAGTGTCCAGCCCTAGAGAGATCCCAAAGCCGTGGGGCTGAGGTGCTGAGGGCTGTGGGTCAGTGCTGGGCTGGGCAGGGCTGGGACTGCAGCAGCTTTAAGGGCTTTGCCAACCCAAACAATGTGATGATTCTGTGTCTGGTTCCCTGGCAGCTCGCTGTGGCAGTGAGCAGGGGCTGGTGAGAGGGTCTGTGCCTGTTGCTGGGCTGTCAGTGGCTGTGGCAAAGTGCTGGTGAGTGGTTTGTGCCTGGGGCTGAGCAAGGGTGAGCGTGGCTGCAGCACCCCAGGAGGATTTGCTGCTGCTGCTGCTGCTGCTGGACTCACAACGTGGCTCAGAGCTGTTGAGTCCCAAATTAAATCCTGCAATCTGCCTTGTTGTTGTGTTTTTGTTTTCTTCCCCTCCCAGCCTTAGTAATGCTTTTTACCTCTGTGTTTTCAGGGAAGAGCCTTTGAAGTGGGCAGCTGGACGCTGCCTTGTGCTAGAGCTCTCCTGCCCTGACTTGCCCGTGAGCAAGGAGCAGGGAGGGTGCTTTGGGCCTGTGTATGGCACAAAAGTAAAACCTCTGTCTCTGCAGAGGTCTCCCTCTGCTTTCAGCCACTTGCCAGTCCCCTGTGATGGGAGAGTTATCCCTGTGCCTATCCCAGGGGAACAGCATCTCTGGGGCTGCAGTCCCAGCACCCGGCTGTGCCAGGTCTTCCCAGTGCTGGTGATGTCGCAAGCAAGGGCTGAGACAATGCCTGGCTGGAAAGGGCTTTCCTGGTTCTCTGGGTGGTCCTGGCTGGAGCCAACCACCAATACCAGTGGGACATAGTGAATAGGGCTCCTCTGTCATCAGCTGTCTGGTGACATGGCCGTGGGCTCCATCTTCCTCCTGTTACCTGGAGAAGAGAAGCTTGAGCTCAGGGGCAGCTCAGCAATGCTGCTCAGTCCCTAAAAGGGTGGGTGTCAGGAGGCTGGGGCCAGGGTTTGGTGTGTGAGGGCCAGTAGGCAGGACAAGGGCTGATGGACATCAACTGGCACACAGGCAGTGCCCCTGGGCCAGGAGGAGCAAGTCCTTTGGTGCTGAGGGGAGGGAGCCCTGGCCCAGGCTGCCCAGGGAGGGTGTGGAGGCTCCTCAGGAGGTTTCCAACCCCACCTGGACACATTCCTGTGCCCCCTGAGCCAGGGGAAGCTGCTGGAGCAGGGGCTGGGGCTGGGGGTGAGCTCTGCAGGGCCCTTCCAGCCCCCACCACGCTGGGATTCTGAGTGACTGCAGTTTAGTGAGGGAGCCTGTGTTTGAGTTTCTGCTGGAACATGTGTGTACCCTGGCAGAGTGAAGATGTGCTTGTGGCTGCGTGTGGGTGGTGAAGGTCAGTGCTGCAGCTGATGCCATGGCTGCTGCAGGCTGCAGCCGCTGGGCTTGGGGGCTGCTCAGCTTATGTACCACAGATAACCCTCCAAGTCCCTTCCTGGGGCCAGCTCCCCCCTGGCAGCAACAGCTGAAGATTTATCCCGTGCGAGCAAACCCGTCCTGGGGTGTCAGAGGCAATTTCAGCTCTTAACACCGCCCGGCGCTGAGACAGATTTGGTGTGGCACGAGGGGAGTGGAAAGGCCAAGGCTCCCAGGGAGGAAGCTGTTTGCTTTGGCAGCTCAGTCACATCCTGGAGCCAAGACTCCATCCGTCCTTCTCGAGCCATTCCCCACGCTGCTGGGGCCGAGGAGCTGCCGGGGCCGGGGCTCTGCCAGGCGAGCAGCAGCAGCAGCAGCTCACACCATGAGCCCTGCTTGCCAAATGCTTTCTGGCTTAGGGAAGCCACGAGCCAAGGGGCAGCCTCCCACTGTGCTTGTGGGGTGTTCTCCAGAGCTGGGTTTGCAGCTGGGAACGAACATGCCCTCAAGCAGCACTTTAGTGATGTGCCTGGAAAATGCCAGAGCTTGTGTCCAGCCCCGTTGCTGTGCCCCACAGCTCTGCCTGCAAAGCTGGGGCTGAGCTTAAGGAACGTGGCCCAAGTAAAAGGAGCAAGAGGGCACTGGGGAGCCAGGTCAGTGGCAGAGAGGTGAAAGCTGAGCAGTGATTTCCATGTGCCTGTTTTGTTTCCCTTCCTTCTGCTTGTGGGACTGCTCAGTCCGCAGCAAAGCAGCTGGTGGTCCTTGAGCCTGGCTGTGTTTGCCCTGGGTAGCACCACAAACTCTCTCTGTTGCTGATGCCAAGGAGGTCAGTGTTGCTGGGAGGAGCAGAACCCTACACAAACCCTTTGCAGCCCTGGGCAGCCTCCTGGTTGGTCCTGCTTGGTGTTGTCAGTCCCTGCTGCTCCGTGAGTGAGCTTTGGCTGAGGTTTTGGTTCATGCCTGGATTTGTGGCTCACCTGGGCAGCTCCCATGCTCCCCAAACAAGGCACAGGATTACCAGGCCCTCTTTGTCTTCCCCAGACTACGACACTCAGAGCAGAACAGCATCTCCAGGAGCTGCCAGGTTGTTTTCTTCCTCTAACAACAAACTTAGAGCCATCACAGCAAAAGCAGTTTGCAGACACCTGGGACAGGTCCCTGCAGTTGTTGCTGGTGTTGTACCACTCCAACCACTGTGCTTTGTGTAAGAGTTCAGTCAGAACACATCAAGCAGTCGAGGTTGACCTTGAGGGGTGCTGCTGTTGCCCAGTTAATGTCATTTTGCTGAGAGCTGCCCTGAAAACCACTCGCTCCATCGTCCAGGTCTGTTGTAAATTGAGCTGGTTCAGCGTCTTTAGCTCCTTAAAGCTTCAGACCTTTGAAGCTCCTTAAACATCCTGAGTTTGGAAAACAGATGGAATGAAACATTTCACTTAGGTTTCCAGTCCTGGATTACTTTCTTGTACAGTAACAGTATAACACAACAAGGCTCTCTTGGCAAACACAGCAGGGATTTCTGGCACGGGGGCAGAGAAATGGCATTAGTCCCGTTGCCAGCGCGGTGGCTGGGAGCACGAGGCTGACACAGACACTCTGCTGCCTTCTCAGCACCGTCAGTGTGCTGCTGCCATCCCTGTCTGGACTGCTTAGCAGAGCTGCCATCCAGAAAGCAACTCAGCTCACCGCTGCAAGTTCCAGCAGAGCAGGAGCTTCGAGGGACGATGCGGCGGGGACCCATCTCCCTGCCGGAGCCAAATGAGAAGGGACAGCACACAATTCATCACCTACCCCAGCACTGTTTATCTGCAGCTCTGAAGTAAACTCCCAAATGAGGGAAATATGTTAGTAATTTTTGGCCATATGTGCTTTTTCTCCCCCCCAACCCCAAAGATGAGGCAAAGCCAAATGGCACAGGAGCGCTACGTTAATGCACAACACGTGTCCATCACTCTGTTCCCATGTACTCTACATTCCTCTTCGTGGCTGTGGCAGAGGAACATTCATTTCTGGGAGTTTCTTTTATTGTTTTGGTTTTTTTTTGAACCCAAAGAGACAAATATTTCCTGTGGCTTAACTTCTCCTGGGGAAAGTGCAGGCTCCTCTGTCTGGCTCTGCCTGAGGAACACGGGTCCCACAGACCCAGGGGTTTCTCTGCTCGGATGTAGAGCTTGGAAACTTGTTTCCCCCATGCACAAGGGAGCCAAAAGTGACTGCAAACAGATGCTGGAGAAGCCAAGCTTGACCTTTCAAATGGTCCTTTCAAGAGTCTCTCCGTGTGTCTAGAGCAGGGGAATCCCCTTGTTTACTCAGCTAACCTTTTGCTAGGCTGAACAAGTTTGTCTGTCACATAACAAGCACTGAGTGTGCTTTGCTTTGGGGAAACAGGGATGTCATCATCTCACCTCCCCGTGAGGTAAAAACACCTGGGTAAAATACCCAGGCACAGCTTCAGATGTGAGGGTTTCAGACAGTGAAGGAGACAAGTCATTGCCAGGGTGATGGGCTGGAGTGGGGAGCAGGGGGATGCAGGTTGCTGGGTGTCAGCAGCTGGGGAGGGTGCTGGGACAGGGCTGCCAGGGACCACTCACTCCCAGCCTCACTGAGAGTCATAAAGCCATCGACTGGTGTGTGTTGGAAGGGACCTTACAGCTGTCTCATCCCATCCTCCCTTCCACCAGTCACCTTCCAGCAGAGCAGGTTGCTCCAAGCTCTGTCCAACCTGCCCTTGAACACTTCCAGGGATGGGGCAGCCCCAGCTTCTGTGTGTAACCTGTGCCAGGGCCTCAGCACCCTCACAGGGAAGAAACCAGACAGGATCTTTCCTAAGCCACGAGCAACAAATAACCTGTAGGTGGGTGTCAGAGGCTTTGTGCCAGCAAAGGCTGCTCAGGCTTTCATTTTTTCCCCCCTCTCTCTGGTTCGTTTTTCAGCTCTTAAGATGACCATAAAGGAAGTGAAGAAGGAGAATGGGGACAAGATGATCGTCCCTAGGAAGAGGAAAGCGCTGAAGCTGGGGCCCATCAGGAAGAAGAACCTGAAGAAGCTGGTGCTGTTCCTGAAGAACGGCGCTGACTGTCCCTGCCACCAACTCGACAGCCTCGGCCACTATTTCCTCATCATGGGCCGCCAGGTGAAGAGCCAGTACCTGCTCACAGCCATCTACAAGTGGGACAAGAAGAACAAAGAGTTCAAGAAGTTCATGAAGAAGATGAAGTCTCCCGACTGCCCGACGTTTCCGTCCGTCTTCAAGTGACGGCTGGGACGCGGCATAGCCCGGCACGGCCTCGCTCCTCCGCAGCGGCGACGCTGGAGCCTGGGCCCTCCTGCTCTTCCCTCCTGCTCCTTGGAGCTTCCCTGGCTGCCCCCAGCCCTCCCCACCTCCCTGCTGCCAACGTTTTGCCTGATTGCCCGGGCTTGTGTGCGTGTGAGGTCGCACACCGGCGTACACCCGCGGCATCCAAAGAGCCGTCGCTGGCCGCGTCCGGCAGCGGCTCTCAGGTAAAGAGGGCAAGCAGAGGGGTGTGGAGTGAGGGCAAAGACATCACAGGCTTGCAGAAAGGACCTTTGTGACCACGTCACTGCCATCTCCATGGCTGCAGGATGGGCCCCGAATCCATTCCTGCCTGAGCCAGGGCCAGACGGTTAGAAAAACGTCCCGTCTTCACACTGCGAGTCGATGACCAAGTAGTGGAGAAGCTGTTCTGACCTTTGGTTGGAACCTCCTGCTAGCTAATTGCCCTCTCTGTAAAACACCACCACCACCAATCCCCTTTGTAGTCTAAACCTGCTTAGTTTCAGCCTTAACCCTGGGGTCTTTGCGATCAGCTGGGTCGGGGAGCGTTCCCTCACCAGCATCTCGTGCCACTGGGACGCCTGCCCTGACCTCTGCCACGCTGAGCCCTCGAGCCCCTGCTGCTCCTTCCAGCAGCCCCAGGCTCCTGCTCAGGGGAGAGCTCGTGGCCAGCTCCTCCAGCTTATGTCTCTCCTTCACCAGTGGCATTCTCCTAGTTGCACCAGCTTGCAGAAGGGCTTGTTCCCGCGGGGTGCCACGGGCAGCGCCTCGGCTCCGTCTCTCTCCCCTCGTTGCAGTCGCTGTGGGACCTCGCAGTTGCTAGGTTTTTGTGTGTTTGATGTGTGGGCAGCTTGGCTTTGTATCATTCTGGGTTTGGAAGTTTGGGGTGGTTCCTCTTCTTCTTCTTTTCCCAACTCAACACGTCATGTTAGTGTGAGGTCCAACAGCTCACGAAAGACAAAGGATAACACATCCAAGTGATGACGTTCCTGGACCAAGCTGAGACTGGTTATCCCATTGATGGGAGGAGTTCTGTCTGTGGAGACAGGTATCCACGTGAATGACACTGTTCTGCTTCCATTCAGTGTTCTCATCCATCACAATCACTCAAAGAGAACAAATACCTTGAGGTCTGAGATAACCCTGTTGTGTTGCAGCTTTAAGTGAAATAACAAACCCTCGGCTTTGAGGTTGAAACCAACCCCACTCCAAGCTGCTAAATCACTGCTTCCTCAGCTCAGGAGTGCTGTTTGTTCCCCTCATGGGACTGGAGCCATGGACTTGATGGTTAGAAGAATGCTGTGCAGAAGCCAAGCACACTGAGGAGTGACGTTCCACAGCTCAAGAGATGGGTTTAGGATGTGAACTCTGTAGAAAAGTCCCACTAGGTTGTCTTAGACCACCGTTTGTAGTAGTTGTCGTTCTTTTGATGCAGAATTAATCCTTGTAGATAATGTGCTTTATCAGTGAATTAAAGAAACAAATAAACCATGGGCTTTAACACCACAGACTGACGAGGTGAAGTGATGGGCAAAGCTGGCAAGCCCAGCCTTGCCACATGGCCCAGGGCTGGGACACCTGAAGCTGAAGGGGTGGCTGTGTCAGAGCACCCATGTGACAGCACCCAGCAAAGCCCCACAGGGACCAAGGTAGGGACCCTCCACTTTCCTTCCGCAGCTGGGTGGAAGAAGAATTGCTTGTGGGTGGAGGGAGAGATGCTTAAACCTTTCCCTAGGCTGAGGTTTCCCTGCTGTCACCAGGCTGCTGGTGGGTGCCCCGTTTGCCACCTGCTGTTCATTGCCAAGCTTAAAACTCCCTGTTTCATCAGGAAGCATCAAATCAAAGAGCAAACCAGTTCACACGTGCCTGGAGCCACTCAGAGCCCTCAGCAGCCTTCACTGCTCAAAGTCTGCTTTCCACCAGTGGATCCTGAGCCTGCCAGCCTGGACCCAGAGGCAGGAGGAGCAGAGAGGCCAATGGCCTCTCCTCATTTGCTTCAGTACAGAGCAAGAAACAGATGGGCAGCAAGGCTGGGGAAGGGGCTGAGGGAATGGGGGTGTTGAGCCTGGACAAGAGGAGGTTGAGGGGAGACAGGAGCCCTCTCTGCAGCTCCCTGACAGAGTGTCCAGCCCTGGAGGGATCCCAAAGCCATGGGGCTGAGGTGCTGAGGGCTGTGGGTCAGTGCTGGGCTGGGCAGGGTGAGGGAAGATCTGGAACTGCAGCAGCTTCGAGGGCTTTGCCAACCCAAAAAGCTGATGAAAGCTGACACACTCCTGGCTTCAGCTCTCAGGTTGTTGTAATCAAAGTAATTGCCCCTCCTGAGCAGGTGAGGAATGGGCTGGGGATGCTGCAGCCTGGGCACGGTCCCAGCTGTGTGTGGGAAGTCTGATAAAGCCCAGGGGGAAACCAACCACCTCTCCTGCCCCAGTGCTTCTGCCCTGAGATGGTGGCTGCGGCAGCATCATCCCTGCAAGATGAGGTAAGTGCTTGGGTTTCCTTTGTCCCAGTTCACAGTTGAGGTCTGGGGGGAGTTGGGGCGAAGGCTGTTCCTTTGCTTTGTGCTTTCCTGCTGCTGGCTCTCGTGGTTCCTAACCAAAGCAGGAGCAGGGGGAGGTTTGGATAGGTGCAACAAGCTACTTAAGTCTGTTTACTGAAAACTTAGAGACTCAATCCCTTCACTTCAGCCTAGAAAAGGGAACAGGCAGCTCTTGGAGCTTTTCTAGGCTGTGTAAAAGCTGAGACTCCCAGCACAGCTGTTGCCTGTGTGTGCCTTTGCTGCCCTTCTATGGGTTGTTTTGCTCTCTGACGAGAAAAATACAGCAAAAGCTGGGATGTTGTATTATCTGGGATGCTCCTGCTGCTCTCTGAAGCTCTGCTTGCCCAATAAATGGGGTGTGAATGGAATGCTCAAGTGCTGTACCCCCTTGTGTGTGGGAACACTTCCACCCTGTGCTGAGCATGGTGTGTGTCTGATCCTGTTGAGCTCCTGGGGCAGAAAGGCCTGAAGTTAGGGAAGAGATTCAGCTCTCTGCTGAGCTGTAACTTCACTTGAGGTTCCCACGTTCAGTGGGAGCAAGGCTCAGCTCTGAAATCAGTTTCAGTGTCCAAACAGGCTGAGAATGAGCTGTAGTGATGCCTGGGTCTCTCTAGGCCCCCCCAGCAGTGTGTGTGTCTCCTGTCTCTGGGTTCCCTCCCTTGGAAAAACCTCTGCTGAGTTGTGTGAGGGTTGCAGCAGTTCATCTGGGAGGATGAGGACACTCAGGCTTGCTGTCAGCCTGGCCTTGCCTGGGGTAGGAACCTTGCAATGTTCTCCTTTCGTGACTCCCTCCATCCTCCCAGTGCTGTGCCTCTCGTTTGCTCTTGCATCCCTTCTCTCGAGTGCTGCCTGTTCACAGAGGTTCTGGCCTCCAGGTTGCAGTGACGTTATAAACAGAGAGAGTTTTCTTTCATGCTCTGCAAAAAGTCCCCTTCCACCCTTCAAGTAGTTATTTTTGCATTGCTGGCAGTGTGTGTGCTGCTCTGAGCACTGCTGGGGGCTGCAAGGCAACAGAGAGCCGAGGAGGAATCGGGGAAGGTTCCTTCTTCTGGAGCAGCTCCCAGCTCGGTGGGTCTGATACAGAGCTCTAGTCGTGTTGTGCAGGATGAAGGGCTGATGCATCTCACATGCTGAGGGGATGGAACACGTG
>WBNH01005677.1:0-30252 GCA_013401255.1 Urocolius indicus
GATTCTATGATTCTATGTAATACTTTCTTACATCTTGTTCGCTTCCTTTGAAAACAGGCTATATTGTATTCAGTTCTCAATTGGGGGGCAGTCCCTGAAACTGAGAACCTAAGCAGAAGGAGGGGAAGAACTCTACAGGGCAGTAAAATGTCCTTCCCTAAAGATTTATAGCCTGTAAATCCTGGAAATCATTCCTGTCATCTGTATCTTAGTTAATGCCCTATCCAAATATCCATTCCACTTTTTATGATTAATCATCTGCACAGCTCAAAAATTGGATGTAATGAGTACTTAATCACATTACTCTTAGATATAAATGCAGCAGTGTAATAAAGGCAAGCTATCAGCTTCAACTGTGAATTTCTTTCAGAAAGAGGAAAAAAACACTATTATCCTAACTATAGTTAATTTGTAAAGCTGTCAGAGTGAAATATGCTGGAAGAAGATCCTGAAATGATTGCTTCTGATTAACTATTATGTGTCTATTATGTGTCTATTATACGTAAATGTCAAATCGTGTTATGTTAAAAAAAGAAAAAAAAAAAAACAAAAAAAAAAACAAAAACAACCAACCAATCAACCAAAAAACATCCCTAAAATCCTCTCTAAGTGAAAAAAAATTTAAAGATTTTCTTTCTAATCATCTTGCTAAGGAAGGATTGCTTAATATTGTAGAATAAGGTAATACGTAGGAAATATTTATGATGATAGAAAATTATACTTTAATAATCATATATCTGCTAATGCATATACTTCAAGTGTATCTAGACAGCTCAAGCAAGCGAGAAAGAAATATTTTCCTCAATGATTTCATGACACCAGGAGAGGAGTATAGCTGATGAACTTTGAGACAGAAGTAAAATTAACAATCATTGAATAACTAAGATATCTATTTAATAAAAATATCTTCTATTTGAAATAGCACCTATTCACTTTTTTTGCCAAGCTAGATCAAGTAAACAGTCCTTTCTAAAAGCAAATTACTCAGGTTTGACATTCACTCTTCCAGTCTAAATCTAGATATTTAATTCATATAATTTCTACAACTTTTTACTAAGCAACGTTAAGTGAGCTTGTGACAATATGACAACTGATGATGTCAGTAGAAAAATGGCTTGTCTAGTGAATTAAATCAAATGTTACAGGAAAACTTTTCATCGTTACAGTTTAATATTTAAAAGAAACCACTGAATGTTAACAAATAGCTGATAAATCAGGTTTGAAAATAGTATGAAATATAATTTTCATATTGTCATGGTTTGACATGACAGCCTTTTCTGGTAAAGGGGAAGGGGCTGTAAAGATGGCGCCTGTAAGTAGTTGCTCGAAACTCTCCCCAGCTCTGAGCCAGATCCACTTCTGAGACTGAACCAATTAGACGCCTCCATGATCACTTTTTAAGAAGAAGCCGGAAGAGGAGACTTCTTCCTTCTTCTTCTTCCTGTTTCTTCTTTCTTCTGTCCCTTCTTCTTCTTCTGGCTGATGGTGGTGTAAGGAGTAGGAACAGTGAGAGAAACAATCATGCAGACTCCAAGGTCAAGGATGAAAGAGAGGAGGAGGTGTGCTGTAACAGAGACTTCCCTGCCTTCTGTGGAGAGAACTGGTTAAGCTGAGATTAATTTTCATGTCTTTAAAGACTCTGCATCAGCAGTAGAGACTCATTTTCATAATGACCCCACATCAGTGACAGAGACTCATTTTGCTAAAGCTGACCCCAGACCAGGGGCAGCGATTCACTTCATTAAAGACCCTGAGCCAGGGATAGTGACCATCGCCAGAGGAGGCCGTGTTGTGAGAGGGACCCAATCAATTCACTACATACCCTGAGCCAGGGGCAGTGATTTTCTTCTTTAAAACTATGGCCAGAAGAGGCCTTGTCCAAGGAAGGGACCCTATAACTGCAGAAACTGCAACCATGGTGAAGAATCCATGCCAGAGATATTCTCCAAGGACTGCATCCCATATGAGGGACCCTGTATCAGCAGAAGCTGCAGCTGCTGGGAACAGCCCATACCAGAGNCATTTTGTCCAGAATTGTAATTGGCAGTGAGCCCTCCCTGCCCTTGTCTTAATCCAACCTTGCTTATCTTTTTACTGGTATTCCGCTGGGGCCTCTGCCATCCTAACGAGGGTTGGGGTGAATGGGGGCACCGAGCGAGAGACTGTTGTGGTGCTGCTGTGCTAGCTGGGCCAAACCACGACACATATGCTGTGGAAAAGATAATGTCATAACACGATAGTCATAACTCTGATAGTCAAACATCAAAGTACTTAAAATAAGAGCACTAGTTTAGGTGATGCACCTTTTTTCTTGTTGGAAAGAGAACATGCTAAATAAATTTAGTGAATAAACCAGTAATTGAAGTTAATGTTAATGCTTTTTACATGCATAGATGACTAGGTTAATTTATTTTGATAGAAGGAGAGGGAGAGAGAACAAAACAAGTTATTTTCAAGAATAGTCTGTAAAGTTTATGTCACATTTTCTATTTCCAGAAACAATTTTGTCAATAGTAGGCATTTTCTAGATATTGGAAAAAAAAAAGAAAGTTTAAGCCAGACTTATCAATGGAGAAAGAAAATAACTTTTTAGCAACTTAACTTTGAAAAATGTAGAAGTTAGAATGAGTTCAGCAAGTGCTGCAAACGTGACAGAAGGTAGAGATTAATTCATATGCAATCAATTACTTCCTTTATGTTCCCCCAGGGTAAGACAACAGTAATATAACACATTCTGTGTTATTTGTGGAGGACAGAACTGATAAATCAGTTTTAGAGGGTACTGAATACTGAAAATCCTCTAACTTGATATCCAGTAGCTCCCCCCTCTTATCCAACATTCTTGCCTTTTGCATTTAAGACAATCACTGATTATAAAGTTTGAAAGTTATCTGGATAAATGTTATATTTGGGAAAATTGGCCCAATTGAAAATAAAAGGATGGGAACAGCTAGGAGTTCATTAGCATCTTTAGAATGAAAATATTTTTGTTTTCAGAGATCCTCATGTTGAAATTTCCTCTGTTAGCCAGGGAATAGCACAGCCTGACTTTCTTATTGACAAAAGTCTGGTATGCTTTATTAAAATTTTCATATTTTTGGCTGTTGTCAGTATTATCTTTATAATATTCATTATTTATTATTGCATCATTTTTCACTTTTGTATTCTTGCAGAAAAATCAGAAGCAGCATACACATACATACATGCACTGTGCATAGAAGTTGAACTAGAGCCCTAATTATGCTCATCTAACTGTTCTCTCTGTCAATAATTTTCTTTAATATTCATTTACTGTTTTGGTGGAATGCAGTCCTTTTGTTCACACTGTTAATAAGGATAAAATGTTACCTTCACACTCATTGGCACATAAGTGTTCATGGTCAAGAATTTTGACCCAGTGCCTCAAAAAACCAAGAAACACTAGTTTTTATAAGCATAAACAATAATTGGTTGACTATCTCTTTCCTAGATATGGTAGTTTGGATCATTTTATCAAAACAACTTAGAATTCTTTATCTGAGTTCTGGTCTTTCAGGGATCCTAAGAATTTTTTTCTGCTAGTTATTAAAAACAAGCCGTTTCAGAACAACCAAAAAAGCAGAATAATGATACTGGTTTGAAACAACAAAAATTTGCTTTTATTGATAGGGACAATGGCAAGTGAGTCACAGGATGCTTGTGAAAAACTTGTGGTAAGCAAATAAGAAGGTCACAAAATGAGAGAAATGTACAAATACTGATGTTAGACTGTAAAAAAAGACAGGAAACTCAGACAGTAAAAGTACAGTTCATATGAGATTCTGAAGGACCACATCCAACTACTTTCAATGAAAATATTAAGGTTTAAAAAATAAAGGGCTTCTATAAAACATTTAAAAGTACATTTTAACCCTGATAATGTTCCTTCTCATTTGTACTCTAGAGAATTTGTACAAATTCCAAGGGCAGATTTAACTTTGCTATTAGTATTCTTAATGGAAGACCACCTTTTATTTTTAAGGAGGGAAACTTAGGATATAATTTTTTTTCATATAAATTTATCCCTCTGAAAGATAACTACCTGGTCCAAGCCGATCAGACAATCTGTCATTACAGTCAGGAGAGACAGTTTCCATTGTATGGATGATTTATGATATTTATGATATGCCCTTATTTCAGTATTAAGTGGACTGATTTCAAAAAGTGTCTCTTTCTTTCAGCAATGACTACATAGAGAATTCAGATGGTTCTCTTACTCTACACATCTGCTTTTTAGCTGTGTAAAATGCACTGGAATAAACCTCAATCAATGTAACTGAAAGCTTTGAACTACTGTCGTTTATCGTGCATCAATCTTCCATCCATGTATATAACCAAACAGAAAAAGCATTGTCAGATACAAAAATCTTTTCAATGTCCCATTTTTATCTTTCTATGATGAAGTTTTATATCAATAGTAGAAGCCCTTTCTCATTACTGTTAAACAAAAGACTGAGAGATGCTTCACTGTTTCTCAGGGCAAGCTCAACAGATATCTCGATATGAATCATAGCATGTACTGTTTTCGGAAACTTCTTTGTGTGATTTGGATCTTTCCTAAATTCAAAGTTATTTTTCATGTACTGAGATTTGTGCCTCTGGGACATTCATAGCCTGAAGAGTAGAAGAAGTATGTGGAGGGTTTGCCTTGCTTCACTGCTTCCTTCTGCTTTCTTTCTAGAAGATTCACAACTCAGTCTCTTCCCTGTTTGTTCACTGTAGTGTAATGCTTTTGAAACATTTGCCAGAGCTACAAATTTTGGAGTGTCAGATTTTGATTTGTGTCTATATATTGTGTTAAACACTTTATGTACTGGCTTATATAATCCTTTCATCACTTTTCCACTTGAACATAGTCCTTTTGTCCTATAGTGTGTTAACTTGTATGCTAGTGCAGCATTTCATATCTGGTCCTTGATCATTCCTCTGAGAATGATAATTATAAACTATGAAAACATAAACACATTTTCACACATTGCAATTTGAGGGAAGACGATATATAATCCCTTTTTAAAAATGCCAATTCATGTAAAATCTAGAAAGCATTGTACAAAAATAATGAAATGTGACTCAAATAGCATTTGGCACTTTGAAACCTTTTTTTGAAACTCTTTTTGGAGGCTTGTATCTTTTTTAAGTGAACTCCCTCTGAGTGCAGTAGAGTTCCTGGTATGTTGTGGCAGCAAGATATGTAACCTACAGGCAACATGATCTTGACAGAGAGCTAATGCCCCAGTAGAAAAAGTAGTGCTTCAAAAAAAACCAAAAAACTGTTTTGTAGACTTAGATCTAAAACTTAATTTAATTGCCTAGTTGGTGGGAAATACGGCAGCAGCGAGGCTGGGTGTTTGCAGCTGGGCAGCTGATCAGAGAGATTAAGGAATTCCCAGAATGGGGAAAGCGGAGAAGCACTGGGAGACCCCAGAGGAGCACAGCGTTGACCCTTCAGCCTGTTCAGGTCCTGTTGAATGGTAACACAGCCTTCTGGTGTGTCATTTTTTATTAATCATGGAGGACTGGTGAGGTGCTTGAGGACTGGAGGAAGGCCAGTGTCCCTCCAGACTTCAAAAAGGGCAAGAAGAAAGATCCAGGAAACTACAGGCCAGTCAGCCTCACCTCCATTCCTTGAAAGGTGATGGAACAACTCATCCTGGATACCATCTCAAAACACATGAATTAAAAGATGTTTATAAGAGGCAGGCAATATGAAAACTTGCTTTGCTAACCTGATAGCCTTCTACAAGGGCATAATCAGCTGGCTAGATGAGGGGAGAGTAGTGGATGTCATCTATGTTGACTTCAGCAAGACTTTTGACACTGTCTCCAATAACATCCTCATAAAAAAATTCAGGCAATGTGGCTTGGATGAGTGGACAGTGAGGTGGATTGAGGACTGGCTGAATGACAGAAACCAGAGGTGGTGATCAATGAAGCCAAGGCAAGTTGGAGGCCTGTGGCCAGTGGAGTTTCATGGGGGTCAGTTTTGGGACCAGTCTTCAACGTCTTCATTAACAACTTTAATGATGGGACAGAGTGTACCCTCAGCAAGTTGGCTGATGACGCCAAACTGGGAGGACTGTTTTATTTCCCAGAAGGCTGTGCTGCCATTCAGCAGGCTCTCAACTGGCTTGATAGTTGGGCAGAAGGAACCTCATGAGGTTCAACAAGGACAAATGCAGTGTCCTGCATCTTGGAAGGAACAACCGCATGCACCAGGACAGGCTGGGAATTGACCTGCTGGAGAGCAGCTCTGCAGAGAGAGACCTGGGATTCCAAGTTGGTATTAAACTAACCATGCACCAGCAATGTGTCCTCGTGACCAAGAAGGCCAATGACATTCTGGGATGCAGCAGGAAGAGTGTGTGCAATAGGCCGAGGGAGATTCTCCTCTACCTCTACTCTGCCCTGATGAGGCCTCATCTGTAGTACTGTGTCCAGTTCTGGGCTCCCCAGAAGAGGGACAGAGAACTTCCAGGGAGTCTAGCACAGAGCCACCAAGATGATCATGGGACTGGAACATCTTCCTTAAGAGGAAAGTCTGAGGGAACGGGGGATGTTTCGTGTAGAGGAGACTGAGGGAGGATCTCGTTAATACAAGTATTTAAAAGGTGTATGTCAAGAGGATGGGGCAACACTGTTCTGTAGTTTCCAGTGATGGGACTAGGGTTAAGAAACAGAAGCTGGAACATCACTTAAGGAAAAACTACTTTACTGTAAGGATGACAGAGCACTGGAACAGGTTGCCCAGGGAGATTATGAAGTCTCCTTATCTGGACGTTTTCAAAACATACCTGGGCACGTTCCAAAATGAACCTGATCTAGATGGACATGTTTGAGCAGCAGAGTTGGAGTAGATGATTTTTATGGGTCCCTACCAACCCCTATCATTTTATGATTTTGTTATTCATAATAGAGATGCATCACAAGCATCAGCAATATATTCTCATTTTAGTCTTGGAGGGAAATAGTCTAAGTTAGATTGTTTATACATTGGCTTTTACAAATGCAGTTACAGAGATAAAAGAATCCAATGAGGCTTTTCAGGAGACATAATTAAGCATTAATTAGTTTCCATAATAGAATTATAGTACTTAACTTATCGTAAATGAGCGCAGGATCTTTTGCAGAAATATGGAATATCTTATCTTTAATTAAAATATTACTTTTGGAATAGAGAACAGAGAGACTTAACTCTATAGAACATCTACTAGTGAGGTTCAAAATGTTCAGATGTTGATAAGGTTGTTTCAGCATCAAATGTAACAAATAGCAACATCTAACAGGGTTTTTTTCTGTATTTTCTTTTTCTGTGTTTTGCGCGGTTATTAAGCAAAACTGTTCTTTAGAAGGCAGTTAATAAAAAAGAAAAAAGCAATATTGCTCATTTAAAAATAAAACTTTCAGAGAAAGTTTATTAAAAGCAGTTGAGTCAACTCTAGTTCTGTCCAGCTCTTTTTTCATACAAAGCTTAGTATTTACCCAGTATCAAATATACTTGAGAACAAACCAAACATTTTGTGCTTGATTTTTTGAGCTTCTGCAAAGTGTAAGAAAGCCTCAGAAATTCTTGGTAAAAATTATTACATTTTTCTTCACTGATGAACTATGTACCTTTGTTCTCTATCCTTATTTACTCACACGTTTGCAACGGTAAAATGATGGCCCAGTTCTCCAGGTATTATAATGTAGACTTGATGTTTTAAGAACATTCAGACAAACAGAATCTATAATTGTATGATTCTGTGAAATTTTGCAATTTATACTACCAGAAGATCTAGCCTAGAAGAAATTGACCTTCTTTGTAAATAAAGGCTATGCATGAATAAAGTTGATAGATTCTTACTTTTTGGAAAACAAGCTTTTCTCCTCTTTGATCTACCATTCCTTAAATGTAATGCTTTTCTTAATCCTTGATATTTTTTATTTGGTTGTTTTAATTCTGTATACATATAGGTGATACTTTCGGGTTTAATATTGGCATAAATTTGAAATGCTATACAAGGTCCTATTTATTCATTAGATAAAGTTCACAGAAAAAACTAAAGAATTTAGGACTTCTTGGGACAGATGCAGTAGTCTATACATAGACATTAATATCAGAAAGTCATTAATAACATTATGCAGTCCTTTTTCATTTAAAATCTGCCCATTATCCCAATATTCCTTAGGAATATATTTTACTGAATATAAAATCCACTTTCAGAGATACCATCGCTCTACAGATGGAAAATTAAATGCCAGAGTCAATCTTTTCTTACTATATTTTCCATTTTTGATAGAATTGTAATATGATTCTTGAATGAGATAACTTATTTTCAGTATTGAGTATCACTTTAGTCCCTAAAGGTGACTACTGATGCTAGTAGTATGACAGTTTTAATTTTTCTGTGCAATACAGGAACACCAAGAAGCTCAACTGGTGCAGAGGTGGAACATAAGGAAGTGTGGGTCCTCGAAGTGAAACACAATTTACATCTCCTAAGTGTTTTCAGTTTGAGCAAATAAGATTGGAAATCTTGTACAGCAAGTAAAATTCTAGCATCTCTAATATCAAGGAATTTCACTTACTGAGTTTGGTGAAAGAACTGGTGAAAATCAAGAAGCTTCAGGAGAAATGAGCATTAAAACCAGCTAGGTGCTAGATTTTAGAACAGTCTGTGCCTTTGATAGAAAATGCTTACCTCAGGAAATGGACTGAGAGCACAAGGACCCACAATTAGAAAATCATCTAAGTGTTTACGTGCTCAGTTAACTAGAAGGATGTAAATTCAAAGACTAAGATTTAAGCACATGTTTAAACAGTTTAGTCACCAAGATCAGCCATCGGAGCCTGTGCTTGCTCAGGCAGATCAAGTGCAGGAAGGTTTCCCAAAGTCAGGAGCCTTGTGGCAAGTGGAGGTGTCCCTGTCAGCACCAGCATCTGTTACAAGACAGGCAGGCTAGGCACAGGCAGAGCCACAGCCACCGTGGGATACTGAAATGCCCCAGGAGTCCAGGGATCACAGATTGCACCAAGCAGGGTTGAGCCCAGGGGCATTTTGATAGGGTAGTCACGTAAGCAGGTCCAGCTGTCTCGACTTCACTGTGCACAAAGTGAAAACAGAGAAAGGAGATATGTCACAAGAGGTAAGTTCGGTTGGTAGTAACTGGTCCCTAGTTACTTAATGGCTAGTTCCATTAGTGAACATCACTCCCTCTCAGGAATTAGCTATGGTGACCACTCGTGTAAAAGTAAGCAGCAGAAAAAATCTGGGAACTCAGACAGAGCTCTCAAGCAAGCATAAAGCTGTACAGGTCTCTGGCTGCAGGGAGTGCCTCAGCCTGTCACTGGTACCAGAAGATGACAGACAACACGTGTTCAATGCGACCAGATGAATGATCTGCTCAGCCTGGTGACAGAGCTTAAGGAGGAAGTGGAGAAGTTAAGGAGTATCAGGGAGTGTGAGATGGAGATAGATTGGTGGAGTCCCTCCCTAAGGCAAAAGCAGCAAGTGAAGACTCCACAAAAACAGAGGATCTCCTCCCCTATTGCCACCAGGCAGAAGGAGTAGACCAAAGAGATGGGGGTGAATGGAAACAAGCACCTGCTTGGGGTGGCAGGAGAATTTAATCCTATCCTCCTTCACCTTTCCAGCTCCTCTTACAGAATGGGTATGAGGACCTGCAGAAGGAACTGATTGATGGAGAGGTGGTTGGTTCACCCAGGTCAGAAGTGTCACGAAGACGAAGTCACCCTAGACCAAGCTTAAAAACTGGTTCTAAAAAGGAAACCAGACACATCATTGTTGTGGATGACTCTCACCTGAAGGGGACAGAGAGCCCAGTATGCTGTTCAGACCCCTTTCAAAGAGAAGTCTGCAGTCTCCCTGGGGCACAAGTTAAGGATGTATTACACAAACTTCCCACCTTGGTGAAGCCTTTGGATTATTATCCACTTTTAGTATTTCAGGTGAGTAGTGATGAAGTGGCTACCAGAAGCCCCAAAACGATTGAGATGTTAGAACCTTAGGGCAGCTGCTTAAGGGATCAGGAGTGCCAATTGTGTTCTCCTCTATCCCTCCACTAGCAGGGATGAATGAGAGAATCAATAGGAAGAGTCACCAGATTAATCCATGGCTCTGGGACTGGTGTTATTGACAGGGATTTGGGTTTTTTGATCATGCGTGGATATACAAGGCACCTGATTTGCTGACAGCAAGTGGAATGCACCTATCTCAGAGGGGAAAAAAAGGGATTCTGGAGCATGAGTTAGCAGAGCTCATTGACAGAGCTTTAAACTTGTTTCAAAGGCGGAAGGGGATAAAACTGGGCCTTAGTCTTTAGTAATAGCAGCATTTCCACTGGGGAAAGTCAAGCCTCCAAGCCAAGAGATAGGGGTGAGGAGCAAAACGTCCCTCCTACATTTCAGGGGGAGATAGTCAGTGACCTATTCCACATTGATGTGCACAAATCTATGGGGCTGGATGGGGTACATCCTAGAGTGCTGAGAGAACTGGCAGAGCTGCTCACCAAGCCACTGCCCATCATTTATTAGAAGTTCTGGCTGACTGGGGAGGCCCCATTTGATTGGAAGTCAGCTAATATAAGAATTTGCCTCAGATTCTTTATTCAGAGATTACTATCCCTGCAATTCAGGTATTCTAAACAGATATAATTTCTTCTTGGGATCAAAACTGATTATTTTCATCATATCAGTTAAATGAGAAAAAAAAACCCAGACAAATATAACATATTGTTCACTGGGTTACTTTACTTACACTTACCAAATTTAAATTTGAGACTGCACAGCACTACTCTGAAGATTCATGCCTTATCATTAGGGAAGAAATTACTTTTTAAGTATGGCACAAACGGGTTGGTGCCAGCTTTATGGCCATTCTTCATAGATGACAAAGTTTAGTCTAAAACTCAGCCATTGGAGTTTTACTAGGGATAAAGAATCAGCTCGCATTATTTCTTCCTGGACTGCATTTGAAGATAGTAGTAATTAGCAGAGGATACAGTAGAAAACTGGGAGCAGAGTGGTAACCTCTTAAGTGGCTTTACATGATTCTCCAAAGCTAATTTGTCAGACTTATTAAGCCTATCTATATAAAGATATCCATTAGTAGAATTATACCCTGCAGGTGCATCTTTTGAAACACCTTTGTAAGAGATTTGCCATCACAGTTCAGAGACACACATGTGGAATCTATTATGGCCTTGACTAGGTCGAAAATTAGTAGAACTGAAAATCACATTCAGGGTTACTTGTTGCTCAATGTTGTTATACTTTGGATTTGAAATGGAAGCATTTTGTAGCAGGACACAGATCTTCAAGTATAGAGTACAGAAGTGGTTGAGATTAACTGCTACCATCACATAACAAGTACCCATATAGTAATCAGACAGTATTTTACAATGCACATTTGCAATAGAAAGGATCAAAGAATGCCATCTCCAGATCATAAATCCTATATTAAAACATTTATCATAGACTCATAGAATCACAGAATGGTAGGGGTTGGAAGGGACTTTTAGAGAACATCTAGTCCAACTTCCCTGCAGAAGTAGGTCAACCTAGATCAGGTCACATAGGAACATGTCCAGGTGGGTCTTCAGGACCTCCAAGGAAGGAGACTTCACAACCCCTTTGGGCAGCCTGTGCCAGGGCTCCCTCACCCTCACAGTAAAATGGTTTTTTCTTCTGTTTAAATGAAACTTTTTGTGTTCCCGTTTCATCTCATTACCCCTTGTCCTGCTGCTTGACACAATAGAAGAAAAAATATGCTCCCACCTCCTGACACCCCCCATTTATATGCTTATAAATATTAATGAGATCCCACCATAGTCTTCTCTAGATTAAACAGCCCCAGTTCCTGCAGCCTTTCCTTGTATGAAAGATGTTCCAGTCCCCCCTCTTGGTGGCCCTGCACTGGACTCTTTCCAGAAGTTCTCTGTCCTCTTGAGCTGAGGAGCCCAGAACTGGACATTTAATCTATCAATTTATAATAAATTATTCTAATTTATTTAATTTTTAATCTATCATCCAAATAAGCAAGATTCAGAAGACGGCTAAAGACAAGATTGCTAATTACCTCTGGAAGTAAAAGTGGGGTTTTTGGAACTATATGAATGTTTTGTCTTCCTGTTTAATCTGAGCAGACTTGGGTACTTAAAAAAAAATCTTTTTGCCTTCAATGAATAATATTAATAACCAAATACTCAAGGATTCAGAACATTTAATTTATATCTTGTAGAAAGCAGCAAGGTGTACCTTGGCTTGTTGTGGTTTGAAACATTTAAAATGGAACTTAAAAGGATTAGTTCTCTCAGCTTCAGAGTATTACTTCATAAGTTCCAGTAAATGTATTTAAATTAAAGACATTTATCAAGGATAATAATTTCAAGCTGATATTTTGAACACCCCATATATTAATAGCAGGGCACTAGTTCAGACATCAACTGACAATAGTTTGATTAACTTTTTGAGAAACACAGTCATTTTATACAGTATATTAAATCAATGGTTTCATTCTGAGGAGAGACAAAATGTCATAATAAAACAATTAGGTTGGAAGTGATGAAATAAATTGATAAAGAATGTATTTGATCATAAAATCTCATCTTTCATAATATGTTGAAGATATGTTGATACTGCCAGTGGCCTTACTAATTCATTGTGCATATGTTATTAGTTTTGATTTGGGAAGGACTTTGACGTATAATATCCTTAAAATTTTACATTTTTCTAGAAAGAGGAAACATTTTGCTTTGATTAATATTCCCTTGGGATTGTGCCTAGCATATTTGGAGCAATATGATTTATTTTTTTTATGCAGTCAAACAAAGCAGCTTCAATTTTACAAAAGAGACTGGACTTAAAAGTCATTATCCTCAAGCATCAATCGATCATTTCAGAAAGGACTCTAACACTCTCTAAGCTCATAAGGTCCTGGCATTCAGGCGTATGCCTTAGACTAACAAGTCTGTGTGTAGGTTGGATTCAGTACTGTGGCTTTTAAAAACCAGTCTGTGGCGTTCAAGGTCATCTTGGATAGAGCTTTGAGCAATCTAGTCTAGTGAAAGATGTCCCTATCAATGACAGGGAAGCAGACTAGTTGATATTTACGGTTTCTTCCAACCCAAATCATTGTACACGTCCATGAGTCTATGGTAACGCTGGAGCTCTGGCTTCAAATGCTGCTTATGTTTCTGGAGAGTGAGCCCTAGAGTCCTGCCTGCACCTGTAGAATCAATGGCAAAGCACAAATCATGTCAGTATGTTGTACATATCGTATAGCATGCAATATTTCCTTGAAGAACAGCCTTGTCTTCCTTCTGTAGTTCCTGTCTGTACTGGCTACCCTAGATGGCATAAAGAAGTAGTAGTTCAAAAGTAGTGATAGTTCAAAAGAAACAAATCTGAGAGTGAATATGAGAATCTTACTTTTTATATTTGTTCTGAACAGTTATTAGGAATTTAATGTTACATTCATCGCACTTAAATTTAGTTTGTTGACTAACACAGGATCAAAACAAAGCCATTTATATCCATTAATCTGCATTATCATATTATAGTTTCCTGAGACTTACTGCAGTGTCACTTTCAACTTGTAGTTTTATATCAAATATCTCAAATATCTTTATTAATAGTTATATTTAGATGCAGTTTTACCTTCATATTTTCTAATTTTAGAGCTTGCAAGAGGAAAATGAAACAGATTAACCATTACTTGCCAAAGTTCCTCTATCAGATGAGATGTGAGTGCCAATGTGCAGTACCTAAAGTACAAGGATTCCTACAGATAAAAGAATTTAAGATTCTTGACACTGACTTGAAAGACTGATATTACCCCAGAGAAATGTGAAATAATGAGACATCCAAAAAACCTATTAAGTTTCTTTTATATTCCAGAATAAAGGAGACTACAGAAATTAGAGAACTTTAAGAAACAGAAGATAAAATTTGGATTTTAATAGATACTGTCCAAATGTGAATTTAGGGGCTACATTCAACCATTGTTTGGCACCAGTTAGTTCAATAGGAACTTAAACCTGTCTGACTCCCATCTTGACAGTCTTGAATGAGCAAAAGGATAAAAGCAAATGATTCCCAGACATGCACAACCCCATACCTTTTTTGTTATTGATTTTGCTAAGAGAAACCAAAGTGTCCTGCTGGAAACATATGCTCCCAAGACTGTGGCATAGGAACAGAAAGCAAGAACCTGTGGATGTACCCCATTTCATTTATGAAAGTCTCAGTCCAGAACTAGCATAGAATTGGAAAGATTATCAAGCCTCACATCCAATGGTTGACAGTGACTGTGTTACAGAATTATTTTCATCAACAAACAAAATTCCATCTTCAAAATATGGGAGTTTTTTTAATCACACATTCCTTCTGGGAAACTGTTTCCTGCTCTGAACATCTTTTTTTGCCAAAATAAAAAAGAACAATGTTTAATAAACAGTCTAGCAGATAAATTAACAGCCTATTTCATATGCCTTTCAAAATTCAGTCTAATCAATCAAACTTAATTTTCCTTGAAAATTTAAACTCTGAAAGTTAAGTTTAAGATGGTTTTAGTACATGTTTATGGATATTTTCATTTTTTATCTCTATAGATGCTACTTACACATGAGGTTAGAGCTGGCATCTCATATATATTGCCATCACCTCTCACTGGAATTCACAACTTAAATCTACAGCCCTTGTATCACATTTCCCTTATCACACCAAGCAATGCAATGCGATTTGTAGATTTCCACACAACTGAGTTATCCTAAAGAAGTGAGGAAGGGAAATATCTGAAACACATCCATAAAAATAATTCATTTTCCTTGTTGACTAGGAACAAAAACTGGCTTAAAACTTTCATAATTCTGTAAGATCTGGATTGTCTGGAACTGTTAGCTTTTAGTAGAGAAATGATTCACAAGAAGAAGAGATCATTACAGTTGTAACAATCTGTAGAGGTGTTTCTACTGAAAAAGCAGCAACTTAATGTAACTAGTAATAATATTTCATGTACCATTTCTCAGCTTCTGTTGATAATTACATATGGTAAATTCCATTTGTGAGTATGAAACTTTGTCTTTTAACTGCTGTTAGAGAAAATCACATTAATTATGTCATCCACAATAAACTTGATGAAGTTTATTGAAGAGGAAAATCTAAACAATTCTTACAGGTACATATTTACATTGCACTTCTCTGATCAAACGGAGATGGCAGTATTGTTTTGTTTTTTGCACCTTTTGAAGATGCAAACATCTTCAAAAACCATCCAGACTGGAACTCAAGCTGAAAATGGACTACCGTTCATTGGTACAGAGGGCAGGTTATCCTGTCATCCATTGTGACATCATGTGATATTGAGATGCTCTAGTTCATTGTTGGAAAATTTGTCCACTTCTTACATGAATATAGTTGAGCATCAAGATACCAATATGTCCGTGGGACATGCTCACAATCCTAAGAGGCTTTTGGCAACTAGGCATAAGAACTGTCCAAACAAAAGTCCTTGGCAGTTTGAAATTGGGAAGCTATCAGAAAGCCTGCTCATATACCATTAAATTCTTTCACAACCATCTCTGTTCTTCATTTACTGTGACAGTTTTGTAGACTTAGAAATTACTTTTTCTGATCAGCTGATGATCCTTATTTGCTATTGTCCCAGCTCTAGCATTTAGGATAATTAGGGCTGTTTGGCAGACCAGTTCTTGTGACAATGTGTTTCATTATCATGAAAGCAATGATGATGTCATGAGCACTGAATATGAGCATTACTGAAAGAATCAAGCAAAACATAGAGATATTTAATCAGCAATGGGAAGCAAAGTAACTAAGAAAAAGATACAATGTCTTCAAATGAGGCTTAGAAATTATATTTTATCTTCTAAAAAGTATACTGGAGTACAGAGTTGTCCATTAAATACAAAACCAGGGTACATATCCCCTGCAGTTGATCTGTACAGACAAGTAAAAACTGTGCAGTCTGACAATGAATTTCTAATCAGTGACCTAACAGTTTGTATCTTGTTTGCTGCAGATGTTTTGTGCAGCATTTTCTGCATATTGAAGATCAGCTGTGTCTGTGATTTTGCATATATTAATTTAAAAAAAAGAAAAAGTTTAGCCTGCTGCACTTGAGAATGAAACTTCTGAAGGAGTGAAGTGCAGCAAGATAATTGAACACATATACTTGTTGCCTTGCCAAAGGTCTTTTCCTACATTGATTAAGAATAAACCAAATCTCTTTTGCACAACAAATCAACTAGGTTTTATTCCTCTATTACATTACACCTTTTCTGTCAGGCAAATAAAGCTAAAACTTCCAACTGCAGTGAACCAGTCCACGTTGCTGGTTTAGCAAGGAAGCCCCTGTAGGTTTACCTAACACAAATCTAGACCTGCTGGTTCCTGTTAAGCCTGAAATATTGAAAATTCTCCCAGCATACTTTCTAAAGAATATACCTGTTCCTACAAGAATACAGAACACATTATGAGAAAAGAATCACCTATAAATAACTAGTTGGCACTGTGAACCATCCAAGCCCATCCTGCATTGCAGCCTCAATCTGAGGCTAATTATCTTGTTTTAGATCTAAAAAGAACCATTGTCCAAATCTGACTCTTTTAATTAGGCCATTCTGTTTGCGTGAAAATAAAACATATGTGCCATCTCCCTGTAAACCATACATCTCTTTATGTTTTAAAGCTCCATGGATACAATATTATCTCTATTGTATCAATTTATTTAGGCTTGAGTTAGATCCAAGGGTATGAATCTGTACTGCCATTTCAAGTGGGAAGTTATAAGCCCTGTTAAGATATTTGTAGGCAATTACAAGGAGCAAAAGGACCCAAATTCAGCATAGATCACATACTGAATTTGGAACTTGCATCAGTCAAAGGCAATGATTTGATCTAATCTGAGTTTCTCTGCCTTGAAACTTTTTGGTTCATACTTGGAGCAGAGCTTCAATATGAAGTCACAGATAAAATGGGGACAACTGGAGGACCAAGACCACAACCTAGCTGATAAACAAAAAGTGCATGAATGTAATAAAACAGGTTGTTCTAGATGAGACTAAGAAAATGGCCTGATCTTTTGATGTGTGGTTTTCTTTTGTCAAAGAAGAAAGTATTATCTTTTACAGCTGTTTATGTTGCTTGCTCTTTTCTCCAATCTTCCTTAAAGGCCTTTGTCACTTGTAATATCTTCTCATATGTAACTCTTATTCTGAGGTTTGCTACTTAATTTAGATAGACTTGAAATCAACTCCTTAAAGGCAATACTTAAGTATAGTCAATTTAGCCTATTGAAGTTTTCTTCAATAAAATGTTACTGAACTTTATCATAAAAGTGTAAGTATACTGTGAGTTTTCAAACATCAGAGCAATACAGATATAACATTTTCAAAGGGTAATCTGAAGCTCGTGTCCTCAGCCAAATTATTTTGTTGTTAGTCCATAAACAAAACATATGCTAAGTTGAAACAGAATGGTTGATTCTAGATATAGTCAACATAAAATCTTACAAAAGAATGTTTAAAAATGAATCAGATAAAAATATAAAACGTTTATTGAAGTTAAGTTTGCTTTTGAAATAACCGTAACAGATCAGTAGCTCAGAAACTCAATATTTTAACACAGTGCACCATAAAATCATAATGTTCCTAAATCTCATCACTGAAATCTCTGACTGCCTCAGGTCAAAGGAAGAGGTGATAAAGCAGTAGAATAGAACAAGTAATAAACTTCTCGCTTATTCATAGCCAAAGTAAAGGAAGAATATAGTCAACAGCAGGGAAAATCTGTGTAAAAAAGCAGAAAAAAAAGCACAGCACCTTAAAACTAACAAATATACTTGTACAAAACTATGATGAATAAAATTTAGGTCAAGCTGAAGTAAATTACAAAGTTGTATAGAATGGCTGTGGCTCAGGACTATTTAGGCAGTGTGCTTATTGTTCACCCATTTTTTCTGTTAGTTAGAACATTCTTTTTATGCTAAAATACAGATATAGTTCCTACATTACTTCAGAAAACACTCATTTCAACTTTGCCAGCAAGATACTGTGTAAAGAAACTGTTTTCTTTCCTTTCTTAAAACCATTTTTCTACTGAGTTGCCCCATGCAATGGTGTCATCAATATATTGTAGGTGTTGTGGAGCCTCATCCTTTTACAGTGCAGCCTGGATCAGTCCATGGAAAAGGGTGGGCCTGTGTTTCCACTCTGGGACAGTCAATTCCAGATGTATTGGATACCCTTTCAGGTGAAAGCAAACTGGGGCTTGCACGTCTGTGAGAGTGGCTGCAACGATGGTAACAGAACAACTGGCAGCCCTGGGGCCCCATTGAGGCAGGATATCACTGCCTGAGTGGAGAAGGTTGTAAAGGTGTGCCATGTAGATAGCCATGTACTCAAGAATCGAGCCAGTGAAGAACATCAGCACAACCAGGAGGTGGACCTAGCTGCCAAAATTGAAGTGGCTGAGGTGGATCTGGACTGGCAATATAAAGGTGAAATGTTTGTTATTTTATTATTTATATATTTATTAGCTCGGTGGGCCCATGATGCCTCAGGCCATCAAGGAAGGGATGCCATCAATAGATGGACTCATGCTCAAGGAATGGACTTGACCTTGGATACTATTGCACAGCTTATCTGTGAATGTGAGGTGTGTTCTGCCATCAGACAAGCCAAGGAGTTGAAATCTCTGTGGTATTAAGGGCAATAGTCAAAATATAAATACAGAGAGGCCTGGCAGATTGTCTACAATACTCTCCCACAGACTTGCCAAGGCAAATGCCATATACTCATAATGATGAAAGTGACCCTTGAATGGCTAGAAACGTATCCTGTGCCTCATGCTACCACCTGGAACACAATCCTGGGCCTTGAAAGGCAAGTCCTACAGCAACATAGCACCCCAGAAAGAATTGAGTCAAATACAAGACACATTTCTGAAACAGTATTATAGACACTTGGGCCAAAGTGCATGACATTGAGTGGGTCTATCATAACCCCTATCATGCACCAGCCTGCAGGAAAATTGAGTGATATAATGGACTGCTAAAGACTATGTTGAGACAGATGAGGGGTGGGACCTTCAAACATTGGAACACACATCTAGCTAAGGCTTCATATGCCAATCAAGCTGCCCCTGCCCAGTCAGAACTTCTACATACTGCAGAACTTGATAAAAGTCCCTGTAGTGCATATGAAGAATTTGTTAGGAAAAACAGTTTGCATTAATCTTGCCTTGGGCAAAGGCAAACCCATCCAAGTGATCTTTTTCACTCAAAGACCTGGATGCACTTATTAAGTGTTGATTTTGGGTGAGAACAGCCACTGAACTAAATTGTATTATCTTAATTGTTAAATAACCCCAGGTGAGACCTGTATGCATGAGAGTGAAAACTGGTGTCAGCTATTGGAGTCAGAGCAGGGGTGTAGACTGAAAAAAACAGCTACTAGGGGGAACTGGCAGGAGTGAGGAGAGTGAGGGTCTTGGTGCCAGTGGCTGAAGCATGACCATAGATCAGACCTACATGCCAGTTGCTGGGCGGAATCTGTATCTTCCCTAGTCTTGGAATGTGTGGAGTGTGCACTTGTATTTGCTGGCCAAATACAAGGTGAGTGGGGGGGGCATCAGGTGTCATGCAAGTAGGAGAGTCCATGCTGATATATCTGGGGGACTTGTGAAAGTGAAGTGCAAGAAGACAAGTGTGTGAATGTGTATGTGCTTGCTAATTAGCATCAAGCTGGACTAGCTGGCGACTGGGAACATGTGGAGTGGGTGAGCTGGGAGCTGGGCAGAGGAGCTGATTGGGCAGACGGGCCATGCTGGTGCTTGGGGTATCCACAGATACATGTGTGCAGTTCAGAACATGTAGCCTCTGTGCCTGCACTAGTGAAATGTCTCTGTCAGACAAAGAGGAAGAAAATGAGTCTTTCCGTGCTTGTACTTGATGTGAATCCTGTATATAAGTTGGATGTGGCCATACTCTTAACATCCCTTAACAGGCATCACCTTTTGTTGTCAGATCTAAGCAAGTATGCCTGTGCAGTGAGCTGAAAGTCACCAGCAGACCCTGACCCAAAGGCAGCTTTAATCCATAAAGGCAGATTGCATGCTCTTCCACCATTCATGCTGAGCCCACAGACTTATCAGTGCCTTCAGAAAGACAAAATAATACAACATCAGATAATTACAATTTTCTCAGCATCTCTTTCTGCAGAGTAAAACCAGACACCTAATCTGAAATGAGGAATTAAGTTCCCAGCTCTTAAGTGTTAAACAGGCTGTATCATAATGTTATCCATTACACTAAACTCCTTACATTTCTCCTGATGATCATACCTATATTATTTCTTCATAAGTGAGCATTCTAGCGGTTATTTACTGTTTTAAGTATCTGCACTTTTTCAGCTGGTAATTTCATATCTTTAGTAGATTGCTTGCATTTTACCATAATTAAGGTGGCTAACACCTAAATAATATAGCAAGCCATGAGATTATTAAACAAGTGGTAACTTATTACAGAATAATATATTAAAAGGACGCCAATTTAGGAACAATTATGAAGTTATTAATTCTGCTTTTAAAAAAATGCACAAATAATTAATTGGTGAAAATGTCACATAAATTATTCTATTGTTCTGCTATATATTCTCTTCTGCTCTTTCAGAAGATTCACACCATGTATTTGCACAGTGTTATTTCTAAAGGCTTTAGGATTAATTAAAAGTGTAAAAAGGCAGACTTCTCCAAGGTTTCCCTGACAGCAAAGAAAGAAAACAGTAATGCTTGCATAGATAATGTAACAGATTTCTACTATTTGAACTTCTTGGAGCAACAACAAAATTGAGAGAATAAAACAAATAATCCATCTATAGTGATGTCTCACAGTAACAGAAAGGATGTTGAAGATATTGTATGTGAAATTATCAAATGCACATTTGAGTGTGCTATGATTTTTTTCTGCATTAAGGGAAATACTCTGGCCTTTCTAAAATTATTTGGATTCTACATATACATAATGTGAGTCTTTCGTCTTTGAAACCCAGATGGATGTTCAATATTTTTTTGAGTTATGCAAAGGAAGACAGAAGAATAAATATGGTTTTAAACTGTTTTGTTGTTTGTTTGCTTTTTTAAATTCAAGTCAAAGAGCTCAACAGAAAAAAGATCATAATGCTATATCATAACCCTAATGCTTTCATACTAGTGCTATGTACAATATGTATACCAATCTCTAACTCTAATTTTCTTGGATCTGATCTACACTCTATTGTGTCAAAGAAGATCCAATGAATTTCAAACAACTTGAAATACATTTATATGATGTCTGATTATGTTTTATCTTGAAATAAGCCTATGGTGATGCAAAGCTAATAGTCATCACTAGGCTATGTTTTTTGTCACAGAATGCTGGAGTTAGTGATGTCTAAATAAGAGATACCAGGATTCTGATGCTTGGGAAGAATGGGAGGTAATTGGAATAATTGTCATTGATGGATGTTTCTGCTAAAACATCATTAGTGTAACCAGAAGTGTCACTGGCATTTATTTTGTCATCATTATATTTGCAAACTAACAAATTATTACAGTAAATTTTTATACTGACTTGCAATCATGCTTTCAAAGTTGCTTTCATTGTCTTTTTTTTATACATCAAAGTTTAGATGTTATAATGCTCAATTCTAGAAAAAAAATAAGAGAAATGTTCTATGGCCAGAAAATATTCTGAATTCTGAGCATAAGAGATTTCTACTTTTCCATTCCTTCATAAATACTGATTTTAGTGACGGCAGTTATTTCATTATTTATACCCTGTCTATGTCGAAAAAAAGTACTTTTCCCAGTGAAGGCTGGGAAGGTGTCTCAGTTAAGGTCATTGTGTAACTTTACACTAATATTTCACAAGAGAGTTTGAAAATTAAAAAAAAAAAAAAGTGAAAATTTAAGAAGAAAAGTCTTGTGTAAAATTTTTTCATCAACAAATCAACATGATACACACATTCATCAATTGTAGGAGGAACACAAACTCAATCAAGCAGTGATGAGTTTTACTTTGAATCACTGCAGAAGTGCCACTACTGCATTGGGAGCAGCAAACGGATATGAGGTAGGATCTGAGGACAGAGATCAGAGTTTGTAGTTGAAAAATATTCTTAATGAGAGGGCAATGGAAAGGCCGGGTTAAGCATACTGAATATTATCATAGAAATGGTAAAGAACTCTTAAAAATATCTGACAAACTAGTACCTGGGCATAGGTTTCTATAACCTCTTCTCTCAAACTGACTTGTAACTAACCGTTCCTTCCATGTCAGCACTGGAAGTTCCCAGAAGTTCACACCTGCCAGGCTGTAGCTTGTTACACAGCCATGATAGCACATGGAGTAATGCTAGTGAAATATAAAGTAATTACCTGCTGAGCTCAGTAAGTGAAAACTAAAGAGGTAAGATGAATAAAAGGAGCTTTAGGAATTAGTTTGAATTCTACCATCTGTATCAGCCTCCTGCAGCTCAGCTTGGCAACCATTCCTTGTTTCCATACCTGCTGAGATTTACTTATTATTGTTTCTTAAGTGGTACAAAACCTACACAAACCTAAAAATCCATTTGTTCTGCAGGGGCTTCTGTTTCTTTTTCTCAAATTTTGGTTATCATTACCTGGAGTACTATATTTTTTTTTAATTGTCAGAAAATCTTGTGGTTTCACCCACGAAATGTGCTCTATCTGATAGCTCAAGCTCATTCTAGTTAGGCTGACCACATGATCACCTCCTCCTTTTCAGAGCATTAGCCTTGACTCACCTCAGAAGGCCCTTTACTTCACCTTTGATATTCTTCCACTATGAAGAACAGTTCCATAAAGAGTGTTATCATCAGTCTTCACTAGTTTCTAATTTACTTTGCATCACTCTGACTTGCTCTTTTCTTCCTTGCAGAACTCATGTAAATTTCAGTCAGCAGAGTTATCTAACAGATTGATACCTAATGGCCATTTAAATTTTTACAGCAAAGAAACTATCTATTCTTAAGCCATTTGAAGCACATGCTTTCATTGTTTTTATTGGAAAATGTTCCCATCTTTCAGCATGTAAGTGGCAAATAAAAACCACTTACACTTATATTATCGGTCTGGTCATGTCACTCAATAGTTTGTATTCCTGGTTCCTCCTTTTTCGATACTTAAAGTTAGCAGCAGGAAATCCTTATGGTATTTTGTTATTATTTCTGGTTTTTTTCCCTACATTACATTTCTATCACCTTAAATTTCCTTCTTTTTCATTCCTTCCTATAGGTATATCATGATACCATGGCAGACTCACAACTCACAGCAGTAGCAGTGGTACATTTGATGAAGTCATAACTTTACTTGCAATTATGCTCTAAATTTTATCTTTGCATCTGATTCAAAGCTATTTGAAACCAATAGAGACTCCAAATTCCATTGCAAAACTGAGTTTATTTTCGCTTGTGTGTATTATAGGGCATTTTTCTATAATGAGATTTATTGTGCTTTCCTCTCCACACGTCATGCAGAAGTGGCAGTGCCTAATCAGAGAACCATAGACATTCCAATTAATTCCCCCAACAATGTAAAAAGTCAGAATAAGTTCATGACAGCTATGAAACACTGCATGAAGTAGAACACACTCCTAAGCATATCTGACAAGGAATTTTAAAGTTAGAGATGGAATGAAATCAAACGAACTATTCAGTTAACAGTGATGGCATTGCAATTTGCTATCTACTCAATGACAAAAAGAATATAATTTGCATATGTCTGTATATCCATGTATAAGTCTATGAGGAGATAAAAGCCTGTATAATGAAACAATGAAAATTTCATTCTGAAGCAGGCAGACGTTTCCTGTATTTGTTAGACCTTTGGAAAATGAGAGTGGTATAGCCTGGCAACCCTGACTTGAAACTGAGAATGCCTTCCCACCTACATTGCAGAGGAAGCTACTACAATTGCCTGAACTGAGGCCTGCAGTATTCTCTTGGTATCTTTCCACTCGAAAAACTAGGAAGCCATTGCTATATACCCAGAAAAACATCTGAAAACCCTCAACCTTCTGACTTTGTGTTAAAAAATATTCAGCTAGTAAATATAAATGTCATTGGTAGTTGTAAGCAATTATTCAACATTTTGAATGGTGCTCTGGTATCTTCTCAGTAAGTTTTTTTTGAATTTTGGTTTGGGTTTTTTTTCTCTTTTTGTTTCGAGAAAAAGTTTAAAAAATTATAAAGAAAAAAATTTTAAAAGCTCTCTGTAAACAGTTCGTGAAAGTTTGTAACAAATATTTAAGTTATTAAGTGATTTCCAAGTAGACAATTGTCTTTCTTTTTATCTTCTGTACCATTTACAGCTCATAAAAGCAAGATTTGTAATCCCACTTCTGGAGTTTAATTCTTTTTAGTATTCCCCAAAGTATTTCCTATCTTAAACAATTCAACATCTCTACATTTTTTTAAAGATTTTTTACACAAGTGACTATAAAAAAACCCTCAAAATCAGGGCTTCACAAGGCTGCATACTGTAATATTATATTGGAATAAGTGGGTTTTTTGATCTACATAAGCATTAAAAATGGGTAGAAAGCAAGAAAACCGAGACATAATTTATTATTACTATATAAAATAGTTCCCAAACTATATACAAATAGTTCCCAAATTATCCCTATCTATTCTTTAGATTTCCCAGTTCCAAGAGGTCTCATGGTTTACCTTGTAAACCTTTATATTTTTGATCTGTTTCTCGAATGCAAACAGGAAAAGCCAGTTCTTATAGTATTCCTATACAATGAGAAGAAAAACACCAATGTTTAGACTTGAGATATCCAGAATAATTTCTTTCCACCTCTCCAACTGTAGTGGTTTTGCCTGGGCCAGGTTTTTGGTAGTTGGGGGCTACTGACGTGGCTTCTTTAAACAAAGATCTGCCAGAAGCTTCCCTTGCACCTAATAGGGCTAGGGCCAGTCACTTCTNTGATAATAATATAACTGTAATAATAGTAGTGATAATAGTAATAAAAATAATAATATTTGAAAAGCGGAAGAAGTTGCTGTGCAGTTGCTAAACTGCAGCAGCAACAGGGATTGAGAATGTGAAAACATCTGCGCAGACACCAAGGTCAGTGGAGAAGGAAGAGGAGATGCTTGGGCTCCAGAAGAAAGATTCTTCTGTGACCTGTAGTGAAGACTGTGGTGAGGCAGTTGTGCCCCTGCAGTGCATGGAGGCCACTGGGGAGCAGAGATCCACTTGCAGCCCGTGGAGGACCCTGTGCCACAGCGGATGAATGCCTGAAGGAGGCTGTGACTCTGTGGGGAGGTCATGCTAGAGCAAGTTCCTGGCAGGACCTGGGAGTCCATAGGGGAGAGAGGAGCCCATGCCAGAGCAGGTTTGCTGTCAGGACTCATGATCCTGTGAGGGACTCAGGCTGATGCAGGCGGTACCTGAAGGACTGTTCGGCCGGTGGATGATCAACGCTGGGGCAGGGTGTGAGGAGCTGCCCTGTCGGAGGCCCAATGCTGGAGTGGTTCATGAAGAACTGTAGCCCATGGAAAGGGCCTGTGTCAAAAGAGTTACTGAGGGAATGTCTCCCCTGGGAGAGACTCCACACTGTAGCCGTGCAAAGTGTGAGAAGGCCTCTCCCTGAGAATAAGCAGTGTCAAAGTCCATCTGTAATGAACTGACCACAACCCCCATTCCCCATCCTCTGCGCTGCTGGGGGAGAAGGAAGGAGAGTCCCAGGAGAGGGAGGATAAGGGGAGGTGTTTTATGATTAAGTTTTATTTCTGATCTTCCTGTTCTGATGGGTCATTAATAAATAATGAATCTGTTTTGCCCATGACACTAATTACTGAGTGATCTCTCTGTCCCTATCTTGACCTGCTAACCTCTTATTATATTTCTCCCTCATCTGTCCATTTTAAGAGGGTGAGTGATATTATGACTTCCTGAGGACCTGGTACCCAGCAGGGCTAAACCACCACACCAACTTTATTTCTTCATCAGACATGTTTTTCTCCTATTTCAGATGTGTCTATTCAGTGTTTCCCATTTTGACCAAAATAAGCACTTTCACTTCATTTTCTGCTGCAGCATAAAAGAAAAAGAAAAAATAATAATAAAAAAAAAATCCCCAGGGTTGTCAATGCATCTTGAAATGTAGGCTGCGAGCCAAGAGCTTGTATACAAAGGCTTCAAAAACAATAAGCAAAGAGACAAGAGAATGGTGACAGTTTCTAAAGCTGTTTTTCCCATGTAAACTGCTGCTTATGTCAACTGCATTGCTTTTGCCAGGAACATACAGCAGTTAAAAAGTACTCATCATGTTTCAAATAAAAAACCTCCCACTCTGAAAGCTGAAACAGGTAGTTGTAAGACTACATATTTTTTAAATGGCTGGAATAAAGCTCTTCATCTAGTATTTCTTTAATTAAAACAGAGAAATTCTGGAGAGTCCAGNCTGCTAACCTCTTATTATATTTCTCCCTCATCTGTCCATTTTATGGTGAGTGATATTATGACTTCCTGAGGACCTGGTACCCAGCAGGGCTAAACCACCACACCAACTTTATTTCTTCATCAGACATGTTTTTCTCCTATTTCAGATGTGTCTATTCAGTGTTTCCCATTTTGACCAAAATAAGCACTTTCACTTCATTTTCTGCTGCAGCATAAAAGAAAAAGAAAAAATAATAATAATAAAAAAATCCCCAGGGTTGTCAATGCATCTTGAAATGTAGGCTGCGAGCCAAGAGCTTGTATACAAAGGCTTCAAAAACAATAAGCAAAGAGACAAGAGAATGGTGACAGTTTCTAAAGCTGTTTTTCCCATGTAAACTGCTGCTTATGTCAACTGCATTGCTTTTGCCAGGAACATACAGCAGTTAAAAAGTACTCATCATGTTTCAAATAAAAAACCTCCCACTCTGAAAGCTGAAACAGGTAGTTGTAAGACTACATATTTTTTAAATGGCTGGAATAAAGCTCTTCATCTAGTATTTCTTTAATTAAAACAGAGAAATTCTGGAGAGTCCAGTGCAGGACCACCAAGATGATCAGGGGATTTGAGCATGAGGAAAGGCTGCGGGAACTTGGGCTGTTTAGTCTAGAAAAGAGAAGACTGAGGGAGGATCTTATTAACATTTACAAATATCTAAATGATGGGTGCCAGAAGGTTGAGAAATCCCTTTTTTCTATTGTAGTAAGAAACAGGACAAGGGGTAATGGGATGAAACTGAAAAACAAAAAGTTCCACTTAAATAGAAGAAAAAGCTATTTTACTGTGAGGGTAGAGGAGCAGTGGAACAGGCTGCCCAGAGGGGTTGCGGAGTCTCCTTCCTTAGAGGTCTTCAAGACCTGCCTGGACATGTTCCTATGTGACCTGATCTAGGTGGACGTGCTTCTGCAGGCTGTTGGACTAGACGATTTCTAAAGGTCCCTTTCTATCCTACCATTCTATGAAATGAAATATATATATATACCTATAATTTTGTGCATTTTGAAGTGTGCAGGTTGCATGAGTTCATTCTTATTCAGAAGTGTAACAGAACACTTGATGCAAGGATAATTTATGCTCAGCTGCTGATGTAACACAAAAAATGCCTTTCATCCGAACTCTATTTTAATGCCCGTTAAAACCCCAAACAAGATTGAAAAGCAATCTTGACCAAAAACAATTTCTCATCGAATACTACTCTCCTTGGGAGATAACATACTGTGTTGCTCCTGTTCCTTTTCATTCTCTGTCCCTAGTACTGATAGCATTTATGCACACATTAACACCTACCTATATCCTGTCAGTCTCTCTACTCAGAAGGTAAATTAAACATGGATTCAAACTGTTAGTTGAGGTTTACAATACAATGATATGTTTAGAGAATAAAATATTCCTGAGTTAACCTAAGGTAGTTTGAAGTAGTCTGGCAAAGCCAACAGCAAAAAAAAGAGTATAGCAAATGTATTCCTCTTGTGCACTGGCTTCTGATCATGGCTTGTCATATTCTTCTGTCTGCTAAAGTATTCTAAAGATGTTCAAAGTTATATTTTCCTTCCTTTTGTTTTTTTTTTTCCATTGCCTTCAAATAATTAGTAAATTTCATCTGATGAGTGTGTTGAATATCTTAAGCCCTAGAATGTGGATGTAATATCAGACTTTGAATTAAGTCAGGAGTTCAGGTAGATATCAGTTAGGCTGCAATAGTTTGATTTTCTTGGATTCATCTAAACCTAGAGAAATTATGTTGATTCCAGCAAAAGTCATCTTAGTATAAATGTTGCACATAACTTTCATTATATATCTCTCTTCTATCTCCTTTCTTCAATGACTTATTTTTCCAGTAAATCACATTTTGGTCACTGCTTTGAGGACCAAAAGTAAGTAGAGCTTCTCTATAAAGCAGACAGCAACCTAAAGCAGACAGTTACCTAAAGGTGTGTTATCTTTTCCTTAAAGTACAATACAGCTGTAAAATTAGGTTTCTATATTTCCTATGTACTGTAAAACAAAGAATGAATTCTATTTCTTCTGTGAGAAAGAGTGTAATTAAAAGAATCACAGAATGGAAAGTGTTGGAGATCATCAAGTCCAACCTCCCTGCAGAAGCAGGTCCACCTAGATCAGGTCGCACAGGATTGTGTCCAGGCGGGTCTTGAACACCTCCAAGGAAAGAGACTGCACACCCTCCCTGGGCAGCCTGTGCTAGGGCTCCATCACCCTCACAGTAAAATGTTTTTTTCTTCTGTTTAAATGGAACTTTTTGTGTTCCTGTTTCATCTCATTACCCCTTGTCCTGTTTCTAGCTACAATAGAGAAAAGGGATGTCCCAACCTCCTGAAATTCACCATTTAAATAATTATAAATATTAATGAGGTCCCTCATTAGTCTCCACTTTTCTAGACTAAACAGTCCCAGTTTCCGCAGCCTTTCCTCGTAAGAGAAATGCTCCAGTCCTCTGACCATCTTGGTGGTCCTGCGCAGGACTATCTCCAGAAGTCCTCTGTCCCTCTTGAGCTGAGGAGCCCAGAACTGGACAGAGGACTCCAGATGAGGCCTCACTAGGGCAGAGGAGACGTAGAGGAGAACCTTCCTCGGCCTACTGCACACACTCTTCTTGATGCATCCCATGATATTATTGGCCACGAGGGCACATTGAAGGCTCATGGTTAGTTTATTGTCAACCAGGACTCCCAGGTCTCTGTCTGTAGATCTGGTCTCAGAATCGATCACTGGGGAACTCCACTGGCCACAGGCCTCCAACTCAAATCTATGCCATTAATCACCACCCTCTGGGCTCTGTCATTCAGCCAGATCTCAATCCACCTCACCGCTTACTCAGTCAAGCCACACTGATTGAGCTTTCTGATGAGGATGTTATGGGAGACAGTGTAAAAAGCCTTGCTGAAGTCAAGGTAGATGACATCCGCTGCTCTTCTCTCATCTAACCAGCCTTTTGTACACTCATAGAAGGCTCTCAGGTTGGTCAAACAGGATTTCCCCTTGGTGAATCCATATTGACTCCCTCTGATAACCATCTTTTCCTTCATATGTTTAATGACTACATTCTGGATGAGTTTCTCCATTACTCTTCCAAGGACAGAGGTGAGGCTGACTGGTCTGTAGTTTCCTGGGTCGTCCTTCCTGCTCTTTTTGAAGACTGGAGTGACATTGGCCTTTCTCTAGTCCTCACACACCTTGTTTGTCCTGATTGTTCAGAAATAATGGAGAATGACTTATCAATCACATCAGCCAGCTTCCTCAGCACTCTCAGATGCATCCCATATGGACACATCGACTTATGAGCCTTAAGCTTGCCCAACAAGGCTTCAACCTCTTCCTTATCCACCCAGGGCAAGTCCTCTGCTCTCCAGGCCATTCTACTATCCTTGCTGGAATGGGCTTCCCAAGGGCCAGCCTTGTCTGTAAAGAGTGAAGCAAAGAAGACATTCAAAGAAGTTCAGCCTTCTCTGCATCCTCTGTCATCAGGGCATCCTCTGTGTTCAGCAGTGGGACCATATTCTCCCTAATCTTCATTTTGCTGCTGTTGTACCTTAACAACCCCTTCTTGTTTTCTTTAAATTTCCTGTCTAGGTTTATTTCTGAAAGGGATTTAGCCTTCCTCGTTGCACTGTTGCATGCTCTGGCAAAGTTCCTGTACTCTTCCAAAGAAACCAGGCCCTGTTTCACCCTCTCATAGATGGCTGCTTTC
>WBNH01005679.1:0-19453 GCA_013401255.1 Urocolius indicus
GTACAGCACTGGTGCCAGCCCAGCCCACCCAGCCCAACCCCACAGCACCCCAAACCACCTGCACCCCAACCGCACAGCACCCACAGCACCCCAAACCACCTGCACCCATCCCCTCAGCACCTACAGCACCCTAAACCACCTGCACCCCAACCCCACAGCACCCACAGCATCCCAAACCACCCACACTCACCCCCTGAACCCAAACCCACACAGATCAATGCTCCTGCACCCCTAAAGCACCCACTCCAAACCTCCAACACAGCAAGCCACCTACACTCACCCCCTGCACCCAAACCCACCCAGACCAACCCTATTGCACCCAAAGCATCTGAAGCCACCTGCACCCCAACCCCACAGCACCCACAGCACCCCAAACCACCTGCACCCACTCCCTGCACCCCAACCCCACAGCACCCAAAGCACCCCAAAACACGTGCACCCCAACCCCAGAGCACCCACAGCACCCCAAACCCCCTGCACCCTGAACCCAACGCAGGGTTGTGTGCTGGGTGCCACCTCTGCCTGCAGCCAGACCAGCAGCCCCTCTCTCCTCTCCTCTCCCTGCAGGTCCCCCGGGAGCGGCCTCTACAGTAACCTGGAGCAGTACGACATCCCCTACCCTGAAGCCATCTTCGAGCTCACGTATTTTTTCGTCAACCCCAAGCCCTTCTTCACCCTGGCCAAGGAGCTCTACCCTGGCAACTACAGGCCCAACTACGCCCACTACTTCCTGAGGCTCCTGCACGACAAGGGGCTCCTCCTGCGCCTCTACACCCAGAACATCGACGGGCTGGAGAGAGGTGAGCTTTCTCCTTCCCTGAGCGAGGGGCAGAAGCGAGGCTGAGGGGCAGAACGGGAGGCAGGAGGGTGCAAAGGCCCCGTGGGGCGTGCAGCTCCCGCCTCGGTAGCCCCTGACCCCGTGCTCTGCCCACGCTGTGCCGCAGCCGCCGGGATCCCTCCGGAGCGGCTGGTGGAAGCCCACGGCACCTTCGCCACCGCCACGTGCACCGTCTGCCGGAGGAGCTTCCCGGGACAGGACTTCAGGGTGAGTGATCCCCACGCAGAGAGGAAGGCAGGGAGGAGAGCCTGGGGCTTGGCTCTCGGGGCCAGGAGCTCGTGTTGGAAGGGACCTGACCCAGGGCTGGCTGCTGCTGTGAGCACGTGCTGCGGCTCCGGCCCTGCTCACGGGGCTCTTGCTGCAGGGGGATGTCATGGCAGAGCAGGTCCCTCGCTGCCCCGTCTGCACCGGCGTCGTCAAGCCCGACATCGTGTTCTTTGGGGAGGAGCTGCCACAGCGCTTCCTGCTGCACCTGACAGACTTCCCCCTGGCAGACCTGCTGCTCGTCATCGGGACGTCCCTCGAGGTCTGGGGCTGAGGGAGGAAAAGCCCTGCTCACGGTCCCTCGGGGTCTGGGGCTGAGGGAGGAAAAGCCCTGCTCACGGTCCCTCGGGGTCTGGGGCTGAGGGAGGAAAAGCCCTGCTCACGGTCCCTCGGGGTCTGGGGCTGAGGGAGGAAAAGCCCTGCTCACGGTCCCTCGGGGTCTGGGGCTGAGGGAGGAAAAGCCCTGCTCACGGTCCCTCGGGGTCTGGGGCTGAGGGAGGAAAAGCCCTGCTCACGGTCCCTCGGGGTCTGGGGCTGAGGGAGGAAAAGCCCTGCTCACGGTCCCTCGGGGTCTGGGGCTGAGGGAGGAAAAGCCCTGCTCACGGTCCCTCGGGGTCTGGGGCTGAGGGAGGAAAAGCCCTGCTCACGGTCCCTCGGGGTCTGGGGCTGAGGGAGGAAAAGCCCTGCTCACGGTCCCTCGGGGTCTGGGGCTGAGGGAGGAAAAGCCCTGCTCACGGTCCCTCGGGGTCTGGGGCTGAGGGAGGAAAAGCCCTGCTCACGGTCCCTCGGGGTCTGGGGCTGAGGGAGGAAAAGCCCTGCTCACGGTCCCTCGGGGTCTGGGGCTGAGGGAGGAAAAGCCCTGCTCACGGTCCCTCGGGGTCTGGGGCTGAGGGAGGAAAAGCCCTGCTCACGGTCCCTCGGGGTCTGGGGCTGAGGGAGGAAAAGCCCTGCTCACGGTCCCTCGGGGTCTGGGGCTGAGGGAGGAAAAGCCCTGCTCACGGTCCCTCGGGGTCTGGGGCTGAGGGAGGAAAAGCCCTGCTCACGGTCCCTCGGGGTCTGGGGCTGAGGGAGGAAAAGCCCTGCTCACGGTCCCTCGGGGTCTGGGGCTGAGGGAGGAAAAGCCCTGCTCACGGTCCCTCGGGGTCTGGGGCTGAGGGAGGAAAAGCCCTGCTCACGGTCCCTCGGGGTCTGGGGCTGAGGGAGGAAAAGCCCTGCTCACGGTCCCTCGGGGTCTGGGGCTGAGGGAGGAAAAGCCCTGCTCACGGTCCCTCGGGGTCTGGGGCTGAGGGAGGAAAAGCCCTGCTCATGGTCCCCTGGGGTCTGGGGCTGCTCACAGGGAGGAATTGGGCTCATGGGGAGTCTGGAGGACAGAGAAGGGGATAAACTGGGTTATCAAGGTAAGAAGGAGATGGCAAAGGTAGATAGGAGCTAAGGAATGAGGTGCATGAGCCTCTGGAAGCCTGTGTGCTCCTGGAGACCCCGGGCTGAGTGTTGTGAGGAAAGGGCAGGGGTGGCAGTGGGGTCCCAGGCTGGGCGTGCAGTGAACTCTGCCCCACGGTGCCCATCCCCTGGGTGAGCATCCCCCGTGCCTCTCGCTGTGCCCTGCAGGTAGAGCCCTTTGCCAGCCTGGCCGGGGCCGTGCGTGGGGCCGTGCCCCGTGTCCTCATCAACCGGCACCCCGTGGGGCCCTTTGCCTGGCGCCAGCGCCGCACGGACGTGGCTCAGCTGGGAGATGTGGTCAGCGGGGTCCGGGCGCTGGTGGAGCTGCTGGGCTGGGAGGAGGAGATGCACACGCTCGTGCAGAAGGAGAAAGAAAAGGTGGGAAGGGGCTGGAAGCCCCATCTGCTCCCCTCAGCCTCGCCCTCGAGTTGTGCTGGGGGGCAGGTCCCTGCTTGCCGGGCTTGGGCTGGTGCCGTGGGCTCAGCCGGGCTCTGCATCTGCACTCAGGGAAAAGCACCACAGCGAAGTGCAAAGGGTTAAATGCCCAAGCTCGGTGCTGGGTCACAGCCAGGGTGCTGCAGTCCCTGACCCAGCGGCACACAGGGGAGGGTGCAGGTGGATGGGGAAGGGCAGGGACAAGGTCGGGCTTTGGGCTGAACCAGAGCACTTCAGGGCTTCTTCCTCAGCACCCCTCAGGCACTGAACACCCCTCTGCTGCTTCACCTGACCCCCGTCTCTCCCATCAGCTTCTCCCAGCACAGCCTGCTGTGCCACCCTTGCAGCTGTAACCTCACGTCTGCACAAGCAGGAAACGGCAGGACAGCAAGTTCTTAATTACTTTGAGCTTAGTGCTAATTATTCCAGAGCTTTACAGCCGCTGGGAAGAGTTTTCCACATTTGGCATCAAACCATGAAGCAGAAACTGTACCTGGTGGGCAGGGCCAGTGCCTCTGCTGTACCCCTGAGCTGTTCCAGCCCCTCTGCTGTACCCCTGAGCTGTTCCAGCCCCTCTGCTGTACCCCCTGAGCTGTTCAGCCCCTCTGCTGTACCCCCTGAGCTGTTCCAGCCCCTCTGCTGTACCCCTGGGCTGATCCAGCCCCTCTGCTGTACCCCTGAGCTGTTCCAGCCCCTCTGCTGTACCCCTGGAGCTGTTCAGCCCCTCTGCTGTACCCCCTGAGCTGTTCCAGCCCCTCTGCTGTACCCCTGGGCTGATCCAGCCCCTCTGCTGTACCCCTGAGCTGTTCCAGCCCCTCTGCTGTACCCCTGGGCTGATCCAGACCCTCTGCTGTATCCCCTGGGCTGTGCTATTCCTCTGCTGTACCCCCTGAGCTGTTCAGCCCCTCTGCTGTACCCCCTGAGCTGTGCACGGGCGCAGGGGGCTCCAGCTCACTGCAGTAACAGCACAGTTGTGTTTTTAGCAGCCACACTGTCTGCACACAACTCCTTCCCCCCCCAAGGGAAGATCTGGCTTCAAGATTCCAGTTTCCACAGTCAGGTTGTTCTCCCTTTCCTGAGGTTACGGGGTAGGAGTGGAGGAATCCTCAGGCTCTGGGGCAGGTCTGAGCCTCCCCAGCCGCTGTGGGAGCTCAGCCAGCTCCTGCCTTCGTGCTCCTGCTGCTCCGGGTCACTGGTGGAGAAAGTCGATGCAAATGGGCACGAGGAGCAACGGGCTCCTTGCTGGGGGGGTTGTTGCCAGGGAGTGCTGCTGGCTGGAGGGTTGGCACACCCTGGCAAACTCCCCGTGTTCCTTCTGCTTGCAGCTGGATGCCAAAGGCGAATAGGCCAGCGGGTCCCTGCGCGGCGCAGCGATGCTCCCGGCACCAGGAGCCACGCGGTGGGTGAGGAGGGGCTGAGGCAGCGCTGCAGCAGCCCCTGCGCCGAGCACAGGCACGTTGGGCAGAGCTGGGCAGGGCAGGCACGAGGGGTGGCTGTGGCTCAGCCCACGGAGCAAGGGAGGCTGCGGGGAGTGCAGCTCCAATGCCAAACTGCATCCTGGTTCTGCAGGCGGAGGCTTCCCTGCCCCAGGGAAGGGAAGGGAAGGGAAGGGAAGGGAAGGGAAGGGAAGGGAAGGGAAGGGAAGGGAAGGGAAGGGAAGGGGAAGGGGAAGGGCTGCAGCCCCTGAGCTCTGCTCCCTCCTGGCTTTGCTTCATTTCAGCTCCCACCAGGAGCAGCTCTGGTGTTCCCGAGCTCTGACTGTGGCCCCAGCACGCCAGTCCCTGCTGTGCCATCTGCTGTGGGCTCGTTGCCCTCACAGCTGCCCTTGGGTCTCCTGCCCTGAGCCCTCCAAGGGCCTCATTGCCCAGGAGCAGGAGCTGACACGGCTGTGAAGGGCAGACCTCAAGGCAGGACGGGCTGCAGCGAGTGTTCCAGCTCTGCCCACTGAACTGAGCCTCTTCCCAAGTCCTCCATCCTCCTCCTCACACGCTGCTCGCCGCTGTGACCTTGCAGCCGCTGCAGACTCGGCCTGTTTGCTCTTCAGATGAAATCTCTGCCCATCAGTGGTGTCCTGGGGCTGCTCCTGCTCCTGCTCAGGGGCGGCAGCTCCAGCTGCTGGGAGGGTTTTGAATCCGTGTGCTGTTAATTACTGAACATTAAAGAGTTCCGATGCTCTTGCTGCTGTCACCCGAGGGCTCTTCTGTCACCTTCACACCGTCCCCACTGTTCAGCACCTGCCGCTGCTCCTTCCACCCGATTTCCCACCGCTTGCTTCTCCCTCTCAGCCTTGCCCAGGGCCCCAGCCCTGCCCGTGGCACTGCCGAGGTGGCTTTGCCATCCTCAGGCTCCAGCCTCCCCTCGGTGGTGCGGGCTGTGCTGCAGGGGAAGGTTCTGGCTCAGCCCCTCTTTAACGCCACAAATGTCACCTCACAAATGAAACCGTAAAGCTCAGGGCGGTAGGAACGGAACCAGGTGCCAGCCAAAGACATTCCCTGCCCTGTTCCATCAGTCACGGCCAGGCAGCCCTGGGTCACGTTTGCTTTATTCTGGCATCACTCCTGAATTCCTACCCATGACAGCAAGCTGGGGGCTCTGGGATGTGACACAGGCTGCAGCACGTTGGGGGCTCTGGGATGTGACACAGGCTGCAGCACGTTGGGTGCTCTGGGATGTGACACAGGCTGCAGCATGTTGGGGGCTCTGGGATGTGACACAGGCTGCAGCACGTTGGGGGCTCTGGGATGTGACACAGGCTGCAGCACGTTGGGGGCTCTGGGATGTGACACAGGCTGCAGCATGTTGGGGGCTCTGGGATGTGACACAGGCTGCAGCATGTTGGGGGCTCTGGGATGTGACACAGGCTGCAGCACGTTGGGGGCTCTGGGATGTGACACAGGCTGCAGCACGTTGGGGGCTCTGGGATGTGACACAGGCTGCAGCATGTTGGGGGCTCTGGGATGTGACACAGGCTGCAGCATGTTGGGGGCTCTGGGATGTGACACAGGCTGCAGCACGTTGGGGGCTCTGGGATGTGACACAGGCTGCAGCACGTTGGGGGCTCTGGGATGTGACACAGGCTGCAGCATGTTGGGGGCTCTGGGATGTGACACAGGCTGCAGCATGTTGGGGGCTCTGGGACGTGACACAGGCTGCAGCTTTTCCTTTAAAACCTGGTGGCTTTTTGCTTTTAAAAAGTAAAACAAATAAAACAGGAAAGAAAAAAACCCCAACTCAGAGGACAAATCGAACCCCCAGCAAAGGAGAGGAGCAAGGGCAGCCCCGGGGGCAGCAGCAGCAGCCGTGGGGAAGCTGAGGCAGGCGAGGAGGCAGCAGGGCAGGTTTGGGCCTTTCGAACTGATGGCGTGAGGTGGGGAAAGGCAAATGCTGCCAGACCCTGCAGCGACCCCAGGACTGGGGGTGACAGACCCTGCAGCGGCCCGGGGGCTGGGGGTGACAAACCCTGCAGCGACCCCAGGACTGGGGGTGACAGACCCTGCAGCGGCCCGGGGGCTGGGGGTGACAAACCCTGCAGCGACCCCAGGACTGGGGGTGACAGACCCTGCAGCGGCCCGGGGGCTGGGGGTGACAAACCCTGCAGCGACCCCAGGACTGGGGGTGACAGACCCTGCAGCGGCCCGGGGGCTGGGGGTGACAAACCCTGCAGCGACCCCAGGACTGGGGGTGACAGACCCTGCAGCGGCCCGGGGGCTGGGGGTGACAAACCCTGCAGCGACCCCAGGACTGGGGGTGACAGACCCTGCAGAACAGCAGCCCTGGGGCTGACAAGACCCTGCAGAACAGCAGCCCTGGGGCTGGGGGTGATGCTGACAGCTGCACATGGAAGCTCTGTCCACCCCAGCTCCCGGTGCTGCTCCTGGCACCGACACCAACACCACCACTGCCACACTCCTGCCTGCACCTTGCACCCAGTCCTGGGGCCACCAGATGCCAGAGTGGCTGCACCATGCCCAGAGCTCCCACACTGCTGAGAGCTCCTGCAGGCTGACCCCCTGCAGCCAGACCCTGCGAGCTGACCCCACAAGCTGAACCTGCAGCCAGACCCTGCAGCCAGACCCCCTCCCTCTGCCTGGACACCCCTCACGCCCCTCGTGCTGTGGCACCTTCCCGCCCGCAGCCCTGCAGGAGGGGTCACCCAGGGACACAGGGAGCCCTGCGGGTTGCTGAGCCCCCGAGGGGTGACGGGAAGATCCTCCCCCCCAAACCCTCCTTCCCAAACGTTGTGTATTTAACAAAACGCCAAAAGTTCCTACTGGGGAGTCCTGGAAGCGACTGGGAGTGTGGAGTCCTGGAGGCTGGTGGCAGGAGAGGCCGAGGTGGAGCCCCTGGAAGGAGGGTTGGCGATGGAGCCGTGCAGGAGGCAGGAGCTGTTCCTGGCCGGGGCTGAGGGGTCCGGGCTGGGTGCAGCCCCCGCAGGGACACCCCTGGTGCCAGAGGCTGCCGTCAGTCCAGCCCCAGCTCCGAGTCCGAGTCCGAGGAGGATCTGTCGTCAGCCACGTGGCAGACGGCGCTCTCCATGGGCGCCAGGTTGCCGCTCGGCGTGATGCCCATGGGCTGGATCACCTGCTTCCTGCAGCCAGGGGGAAGGGACGGAGATTTGCAGCAGGCAATGCAAGAACAGAGCAGAGCAACAGCATGAGGCGTGTGGAGACTGCCCAGGGCAGCCCAGGGCACCGCCAGGAAGCTCCTGTAGATGGGGGGACAGTTGGGATGGCCAAAGGAAAGCGAGCGCTGGCAGCAGTGCTCATCCCCTCAGACACACTGAATGCATCACCCTTTCCCTCCCACCCTGAGGGGGCTGAACACAGCTGGCAGAGGCTGGGATCCTCGGTGGCACCTATTACTGATGGATGAAAGGTGACTGGAGAAGGCAGGGAGAGGGGCTGGTGGCCCCAGCAGCCATCTGTCCCCTGGGGCATTGTCCCCAGCAGCGGCTGCTGCCAACACAGCACGGGCACGGCGAGGGGCTCTGCAGGATGCCAGCACAGCGAAGGGCTGTGGGGCTGGCAGCACCCACCCCTGCACGTTACAGGGCCTGGCCTAAGGAACTATTCCCACATGTATCTGCCCCGTTCTCTCTTCCATCGTCTCGGTCAGCGGCGGCCTTGGGAACACACCCGAAGCTGCGCCGGTGGCACGTGTCTGACACGTGGGTGCTGACGCAGGCAGGGACACACACACACACACAGCTCTTAGTACCTGGACAGCTTGTCAAACATGTTGACTAACTTCATGGCTTCGTATTCCTTCTGCTCTTCAGTCATCCCTTCCATGGGGTTGGGCAGCTTCTCCTCCACACGCCCCGTCACAGGGTTAATGCTGCGACAACAACAGTGAGGCCGGGGCACAGGAGGGAGGGCAGGCAGGGGAGTGACAGAAGGGCTGCCCAGGGACCTTCCTTCCCCCAGGGACCTTCTCTGCTGCTGCTGCTGCTGCCAGTGCTGCTCGTCCCATTAGCCCCAAGTGCCTCCCACCTCTCTGCGTGTGCCCGCTTACGAATCCCTCCCACTCCTCTGGTGTGAGCAAAATCCCCCCTCCTGCCAGTCCCACAGGGCACTCCTGAACCTGCTGCACGGGGGCAGACAATCCTCCTTCTGTGCCCCAGAGCCAGGAGGCGAAAGACTAAGAGAGGCCAAAGCCCCAAAGCCCAGCTGCAGAGCGCACTGACCGGGATGCTCGGTGCACGGGGACTGAGCGGAGCGCGGAGCCGAGGGCGAGGCACGTGTGGAAGGGCAGGGAGGCAGATGAGGGACGGGACGGGGCAGGAGTGGGAAGGTGCAGGAAGGAGGGGGGGGATGCTACAGAGGGGGAGCAGACTTCTTTACTTGGGCTTTGCCTCTTTGTACTCCTCAGTGTCCGTGTCTTCGTCTTCCGAGTACTCTCCCTCCTCGCGCCCACCGGCCATGAGGCCCCGCGCTGCCAGGAGCCCGGCGGCGTTCCCGTAGCCCGTGTACTTCACAAACCGGGACACTGCCAGCACAGGGGAGAGACACAGAGACCACCCTGTACCTCCCTGGCTGCTCCAGCCTCAGCTGCTCCAGCCCCTGCTGCTCCTGCCCCGGCTGCTCCGGCCTCGGCTGCTCCAGCCCCTGCTGCTCCTGCCCCGGCTGCTCCGGCCTCGGCTGCTCCAGCCCCTGCTGCTCCTGCCCCGGCTGCTCCGGCCTCGGCTGCTCCAGCCCCTGCTGCTCCTGCCCCGGCTGCTCCGGCCTCGGCTGCTCCAGCCCCTGCTGCTCCTGCCCCGGCTGCTCCGGCCTCGGCTGCTCCAGCCCCTGCTGCTCCTGCCCCGGCTGCTCCGGCCTCGGCTGCTCCAGCCCCTGCTGCTCCTGCCCCGGCTGCTCCGGCCTCGGCTGCTCCAGCCCCTGCTGCTCCTGCCCCGGCTGCTCCTGCCCCGGCTGCTCCTGCCCCTGCTGCTCCTGCCCCACTGCTCCTGCCCCAGCTGCTCCAGCCCCGGCTGCTCCTGCCCCCGGCAGCGAGGTCGGTGCAAGGCTGCAGGGGCCCAGAGGTGCCAGGCACTAGAGGCTGCCAGGCTCCCGTGCTGCAGCGAGGGCAGGGGCAGCCCCGTGTGGTGGGGGCTGGCTGCAGGCTGCTGGCGTCTCCTCCAGCACAGCTCACAGACAGCAGCTCCTCTGGGCACTCCTCACTGCCCAGGGCGACACAGCAGCTCCTGCTCTGCCCCACACCCTCTGCCCCACTCACAGGCCACCCCACAGGGTGCCCCCGGGACTCACCACTCTCCTTGCAGAGCACGAAGAGGAACTCGGCGGCGCAGTGCTTGACATCCGTGTCGATGTGGGTCATCAGCCGCACCAGCTTGTTGCGCAGAGAGCTCCCCACCTCGGGCCGGTTCCGCACGTCCCGCAGCGGGGGCAGCACCTGACAGCCCACGGACACGCTGCATCAGAGGGGCTGCAGCTGCAGGGCAGGGGGGCTGCAGCAGGGGTACAGCAGTGGGGCTGCAGCTGCAGGGCAGTAGGGCTGCAGCAGGGGCACAGCAGCGGGGCTGCAGCTGCAGGGGCAGCGGGGCTGCAGCAGCAGGGGCAGGGCACTGGGGTTGCAGCTGCAGGGGCAGTGAGGCTGCTGCAGAGGCCCAGGTGGGGCTTCAGCAGCAGGAGGGCAGGGCACTGGGGTTGCAGCTGCAGGGGCAGTGGGGCTTCAGCAGCAGGAGCACAGTGGGGCTGCAGCTGCAGGGGCAGTGAGGCTGCAGCAGCAGGAGGACAGTGGGGTTGCAGCAGGGGCACAGCAGTGGGGCTGCAGCAGGGGCAGTGGAACAAGGGAAAATGCGTGTTCTACGCTTCAGCTACAACTAATAAACCCACAGAGCGTGGGGGACGTGGGTACCAAGGCCGCAACCAGCCCCATGTCAGAGAGGGAGCAGCTCTGCTCGGAGGATGGCCAGAACAGGCTGTTTGCCTCTCTCTCCTCAGAGCTCTTCCCTCCCCGTTTGGCTGGTGCAGCCCACCTTTGCCTTCAGGAATTTCCTGGTCTGGCGGTGCACTCGGGCACTCTCCGTCAGCAGGTTCAGCACAGGGGTCAGACTCTCCTTCAGCTTGTGTCCCTGCAGCAGGGTGCAGAGATGAGCATCACGTCAGTCAGGCCAGGCCAGGGAGCGTGAGCACAGAGCACCAGGGGAGCACACGGACACCGGAGAGTCCCGGTGCCCGCGGCAGGAGTCCCAGCGCTTCCCCACTGCCCAAACCACAGCTCTCCAACCCTACAAACGCCTGTGCCGGGCGCCCAGAGCACACGGGTGCAGCAGCCAGACCCTTTGGAATCACTCCAGAGACTGAAACCCACAGGCAGCTTGAAGTTAAAGCAAACTCAGCTTCCCAGAGCCGCCCGCTGCTGCGGCATCGCCACTGAGCTGGGACACAGCTCCCACGCTCCAGGTCCCCTCCTGCTCAGCTGCTCTCACACGGCAGCGGCCGGCAGTTCCCTTCCCAGCCTCACTCCTCCCAGCCACAGCAGCTCTGCCTCTGCTGAAAGGTGCCCCCTGGACAGGAGCAGCCCCTCACCGCTGCCCTGGGCACCGGGCTCTCGGGGCTGCACGTGAGCTGGAGGGAAGGTGCCCTGCAGGACACTGAGGGGTGCAAATGAGCAGGGGCAGCTCCCCAGGGCTGGCTCCCGAGGGCTTTACCCTGTCCAGGCGCCGCTCCAGGAACTCCAGCAGGATGCTGACGGCGTCCATGTTCACACCCATGTACTCCAGCGAGCCCGGGCGCACCTTGGGCGCCAGCAGCACGTCCAGGCACTTGAGGGGCAGGTTGCCCAGCAGGTTCACTGTGTGACTGAACACATGGAAGAGAAGAGAAGTGAGCACACAGCCGGGGATCTTTGCTCACAGAAGCCCTGCAGCTATCCAGAAGGGAAGGCTGGTCACTAACTTGCAGGAGTGTGAGCGCCCTGAGATGGAAGCTGCCTCTGGGCTGCAACCAGGCTCCTCACGCCACTAAAAGGGAGCAAATTAAACTGCTTTTGGGGTAATTGAGCTTTTTCCAGCCGGCAGGAGCTCAGAGAGACTTCAGTGCCAACTGAGGAACTGTGGATCCTGACACAGAGGCCATGGAGGACCAACCTGGCTGGTCAAAGGTCTTTCTCTAGGGTCTGTTGCTGCATCTCTCCTCACCTTGATGCTCAGTGCACTGCACTGCCTGGGGTTCCTCTGACTACAGGCTCCCGGGGGCCAGGATGGTGGCCCAGGCCCAGAGCTGCCACCCCTGCACCAACGCTGCTCAGCAACGACACAGGCAACTCCTCAGCCCGGGTCGAGAGGCAGACAGCTGATGAAGGCAAAGCCCACGGCTCTTTGACTAAAGCACCACACACCTCTGTGACCTGCTCCGGGTGGGACCTGCTGTAGCGGGGGGGTCGTTCTGGATCACCTCTAAGGGTCCCTTCCAGCCCCCACCACGAGCTGCCCACCCACGGGGGCTGCCCCACGCCGTCAGCAGCCAGCGCAGCCGCGGGCAGGCGAGCGGAGGCTGGGCAGGACCTGCTGTGGGGGGCCTGGGGAGATGAGCAGCCGGTGACCTGACCTGTGGAACTCCTCGGTGCGATCCTCTCCGTCAGCAGAGATCATGAGGCAGTGGCGCAGGAGGGCTCCCAGGTGCCGGTACAGAGCAGCATCTTCCTGGCCCCAGCACGGGAAACAAAAGTCTTCATCAGGAAAGGGGGATCCTGTGCCCCTCAGAGCCCGCTGCCCCTGCAGCCCCACGGCCACATCCTCCCTCCAGCAGCACCGTGTTTAACTGCCTCACCCTAGAGAGGCCAACACAGAGCCTTCCTGCTGCCCAGTACCCTTCACCCTCACCCTACAGCACCGAGTCAAGGCTCCAGCACTGGCCCTTGCATTGGCCAGGGATGTCCATCCCCACAGCTGCCTCTGACCTCGGCCAGAAGGTGCCTGGCCACGCTCGAGGCCACGCTCAGGAGGGAGAGACTCCTTCCTTGGAGCTCTTCCAGACCTGCCTGGATGTGTCCTATGCCACCTGATCTAGGTGAACCTGCTTCTGCAGAGGGGTTGGACTGGATGATCTCCAGAGGTCCCTTCCAACCCCGCCATTCTATGACCTGGCAGCTCTGATCTCCCACTTGAGCAGCAAATCACGTCAGGAAAGGAGGAAAGCTCCCCGTTTCTAGGCTGTGATGCTCTCAAAGCCTTCAGGGCTGAGGCTGCGTTGGGCAGAGGCAGAAAGCCCGGCCACACGAGCCCCGCTGCCGCCCTCCCAAACCCCCCCAAGGGACCACGAGGAAAAGCGAGAGGGGCAGGAGAGGGGCAGAGGAAGGAGCTCACTCACCTCATCCACCTCCCTCTTGCTGCAGTCGAAGGTGATGTTGAACAGCACCTTGAGGATCTCCATGGCCCGCTCCGTCTCCTGGCGAGGCAGAGGCAGCGGAGGCCCCTCCCCGGCGGCCACCTCGTAGGGGTCCATCCATTTGACGGCCAGGGTGAGCTCCAGGGTGTCTGTCATGAGGCTGACGCCGCGGAGCTGCCGCGCCAGCTGCTGCCGGGCGTCGGGGCGCAGGGCGGTGAGCAGGAACAGCAGGCGCAGGTGGAAGAAGCGCAGGGCATGCGGGAGCCCACGCTCGTGGCACAGCTGCACGCGCCGCGCCAGCCCCAGCGCCAGCCGCGCCTGGGCCGCCAGCTCCTGCGCCCGCCCGCTGCTCAGCACCACGTTGCACAGGCACTTGAGCGCCTCCAGCACCACGTCTAGGTCTGGAGCCACGTCCAGGTCCGGAGCCACGTCCAGCTCTGGCGTCTCCCGCGGCGTCTCCTCCGCGAAGGCGATGCCGGCGTGCCGGGACAGCGTCCTCAGCCCCTCCGCCGTGCTGAGCGGGGCCAGGCAGTGCTTGTCCCGGGATAGGATGCGGATGCTCTCCAGGCAGGTCACCTGGCAGGACGGCTGCAGATCCCTCTGCAGGAACTTGATCAGCAGCTGGGCCATTTTCTAAGCAGTTGGAAACGAGAGATGCCCTCCTGTGCACCCATCCAGCCTCCCCTCCTGCACCCATCCTCCCCTCCTGCACCCATCCTCCCCTCCTGAGCCCACCCTTCCCAGCACCCTGGGGAGAGATGGAGCTGCCCAGGGCTCTGCTCCAGAGCACTGGCTCTCGCCTCTGATCCTCACTGTTGTCACACAGGGACACCCAGAGAGAAACACGGGCTGAGGGAGGGTGTGAGAGGCCAGGGGAGAGCAGGACGGGCCAGGCAAATGCTGTTTATGCGCTCAGCAAACAGAGGGCAGGGGCAAAACGTCCCTCACGGCTGCACTGAGCAGCAGCTGCACCAGCTCAACTGCAGCCCTCTGCTCCTACCCACAGCCTTAACACTGGAGAGGCATCTGCTCTGGGTACTGCAGAAACAGGCTGAAAAGGCTGAGGGACGTGCCAGAAACGTCACCACAGGAGGGCAAAAGGACCTCAGCGAGGCCAGAAGAGCACACAGTGCCCTGGGAAAGGAGGGGAAAGGACCCCAGCAGATTCATACAGGTTGTATCTCCCTAAACCTTGGTGCTGCCTGAAGACCTGCCAGCCCAGAGCCGCACTAGGTACAGCCTGGCAGAGCTCCACAGAAGCTGCAAACAACTTCAGTCCTTGCCACGGGGCTGGTGGAAGCAGAAGAGCTTTAGCTCCCAAGGTCTGCCCCACAGTCACCCCCTTGAGAAGGGAGAGAGCACAGGCATTCCTCTTCTCACACGCAGGAGCTGGTAGAGCCATGAGGAGCCAAAGCCTCTGACTGACTCAGCTTGAAGAGACTGAGGTCGTGTGCCCAGGGCTGAGGCTCCAGAACTGAGCCCCTGGGGCTGGGCTGTCGCTGCTCACTCGTGTTTCAATGCCATAACACCCTGACAGGGCAGCACCCCGAGGCTGTGCCTGAGCTCATGGCCTGTGTGACCCCCTCAGCTCAAACAGCAGGTCAGTGAAGGGCAGCTGAGCCCAACAGCCCTGTGCAGCCACGCTGAGCTCTGCCCTGGGATGGGATGGGATGGACAGGCAGGAGTTCCAGATTACATCAGCTTAAAGTATCTGTTAATACACAGCCTGGGTCTAATCCTGCAGCTGGCTCGCAGCAAAAGCACTTACCCTGCACGCTGCTGTGCCCTGTGCTGGGCAGGCTCACGCCACAGACACAGCATCACCCTGCTCACACAGCTGTGCCAGGGGCTGCAGGCAGCACAGAACCTAAAGGGCTGCCTCACGCTGGCCTTTACCCTAAAACACCAACTCCTGAGGGGAGAACGGAGCTGGGTGCTGCGAGCACACCCTTCCCTAAGCCAGCTACTGAAATCCCCTCATCCCTCTGCCTGGAGGAGCTGCCACCAGCAGCCCTGCTGCACACCAGCACCCAGCAGCAGCAGATGGACGCGTGGACTGCAGGAAGCAAGCAAAGAGTGTGCCTACCTTCCTCTCCTCCCGCTCCTCATCATCAAAGGTGAAGCACTGAGCCTTCTGTGGGGGAAAAACAACAACGAGGTCAAATGAATAGGTTAAAAACCACACAAAACTGCTTCCCTCAGCCCCGGGGTTGGGAGCATTCAGGTGAAAACACCCTGCAAAAGCAAGTCCAGCAGCTCAGGGGCAGCAGGTCTGAAACACCCTGCAAGCCATCAGCTCAGGAGCAGCCCCTGCTGCCAGAGGTCAGTGTGGCTCAGAGGGGGCTGCTGCAGCTGTGGGGTCTGTAACATGCAGCAAAGAGCTCCAGAGGAGCCTGACAAAAGGAAAGCTTGCCACCCCTGAGGCTTTTGCTCCAGCCCTGCCTTCCCCTTCCAGCGCTTTGCCCACACAGGCAACTCCAAGCCTGTGGTTCCCAGCTCGGGGGTGGGGGGTGAAGCTGGTTTGCCCAGCAGAGAGGGACCACGCTGCCAGATCTGATGCTCTTCCCTCCAGTGAGCTCCCCACTGCTCAGCAGGGCCTGTCCCCTGCAGCACTGCCTGCTGCCCTGTCCTGCTGCCTTACAGCAGAGGCCGAGTGCCACAGCCCTGAGCTGTGCCCATCTCCCTGATGGGCTTATTGTTAAATCCTGCAGCAGCAAAGTGAGTATTCATCCCAACCCAAATCTCCCGCAGCAGCCAGTAAATCCTCTGCCCAGTGACACCACCCAGCTGTGCCTACACGTTTCTCCCCTTGACATTTTACTGTCCCTGACCAAAAGGCACTGTTATCCCCTTGCTGCTCGTGGTTGTTCCAGTCGTGTCCTTCAAGCACAGGAGAGCTGATCTCCACAGCTCCATCACGTCCCTCTCCTCCACAACCAGCTCTCTGCTCCCGGGACACACTCGCTGTTCTGGCTGCCCTTGGCTGGACAGTCTCCTTTCTGGCTCATTCTGCTCCCAGTGGACTGGAAAGCACGGGAGATGACGGGTGCCCTGGTGAAGAGCAGCCCTTCCCCGGGACTGATGCCATCCTCACTGATGCCAAGAGAGCATTTGGTCCCAGCTTGGAGGATGAAAACGTTTAAAACACGGGAGCCACTGGCGTGTGTGTGCAGCCAGAGCACAGGACGGGACCACAACCCTCCCAGGGCTCTCTCAGTGCCCTCTGTCACCTTTTGCTGAGTTACTCTGCTTACACTTGCAGAGCTCACCAGTAACAGTAATTAGTCTCACCACAATCAATCATTCCCACACTCTGGACTTCTTGTTGAGCGATGGGCACCCACCTACGTGTCTGAGCAGCTGAGCTCAGCCCCCGCTGCCCCAGTGACCACAGGAGCTGCCGGGGGTCTGGCTCTCCTCCATTTCCCACCTAGCAGAGCCTGGCACTGACTGCTCCGAGCTTCTGGAGGCTGCGGGTGTTCCCTGCCCTGCTCACTCTGCAAACACAGGCCCTCCTGCTGCCAGCTCCCGTCTGCCCCAAAGCCAGGGGCTGCCTCTTCGTGCTGCAGGCGAGAAGCAGCCCCTGTGCTCGTCAGGCAGCCAGGGCCACGCCGCTGGCTCATGGCATCCTCCTTGCAGCCTCCTGCAGCCTCGTTCCTGTGCATTTCTGCCCTCCCTGTGGTTCTGCTGTGGCTGCAGCTTGTTTCTGGCAATCAAAACCCGACTGTGTGTGTGCAGCAGCGAGTTCAAACGTGTTCCCAGGAGAAGGAGAAGAGCCAGGCAGGAAAGCTGCTCGGCTCAGCTGCAGCTCCACGGCTCTGCACGGGGCAGCAAAGCCACTGACACGAGTCTCCTGCCCTTGGTACGCTGACAGAGCACCCAGCCGGAGAGACTGGACACAAAACAGAGTTACATGGATGCCTCGGACCGGTTCCACATCAAACTCTGCACCGCAAGCTCCTCCAGCATCCCCTGGCCGTGGGCAAGGTGAGCCCTGCCGCTGTCTGCAGCAGGGAGAGACCTGCTGCCTCCTGGCCAAGCCTCCCCCGCTCAGAGCTGGCTGCTGCGCTCCCTCTCGCACGCTCCTGCACGACGCTTCCCCACCGGCTCCAGAATGGTGCAGAGTGAGTCACGGGGAGCTGCAGGCCCGGTGGGAACCCTCTGGAGGACATTTCCCTGACAACCAGGGTCTGTTTCAGAAGGGATTTACCCCCACAGCCCATCCCCTGCTGCCGTGAGGACAGAAGCTCGTCCCCCTCTGCTTCCCAGTCAGCATTTACTCCCCATTGGCAGCCTTCAGCCCAGGCACCTGCACACAGCCCAGCAGCCCATCCCTGCACGCTTTCCATGCTCTTTGCCTTGCAAATCACAGCGACCATTTCCCCTGCAGCTCCTGCCCAGGCCCCAGCTGTATTCCCTCCAGCCTTTACACAGAAGCTGCTCCTCAAGCTTCTCCCCCACCCACCACCCCGAGATGTTTGTTTCCTTGCCAGGATTTACCTGGGATCTGGATGACAACTTTAAGACAATCCCTTCTACGCGCCTCCCTTCCAGCAGAGCCCCAGCCCACGGCACAGAGAGGCTGCTGAGCTGCCTCCCAGCAAAGCACAAAGCAACAAACCAGCTCCCGGGAGCAGGGGAAGCCGCCTGCAGTGGTTTGACAGCATCAGGCGCAGGCAGATGCGCTCACAGGAGACAGACAGGGCACAGACGTCCCCCCAGCACGGCCAGCAGCCCCCTCCCCACCTCACCCGCAGCAGCAGCCGGTGCCAGGCACAGGCTGGGTGCTCACTCACCTCCTGGTTGTAGAGCTGAAGCACCCTGAGGACCGTGTCCTGCTCCCCGCTCTCCACAGCGGCCACCACAGCCCCGAGCTCCATGGCTTCGGCAGCTCAGCTGCGGCAGGAGGCGACAGCAGCAGCGAGGGGGCTTCCAGGGCTCCTGGGAAAGGGTGATGCAAAAGCACCTCGAGACACAGGTGTCTGAGAGGGAGACAGAAAGGGTGTGGGAAGGAAGGAGGGGGAAAAGAAACAAGCCACAAACCTCCCCCAGGTGAGGGTGCTCACGCTGCTGCACCCATAAAAGCAGAGCAGATGGACAGCCCCGCTGCAGCCTGCAGCCCCTCTCCCTCCCTCTGATCTCTCCTCTTTGGTTTTCAGTGTTTAACGTGTGCCCTCCCAGCCAAGCGCTCGGGGAAAGCCTTTCCCCCTCCCCACCAGCCGGGGGATTAACGCCGAGCAGATAACAGCAGCTCCCTGAAATAGCTCTCTGCCTCCTCCTCCTCCCCTGGCTGGCCCGGATTCTGCTACCGCACGGCGGGAGGGGGAAAACAAACAGCCCAGAAACATTCCTGTGGAGTAAAGAGGGAGGGAGGGAAGGGAAAGCCAGAGATGGGAGAGGATGGAGGGGAGAGCCAGAGAGGCAGGAAAGCATCCTCCTAGCTCGAGGCGGAGCTACCTCTTAAGGTGGTGAGTAGCTGAGCAGGGCCGGGGCTGCAGGAGCCGGGGCTGCAGGAGCTGGGGCTGCAGGAGCCGGGACAGGGGCTGCAGGAGCCGGGGCTGCAGGAGCCGGGACAGGGGCTGCCGGTGCCGCTCGCACGGGGACGTTGTCCCCTGCGGCTCGGAGCCTCCAGCCGTCGGGGAGCACGCTGCGCCTCGTGACAGCCATGGAAATGAGCAGATGTGCCCCGAGGCGCAGGGGACGGGGTTGTTTCAGGCACGGGCACCGGTTCAACAGCCCGTACGGACGTGCCAGGCCGGTGTGGGACAGCACCGGGCTGTCCATCCCCTCCTGCCCAGGGCTCTGGGTGATGCCAGGGAGCACCGGGCTGTCCATCCCCTCCTGCCCAGGGCTCTGGGTGATGCCAGGGAGCACCGGGCTGTCCATCCCCTCCTGCCCAGGGCTCTGGGTGATGCCAGGGAGCACCGGGCTGTCCATCCCCTCCTGCCCAGGGCTCTGGGTGATGCCAGGGAGCACCGGGCTGTCCATCCCCTCCTGCCCAGGGCTCTGGGTGATGCCAGGGAGCACTGGGCTGTCCATCCTCTCCTGCCCCAAGGCTCTGGGTGATGCCAGGGAGCACCGGGCTGTCCATCCCCTCCTGCCCCAAGGCTCTGGGTGATGCCAGGGAGCACCGGGCCGCCCGTCCCCTCCTGCCCCAGGCTGCCAGAGCGGGGCTTTCAGGACCAAGGGCAATGCTGCCGTCTGGAAGCCGGAGCGCAGCGAGGCTGAGGCAGCCCCCGCAGCATCATCCCCGCGCTGCACCCACCCCGGTTTTTACGGTGGAGGGGGAGGCCAGAGCAGCTCGCAGCGCGTGTCACGTCCCCTCCCCCGTCTCTCCGCACCCCGCAGCTCCCTCCTCACCCCGGCAAATCCTTCCCCTACCTTTATTTTCCTCCCCTTTCAAAACCTCGCACAAGCCTTTTCCTGGCGGTCCGGGGACAGGCGGCAAAGCGCTGGCGGTGCCTGCGGTGCCCGATCCCTGGGAGCCGGGGCTGCAGCCGGGGCTGGAGCCGGGGCTGGAGCTGGGGCTGGAGCCGGGGCTGGAGCTGGGGCTGGAGCCGGGGCTGGGGCTGGGGCTGGAGCCGGGGCTGGAGCTGGAGCTGGAGCTGGGGCTGGGGCTGGAGCCGGAGCTGGGTCTGGAGCTGGG
>WBNH01005682.1:0-70893 GCA_013401255.1 Urocolius indicus
ACCATTCTATAATCCTATGAAACACCCTACATTTACCCTGCAGATACAGCAGAGGAGCTCTCAAGAGGAATGGTGACCACTGAACAAACCCCAGAGAGATGACTGTCCCGAGCCCACACTTTGACACAGAAGCAGCTGCTGCCACACAAAGCAAGACACTCAATCTACTATGAGCCCATCTCAGAGCTGGAGCAGGAGCCTGGTACAATTACTGTGGCTGTGGTCTTGTTGTTTTGCCTCCCTGAGGACACACAGGGGTTGTTGAGCAAATGTGAACCATTTAATTGGAATAAATTAGCTTGACTATTATTCCAGAGCTCCTGAAAAGATCACATTTAAAGTCTGATGGAATTCACAAGGTGATGTTGTTTTTCTTTATTGTGCCTGGTGGCCATACAGTTCTTTCTGAAATATAAATAATTATTAGAGGAGCAGAAGTGCACCCCAGGGCACCCAGAGCTGCACAAACAAGGGAACTGATGGAGCAGCGTGTGATTTGTGTGTCTCAGGTGAACAGGCTGTATCACAGCTACTGAGAAAGGGACATGTTGCATTAGGAGATAAGAAATACTTGAGGATCAGCTTTCCCTAACTCAGCTTCTGAGTGTTCCAGAAGTGGGATGGAGGCTCTTTCCTGCAAGGGTGTTAAAGGAAAGGATTCTAATCTGATTTTCCTCATTGCTTCTACAATGTACAAACAAAGGTACACGTGCCAGAACAGAACCACTTATCAAATGATGCAGAGGGCTTTTTCTGTCAAACATCTCAATCTTTCCATCCTGTGGGCTTCAAGCACTGCAGATGCAGAGGGTGAGAATTATGCATGGTTCTGCACTAGCAAGCTGGCTCCCAAAATCAATGCAAGCAGCACCTGCTTTGCCAAATTTTTAGTTCCTGAGGGCTCATTTTTCACAGCTCAATCCCAAATCAGCCATTCAAGAGGGAGAAGCAAAGGGAGGATGCTGGGCTCCTCTGGAAACTCTACTCTGGCTGTTGCTCACCAAAGAGAAGGTGAGGAGCAGTGTGGGCTGTGTGGGGACAGGAGGGCTGCAGTGTGAGACTCTCTGGGTGAAAAAAGTCTCCAGGAACAGAGCCAGAGAGGAAGACACTAGAAAAATGTGAGCAGGGATACTGTCCTGCTTTCAGCTGCTCCAGGGCTGTATTTCAGGTTTACGCTGATGAGAATGTTGCCAAGCTCAGGCATGGTTTGGTTATTGCCGAGCAGTGCTGCACACCATCAAGGGGTTCTGACTCTCACCCTGCCCTGACAGAGAGGGGACTGGAGGAAGCAGAGCCAGGGGAGCTGACCCCAAATGTTCCAGTGGAACTTGCTGTGTTCTAGCTTGTGCCCATTACCCCTTGTCCTGTCACTGGCCACCACAGAACAAAGACTGGCCCCATCCTCTCAACATCCACCCTTTAGGTCTTTATCAGCATTGTAAGGTCCCCCCTCAGCTTTCTCTTCTCCATGCTGAACAGCTCCACAGCATACAGCCTTTTGCCCTAACAGAGAGGTTCCAATCCCCTGATCCTTCTTGCAGACCTGTAGTTCCTAGAGGTGCTGCAGCTTCCCCTGACTTTGACTGGAATCCTGTATTCCCAGAAAGGACCAGCTCAATGCCACACCAGGAGCACACACCGAGACCATTTGCCTCGAGGCAGATGGTGCTGGGCAACCATAGAACCCCAGAGTGATGGGGCTTGGGAAAGGACCTCTAGAACTCATCCAGCCCAAGCCTCTGCTAAAGCAGGTTCCCCTCCCTCAGGGGGCAAAGGGGAGGGGGACAGGACACCTCCAGCTCAGAGCCGGGAGCAGCAGTGGCCACGTACCGCACAGCCGTCCAGGGCAGCTCGGATGTAGGGGTTGTTGTCGTAGGACATCTCCTCGTCGTTGGAGCCCAGGAAGCGAATGGCCTTGTCATAGCTGTTGGTGGTGGCATCGTGCCAGGCTACAGACTGGTAGCAGTTGTAAGTGATGTTCTGGTGGGCTGAGGCGCTTAGGAGCCGGAGGAAGGTCATCTGCACCACTCCGATGGGGTTCCCATCCGAGTCCACGTAGGAGAGCTGTGAGGAGAAATGGGAATGCTGGGCAGTGAGGGGCAATGCCACGTGTCTGGTAGACTCTGAGGACTACCAGTCTCACCCATTTGTATTGCCCCAGGCATAGGGCTCAGTCTCATCACCCCTCCAGGGCACAGATGCTGCTCCTGCTGTGCTACAGGCACGGGGCTGCTCTGTGCTCCCGGGCCAGGGGGTAGCTATGAGGGCACTTCATTGCTCCTGCTGGTTGCAAGCTAACAAAAACAAGGCTCAGTGCAGAGCAGGAGGAGAAAAGAAGGGGGATTTCAGCCCCGATTGCACAAAGACTCAGTGCTAAGCAAACTTAGGGCTAAATGTCTCAAGTTAAAGCCAACATTGAGCACACTTCTCCAGCTTTCCGACAAGACAGAAAGCAGATTTCTCTGAGTGGTTAGGGCTGTGTTTTGCTGCCCTATTTGACATGATTTTCTGACCACTCTGGGTATTCTGTTCTGCACACACTGAGGTATTTCCCATTCATTTCTCTTGGGCATCAACACCTTGCCTTTGAAGCAAGCTTTGCAGTTCATCTGCAGCAATCCAAGTTCCAAGGACTTGGTGCTGCCCTGGGCAGCGAGGCTACCCTCAGCTAAAGGCAAAATGCATTTGCTGCCTTCTGTCATGAAAGCCAGAGCTGCACTGCCACAGAGATGTGCTCCACTCTGCACATGGGGTTCCTTTTCTCCCTTAGACAATGCTGTCTAGAACACCATCTATTGAAACCCACTCCCAGCACCTTGGGGATTCGGGACTTTCTGGGACCTTCACACCACACCAAGGAAGTAAAAGGGGCACAGCTCTGCAGGTGTAAACTAACTGTGCTTCAAGTAGCATCTCCAGCCATGGCCAAGCTACCAGAGCTGTGTCTGTTACTGTCTGCTATGGACAGTGGGTTCATTTAGAAATGACAAGGAATGAAACACAGCCACCCAACCATCGTGGTGTCCTTCGAGGTACCGTGAGACATCGGTGCAGGCTGCAAACAGGAGAAGAGATTCATAACCAGGTCATGACATGATGTGTAAACAAGAGGATGAAAATAAAGAGATATATACCAACCAGTTTGTCAGGATACTGTTGCACTGTCCTCCTGAGAGGTAAACACGACTGACCATGAGTGAGCCACGCATGCCAGCAGCACAGCTACCAGAAAACCACCAGGACGTGGAAGGAAAAAGGGAAGGGGACACAAAACGCCAAGAGCTTGGCACACCCTCAGTGCCATGGGGCATTACTGCTCTGTAGGACTCTTCTCTTATCCCCACACGCTGCTTTGATTGCAAATCGGTGTTTGGTTTGGGAAGCTGAGTGATTCTCACAGGGTTTTGGTTGCTCTTGTGCCTCTGCACGAAGCTCAGTTCCAGCTCTGGGAACTGGCTGTGTGCATAAAGCTTGCTCGTGGGAACAGCTTTGCAAAAACCAACCCTTCCCTGTTTCCTCTGTGATGGGATTTCCCTGTGGCAGGTGCCATTTGGCTCTGAAGGATAACAGGGCAGGATGGGTGACAAGGCCTCGTTAGAGCTACTGGGAATTGTGTGTAACACACACACAGAAGGGAAGCAGAGTCCAGGAGAAAACATCTGCAACCCTTTCATCACTTTCAATGCAGTTTGGCTGCATCAGGAGAGAAATCAGCTCCAAGCACTCTGTGTCATTGATTAATGACAGCGTGGAAGCATCACAATGAGATGCTTGCTTTGTATTTCATATTGACTGTGTTTTTGTTAGATATCCCCAGAAGAAAGGCAAACATCTTCACAGCTGTGTGGGGGAAATCCTCCCCTTGGCTTCAGGAACCCCCCGTGGGCTCAGTCCCCCTGAGAGACCGTGCCCAGGCAGCATGGAAAAGCACCAGAGACCTCCTCCATACAGTAACAGGAGCTGTATCCAGAGGGAAACTCAAACTCATTCATCCTGCCCATCTACACACAGATTACAGCTGATGATACCCAGGCAAATCTCTCTCCAATTTATCAATCTCATGGTCCCAAAGTATTGACTTGGGAGAAATCAAGAGGTACTCTTTAGGCAAAAATGCCCAATGCTCAAATGGAACTTTCCTGTTGTGGTTTGTGCTCAGCAGTTTTGAGGGTTGCTTGGGCAGGTCTTCTACGTGCTGGTGGCTTTTCTTTGTTTCCAAATAGAAAACATAGGACAGGTGAAAAGGCAAGAAAGTGGCAAGACACAAAGATGGAACGAAGGGTTCCAAGGAGCACTGAAGTTCCTACTGAAAAATAGCACAACCCAATGAGCCCTAAAGCTCTAGGTTGGCAGCTCAGTCTCTAACAGACTAGATGAGCAAAAACAAAGCAGAGAAGATGGAGAAAGAGAGGTGTTTGTACTGTGAACTGATGAAGTGCTCTGTAGTTAAGCCACGAGTAGTTGCCCTCCAAGAAGCTCTGAGGCTTTGAGGCCTTAGTGGGTAACGCAGAGAAGCTGCAGAAGCCACATCCTTCTGGTGGGCAGGATCAGAGCAAAATGTGTTTAGTGGCAAAGAAAAGGCAGCAGAGGAAAACAAACAGCAGTGCTTGTCTTTGTTGTTTGCCTTTTAAGGTGGAAGTTTGGGGCACTGTCCTGGGGAGAGGAGACACCGCACGAGGCGGCTCAACGCTGTGGGTCACAGCAGCTCCTGCTTTCAAGGGCAGGATGGCTTTATGCAGTGTTTCCTTCTTCCCTAATGCTCCTGATTTCACTGAGCTCACTCTCTGCATCCTGCTGATCCTCCAAGAATTGATACGCAGGCAGGAGGTTTCTGTTGCTTAAGCAGACCAGGCTTGCACTGATCAGTCCCTGCTCTGACATCCCTGAGCAGGGCTCAGGCTCTGCAGGAGTGGGATTCATCCACCACGTGAATGGCCTGTTCCAGGACAGGGTACCAGAGCCTTTTCTCTGTGTTTTTGCACTGCTGGCTTGCTTATATCAAACATTGTTTGACCTTATGACAGTTCCTTTCCCTTGAAAAAACTCCTTAATTGTGACTAAGTCAAATCCCAGTGCCTGAGGCTGGGCACAGGGTTTGAAAACTTCCTTTAAAGCAATGACCTTGTGTCTCTCCCAAGCTTTGGGGGTGGTTTGGGAGCCCTCAGTGTGGCTCATTCTCCAGCATGCGAGATGAAATCCATCCTTTGGGGAAATCCTGCCCCCAAGAGCAGGGATGTGCAGATTCACACCCTCACCCTGGGTACCAGCGAGCACAGGCTGCGACAGCCCCGTGCCCTGCTCTGAGCTGAGGCCTCACATTAGGGATCTCTCAGGGCAAAGCTACACTGTGGGGGAACTCAGTTTGCCTTTGCCATATGGGAAGTGCTTAGGGGACAACAACAACCCTCCTTGCAGGATGGCTCTGGGTAGACAGACCCAGAGCAGCTGTGCAGGGTCCCCAGCACTCCAGCATGGCCCCAAGGCCACATCACCTGCCCTGAGCTCCTCAGTGAGTTTTTGTTTCTTATTATTCCACCTTAAACATGTTTTTTGGACTGTGTCTTGCCATGGTTATTAGTCCAGCATGCAGAGGGCAGCAGGTGTGGCCATACCAAAGCAGATGAGGAGCTCTGATTCAGCCTAGAGGGCCGAGGTTAGCCACTTACCAAAGACCCCCGCTTGTATTGACTATACCATGTGGAAGGCTTTTCTTTGGGCCAACGAGCCATTTTACTCTGTAAAATATGACAGGGGTTAAAGGCAACAGCAAGCACCAAGATGCATCTTACCAGTTTACCGCGCTTGAATTCACTGAACCACGAGCCTGGGTTCTCCTTTGGCCAAGAAGTAATTCTAGTCTAGTTTGTGAAGGAGAAGGAGAAAGGAGACAAAAAAAAAAACACAAAGAGAAAAGTTACATTCAATTCTACAAGGAGAGGCTGCATGTCTTATTGAAACTGTCCATCTGCCTTCAAAATGTTTGCTTCATCTTCCTATGCCAGTAACCAGAGCAGGCAGCAGAGCCCCGAGGTGCCAGCAGCATCTCCAGCACAACGGGTTGCTGTGGTGCTGCCCTGGCTGCCTCTTTTGCTAAGGGCTAATGAGCTCTGCCTCCTAGGTACTTTGGATGCAAAACCAGCAGTGCACACTAGCAACAGGAGAGATAAAAGGGAAGATGGAGAGGTGGTGAAGGGGGAGAAAGGGAAAAATCAGTGGTAAAGGATGCATTGATCTTCATGGGAGGGCTGGGGTGGGAAAAGCAATGCTGGTGATGGAGAAGGCTTGTTGTCACTCTAATGCCAAAGGCAGGAAAGGCAAAGAATGTGGTTGAGGAAAAGGCTCTGCCTGCCTGCCATGTTTGTGCAGCACCAAGGTGTAGCAGGGGCTGTGTATCCCACAGGCAAGGGTGGCCCATCATACATGATGCAGCTCCAAATACCTGCAGCGATGCAGGGAATGACCTTGACAAGGAAGGAGCTGTGGGAGCAGCTTTTATGGCAGCTCCTTCCATGCAGCTGAATCACTTTTTTTTTGAGTCAGAGAGCCCAAGAAAGGAGTGTGACTGCTGTCTGCTCCCTCGCCCTCCCCCACAAACTCCCTCACTTCTGCTGCAAATCTCTCCCACAACAACAGCCAAGCTATATCCAGGTGCCTTGGGATTGTCCTCTCCTTTCCAGTATGTGAACCAAAAGGTGAGTCAGTGTGTTTCTGCTGGGTTAAGGATGGACTGAAAGGGGATATATGGCTTAAACTCTGCTGTGGCTTATAATAAAACCACTCAGCCAACACTTAATGCTGGTGTAGCAGCTAGTTTCTTTCCTCTGTGTGGAAAACCAGGAGGCTGAAGCTTTTTCTTATTTATGACAGGGCTGCACAAGTGCAGCACATTTTGTGTAGCACAAGTTGCATTTGAGGGGCATCAGAGTGGTCAGAAGAGCAGCTCCACAGTGGATAAGATGAGGCCAAAGAGCCACTCACAGAGTCAGCATGGCAGGAGGCTGAGCAACTGTAAGATCATGGGCTGGATCTTCTTTCTTTGGCTGTCAGCATTTCGAGGAGAGCCATGGCATGTTAATACAAAGGAGAGACATCCATCTCCTGTTTAAACAGCCCTAACAAAAAACTCCAGCAGGATTTACACTGCATATTATTTGTCCTGTGCTGGCTCATATTTCTGGAGGGTGAAACTCAGCAAACAAACAGTTTTTCAGCGAGCAGACAGCTTCCACTGGAGTGAACAGCTCTGGCTGCACCTTAACCCAGCTGAAGCACAACTGTGACACCAAGTGAACTCCTTCAGGGTGCTTTGAAAGAGTTTCTGCTTGGCAAGAACAAAAGCTGGTCACCAACCATCAGGGAGAGCAGCTCTGGGAAACAGTGTGTGAGGAAGAGACAAAAATGATGAGTATGGTTGAACCAAGCCCATCAGTACACAGATAACTTCATTAACCTCATGCATTGGTGCCAAGAAGGAGGGTGAGGCTCCTGCACTCATTTAGCATCATTTACCCTCCAAAAAAACCACGAGGAAAAATGACAGGAGATAACCATTTCTCTGCTCTGCCTGAAGCCACAGTAAGTGTGGAGGAATCAGTGGTGCTTGTGCATGCAGAGAGCAGAGCAGCAGCCTGGCTGCAGGAGGGAAGACAGGGAATGAGTTAAATGAAGCTCACAGGGAGCTGCAGCTCCTGTACCAACACACACTTCTGCCTTTGTACAGCAAAGTAAAAAGAAAAAGAATTAAGGTTTTAACATTTGTTATGCCTGGGAAACCCTCAAAGAGTTGTCCCAAATCACAGTTTACATCTGAGTTCATCCAAACATATTCCTTATCCTTCTAGAAGCCAACACTGTGTAACAAAGGAATGTTCTGGCTTTTTAATCCTTTACTTGCTATTGTTCAGTTCTCCTGAAACTGATTGTCTGTGAATGTTGATATTAGGAAATAATCTCTTATCAGCATGATAGACACAGGGAGAGAAGGGGGAAGGTTGTGTAAACTTACTCCTTCAGATTTCTTGTCAGGGAAGATGCAAGTCTCTCCACCAGCTGTGAAATTACAGTAAACTTTGAAAGAGTCCCTGGAACACCCTTGGTTAGGATCAACCCAGTATTCACCTGGATATGCACAGGAGAGAAGGAAGAGTCAGCACAGTGAAGGAAGGATGATGGGCACTTCAACCATCCCACTAGAGATGCTTTATCTCTGTCACAGGCTGCTACTAATCCATGTTTTGGGAAAACTGGTCATGTTCTGCTGCTATCTCATCCTGTGGCCACCTTATGGGAGCAGCTGCTGCTCACCACATAGCCCCATTCTTAGAACAGAATATCTCAACTGGAAGGGACCTACAATGAACATCTCATTCAACTCTACATATTCCTTCTTCATCAGCCACATTCCTCCCCAGGGCCAGAGCCTCCTCAAGTTAACCTCTCCTTGCACTTGCTTATATTCCCTGTGTGGAGCTGGGAAACTCCCAGTGCTTTCCCCACCCCCCTTCTGTCCCAGGACACACCATCTGGGAAGTCAGGGTGACAGAGCTGCAGATCCTTGCAGGTACGTGCTGGGTTATGCTGAGTGCCCAAGGGATGCTTCATTTGCTCAATTTCCAGTTTCAAGGAATTCAGAGAGCCAAAAATTTCTTCCATGCCATCTGCATAGTCCATGTAGTTGTCAGCATTTCCATCATCCACCAGCTGGCTGGCATCAATGTTCCTCCTGGTCCTCTTGGAAGACTGGATGGGCAGTGGTTGGATGACTTCTCCAGGAGGACCCTGATTTGTGGGGAGTGAAAAGAAGATGCAACTTCTCATTGCTTTGGCAATGGGGAGGAGACAAGAGGAGATGGCCAAAGCAGCCACCACCACTGAGAAGGAACATCACAAGACATGGAAAACACCCATGATGGTACTGATAAAAACCCTGGCTCCATCTTTTGTTGTCATCTTCCCATCTAACTTCTCCTTTCACATCCTATTTTCTTCTCCAGCATTAAGAGATATCAATCCCCTGCTAGGAACTCCTGCTCTGCTGAATCTTTGTCCAGAAACCTTTTACTTCCTAACATTACAACATCCATTCAACCATTTCCCACTTCATGGAATGGGTTCTACTTACAGGAGGCCCTGGAGGCCCAGGAAGACCTGATTCACCTTTTGGACCTGTTGGACCCTGGGTGAAAAAAAAAAACAAGGGAAAAAAACCACATGAGTCGGGAAAAAGCATTTGCAGCTTCTATTACATCCCAAACATTGGCTCTTTTAATGGTATTTTGTGGCAAAACTTTCTTCCTGTCACCTCAGGCACACAAGAGGAGTCTCCTTGCACACAACCTCCCCAAAGAAAAAGGTTATTTTGGATGCTTAGGTAAAAGAAAGCCTCAGTCCAGCACTTGGCCTTCAACAGTCCAATTTTGCTGAGGCTTTCCTACAGCAAAGGAAGGATTTTGCAATAGGTGAAGCTCTTCACTCTCCAAAATCAATTCAACAGTTTCACAAATAAATCACAACCTACAGAAAACATTGAAAAAAACCCAGATCCATGAGACAAAGCCATTGGGAAGTTGCCCAAGAGGAATGTTGAGCTGCCTGCACAGGCAGCCTGGACCATGGAGCTCGTTTCAGTGGTGTCTCTCTCACTGAGCTCTTCATCTGCAGTTTACCACCTCCTGCTCACAGTCTATTTTTAATACCCTCGTAGGTTTTTCTCCCAAGGACTATGGGCTGGGCTCCTCTTTGTGATCTTTGCTGCACTCATGTTCAATGCAGTACAGTGTGTGTGTAACAGAATCCTTTGCCAATTATCATCTGTGGGCTCAGACAGCCTGAACAGGCTGCCTTTGCTACAGTCAGCTGTGGCTAATTGCCTTAATGCCAGTGATGTGCAGGAGTCACAGCAGGTTATGCACTTAATAAGAGCTCCTCAGTCTCTCCATTTAACAAGTTCTATACTCACTGATGATCCTTTAGCACCTTTGGGACCAGGTGGACCCTGTAGAGAGAAAAATGCAGAGAGGAGTCAGTACATTTGCCAGCAGAGGAGTTGTCAGCCACTCCTCAGAGATAGTGTTCTACAAGGTGGGGTTTTATTTGATTCACTTCCTTTTCTGTTCTCCCTTTCCACATCCACTTGAGTTTGGTGTTGCTTTGATTTGCAAACACACAAAAAGCTTTGGTGTCAGGCTGGTCTGTGTCAGTGTTCCATACTCCTGCCTGGATGGGGGACTGGAAAAGCTGCTGTGTGATCACTGTAACCCAGAGCTCGTCCTGGCTCTGTGCTATGGCCACCCAGCAAATGCTGCTCACCCAAGGGTGCAGGCTGCAGCCTTTGGGCAGCCAGGGAAAGAAGAATGCAAATAGCACCAAAAAAAATCACCATGTGATTGTAGATAACCCAGAAAGAAAAGGGGGATAAGAAAGAGGGTGGGCTAATTTCCCTGCCTCAACCATGCCATTGCTCCCTGTGCCCATCCCCACGTGTCACCCTCCCACTACTCCTGGAACTCATTCAAGTGTTTTTAATGGGTCCAACTGTGCAAACCCATTCCCATCAGCATCCTCATCCAAGGTCAGGCTGGGAGGACTGAGCTGGGTATCTGGGAGCTCCAAAGTGTCCCTAGAAGGGTTGTGTAGCTCCCAAGGAAACAGAAGCCAAGTCCTTGTCACATACCGGTAATCCTGGTGGCCCTGGAGGTCCAATGGGTCCAGAAGGACCTGTAATGCCCTGAAAAAGCAAAGCAGAACCATAGTGACTGGTCTACGCCTGCTCAACTAATATCTGACATTTGAGGCACTCCAAATCTGGAGCTTTAACTGGCTCTTGTTATATGGTCCCTGAGAATATGCTTCCTGCTCAAATGGATCATTTTGGAGCATCTCTACAGTTCACATGTAGAACAAACGGAGTTAATGCAGAAAATACCCCTCAAAAATCAGGAGTCCCCTGCTGAGGCTGAGCAGCTCTGCTCCAAGGCAGCAAAGCCCACAGCTCCAATGCACACTTCATTAAGGTCTTGTGGGATATTTACCTGCTCTCCTTTGGGTCCTGCTGAGCCCTGGGGGCCTGGGAGACCTCTGTCACCTTTTTCTCCCTGCTCTCCTGGAGGTCCAATAAGACCAATTAAACCTGGATGACCCTAAGGGAAAACAGCAGATGTTACTGAAGATCTCTCCATGGAAGTAACCAAACAGCCAAAGCTACTGAGTAAAAGGCATTTCTAGATACAAATATCCAACTATCTGAGTTTGCAGCTATCCCTGACACCTGGAAGTGGCAGAGCAGAGCAAAGCACCAGGTTTCTACAACAGAAAACACTACAAATATAGAAAGGGAGCTGCTGCGCTGCAGCATCTGCTCATTTCATGTGCTAACATATGTTACATCAATTTCTGCAAGACTGAGAATCCTGCCCCAAAGCAAGGCAGGTGCCTACACCTCCCTGTGCCCTCTGCTGAAATCCCAGTGACTAGCTCTGCCACGTGCAGCACGTGGGGCACCCTCACAACTCTCCATCTCTCCTCTAATCTAATGCTTCCAGAGTGGGAGAGAGAGCACATGGGGCTGGTGGCACTCCTCAGCCTTGTCCTTTCAGCTGCAGGACTTCTCTGCAATGACTCTTTTTTCCCCCCATATCCAGACCTGGGCACCAGTGAGACCCTGTGTGCCATTCTCACCTTCTCCCCTTTAGGACCAGAATCTCCTTTCAGACCAGGCAAACCCGGTGGGCCCTTTGAGAGACAGAGAGGAAAACAAAAGAGAAGATTAATTCATGTAAAATACATTCAAACCTATCAAAAACTCAGGGAATTTGATGGTCTTGGACATACCATTGGGCCTGGAGGGCCATCTGGGCCAGGAGATCCTGGAAGTCCTTGTTCACCCTGTAAAACAGTGCCATTCCCTCAGAACCATCCTTCACAACAGCAGTGCTCCCAGCAGGGATGCTTCTGATTATTCACCCATCTCATCTAGTCCTTGTGCCAGGGAATGTGTGCCCTGGCTGCTCACAGATGGCAAAAGCAAAAGGATTTCTGTTCCTTTCATGCTCAAATGGCTCCTGGGAAAGGGGCTTTGGAAGTGATGGAATCTCTCACCCACGGTGAGTGAGCAGACCCAAGACTCAAACATGCTGGGAGATGATATTAACTGTTATCTCCACGGAATGTGTTTGATCTACTGACAGACATTGAAGCATAGGCAGAGCATCATATTGAGAGAAAGGCATCTTCCCAGGCAGAGGGGTCACAGGAAAGCAGCAGCAAGTTGGTCAGTTGGGGAATACTCACGACTGGACCAGGAATCCCACGAAGGCCATCGGGCCCAGGCTTCCCTGGAGCACCTTGGGGACCAATTGGGCCAGTCTTCCCAGGAGGTCCTTCCAAACCAGCTTCACCCTAGATGCAAGAGGCACAAAGGGTTTCATTTTCATTGGGGTATCAAATCCTTCTCAAATACACCGTGGCTGCTGCCAGGCTGTCACAGAGTGAATACAGGCTCATGCAAAGCAGGTTCAACCTCATTTTTCCCATACTCCCTACCCCTCAGGCACTTAGGATAAGTCTCCAAACTCCTTCACTTTTCTGTCTTGTCTATTTCTGCTGATTTTCAGCACTAACCACCCTTTGGCTGTGAGCTCTATGGAGCAGAAAGCTTTCCTGGGTTTGGTCCTGGGAGATGAACTAGCAGAGGACATCCTCCTCCTCCTCCACCAGTGTTCCTGTGGTTGCCACATCAACTGGATCTATAATATACAATCCCATTCTACATTTCTTCCCCCCTCCACCAAAGCAATCCTGCTCCAGTGATGCTGGTTGCCCTGGGAAAGGATGTAGGACTGTACATGCTGTATTATTTGCAACACATTCAATTGCCAAATACAGCATTTTGTCATTTCCAAAGTAGAAAAACATTCCCATGACCTTCCTGAGCCCTAATTATCTCCACAGACTTTGTTAAAAGATGAAACATAAGCTCCTATTTGAAGCCAATGGCCCCAAATTCAGGCTAATTTGTTGTAACACACAGCTTAAATCCAATCCCCATCCTTCAAACACAATGGCACACAAAGGATGTGGTAGAAGTGAAACCCCATTCGGCTCTTACCTTGGCTCCTTTCTCTCCTTGCCTTCCTTCAGGACCAGCTGGACCAGGGGGGCCCTACAGAAAGCACAAAATAGATGCAGCAGTTAGACAACACTGATCCAAAATGGTCTGTTTCAATTAGTAAAAGGAGGCCCCAGCTCCAGAGAAGGAGAGCAAATGGAAACAAATATCCCTGAAAAGCTTTCTTAGCTTTCTTGTCTTAGCTTCTTGCTAAATGAATCCCTGGGCTCTGCCTGCAAGGCAGGAAGAGCAGGAGCACCTCATACTTGTGTTTTGGTTTGGTTTGGGTGTTAAACCCCCCCAATCATCCATGGCATTCAGCTGACAGCTGCCCATCAGTTTCCAGTGGCTGCAGCTGGTGAATAAGTTCTGTTATTATTACTCTTTCTTTCACATGCTGCTGCCTTGCATTTACTGTAGACCTCCCAATAACATAAGCTTCAAAAAGCCAAGATAAAAACATTTGGAACAAATCCTCCTAAACACTCAGCTTACCCTTTTTCCTGGAGGTCCTGAGGGGCCTGGCTCTCCTGTGGGACCAGGGGAACCCTAGATGGACAGGGGAGAAGAACAAGCCATAACTGCACCAAAAGCCAAGGGAAGGAGGAGCAAACGTGTAAAACTTGAGAGTTGAGATCTCAAGCTTGTGCTCATCTGAGGTGTGGGTGGCTGGGACAACTCCTGACACCTCCTCAGGGCTGCAGGAGGTATCTTGTTTTATCCCTTCCCACCAGGACATACCAGCAGGCACAGCAAAGTTAAAAGGAAAGACTTAGATGGGGTTTTTCCACAAGCTAATTCTCGCTTTGAGGGTGTACTGCTGGAGCAGCCAGGCTGCCAGGGCCAGGAGGGACAGGCACCAGGGCACCAGTGCAGCAGAAGCTGCTGGGAAGCAGATGCTGGGTGTCCTGTGTCAAAAGCCCTTGGGCCTGCACACTGAAACCATGGGGACTGATGGGGAGCAGATATCATCTAGCTCATTGACTCACAGTCTGTCCAGGTTCACCATCATCACCTTTGTCACCAGGGGGACCATCTTGACCCTAAAAAGGAAAGAGAGAGAAACAAGCAGGTCTGTTTAGGGTGTGAATTGAGTTGAGCTGGGTGTTAGCAGGGTTCAGATGGTCTTCATGACACCAGGCATCATCCCTTCCCCTCTCCCATGGAGAAACACAGGCACCAGCAACGATCCTGTGTCAAACACTGTGGAGAGCAGCATTGTAAAGCTACTGCAGCCTGGGCAGTCTTGTGGTGGGGATTTCCAAGTAAAGGAAGAGTAAATATTGCTGGAGAATGAACAACACATGGTCATTTTTCACTACAACAAGAGGAGGAACCTAAACTGTGAGGGAAATACTTACAGCTGGACCAGGCTCTCCAGGAGGACCAGGGTCACCAGGGAAACCAACTGGACCCTGCAAAGAGAGAAGATATCCCCAAGTCAGAGATGTTGTACCTGGAGAGGTGCAGAGCACTAGAGCCTGTTATCCCAGCAACAACACAAGGAGTTCCCCTCCAGAGCAAAACCCCAGCTCCCTCTCCTCGAAGGGGATCCCAGATCACAGCCCATCTTTGCACCTTCAGCAGTTTCACTGTTACAGCCATGGGCTCAGCTCTGCATCCAGACTACACAAAGCCCCAGAAGCAACACTGGGAGTTTCACCTGGGTTCTTTGGTTCATGAATACTTTGAACAAGTGGCAGGGAAATCCTCACGGTTTGGGGAATGTGAAGATTAGAAGATGTTGCTTTTGCTTCCTGCAGGATGTGTGACACTTTTTCATGTGAAGATCCTCTCAAAGCCTTTAAGGACTAAAACACTTCACCTGTTCTTCTCCCTACAATATCTGTTGTGCACTTCAAATGATTCTGAGAACCAGCACTCAGACAACAGGCTTCAACCAATAACTCAGTATCCCCAAACTCCATCTTTGATGAGAGATGACTGACTGCCCTACTTTCCTCTGCTGTTTCGTGCCATCTTTGCTTATCACATAACAAATTTCTTCATCCAGCATGCAGCAAAGAAACCAGCAAGATAAACACTGGACCACTGTCATCTGGTATAAATCAGCACAGCTCTCCTGGCTTCAAGAGAGCTACAACAATTAGCATCAGCAGGGATCTGACCCTAGAGATACAACTCCCAGGTTCATATAAATCTCCTCTGTGCTGCTTTGGAAGCTTTGCTCTCATGCAGAGGACCTTGGAAATACAAAAGCTCAAGCATAAAGTAAACCTACTGCAGGCCTCTTGCATGGGGGTGAGTTTTCTGATAAGCCTGAAAAAACAGGACTAAGAATGCAAGTGCTGCTGGAAGCAATGGAACAGCTGGGCCTCTCCTCATTAGCACCCTAAAGAAGGGGGCTAACATCACAGACCATCAGAGGAGCAATCCTCTGACTGGGAAGCTGTTTCAAATTTGCACAAAAATCTCTGGAAAACATGTTTTCATGCAGAAATCTCTCTGGGCAAGAGAAGGAACCAGTGCTGGGATGGGATGGGGATACTTACAGGGCTGCCTTTGGGACCATCATCGCCAGGTGGCCCTTTGGGGCCAGGTGGACCAGCAGCACCAGAGGGACCTGCTTCACCTTTTTCACCTCTTTCCCCTTTAGGACCCTGTAGAGGAAAAAGGGTGTTTTTATCATCCAGGAAAACAAGTTACCCATCACTAACCATCCTTCAATCAATTCTAGCAAGATCTATTTGTGTCTCAAAGCACGAGGACATGATTTAGCAAGTCCCTTCCCACAAGGAGTAAAATGGTTTCATGTTGTTCCCTCGTGGGTAGCCCATGTGCAGTGACTAAACCTTACACTATAAATACTCAGTAACACAGTGATGTGTCACTCCATACCCAAACCAAGGATATGAGCTGGTTCAGGCCCATCCAGATGCCTCAGGGGACACCACTGAAGAAAAGCTCCACCAGAGCAAGAGCCACCCTGTAGGGCACTTACCGGGAGGCCAACCTCGCCAGGAAGACCAGGCTCACCAGATTCACCAGGTTCACCCTGCAGAGGGGAAAAAGAGGATGAGCACACTCACATTTCTTTCAAGTGCTGAGTTTTCTGCTCGAGCAGCAAAGCCCCTGCGTGAGCCTTGTAACAAATCCCTGTGTGTTTCAGTCTGGTTTGTCTGGATGCTTTACCTTCTCTCCTACTGCCCCAGGATTGCCTATTCCCCCAGGAGGACCCTGGGGACCATCTGCTCCAGGGGGTCCAGATGGACCTCTGGGTCCAGGTGGGCCTGGTGGACCCTGAGAGAAAAGGGAGACAAGTGTAAGTCATGTTTCTTGGAGCAAGGTCTATGTCAGTGATGGAAAAAACACAGACTGAAAGCATCTTACCATTTGCCCAACGTCACCTGTTTCTCCCTTCTCACCAGGTGGTCCAGGCAAGCCCTGAGGAGGTGGAGAGGATGAGTTTTAGCTGTGAACATCTCAGGTGCAGCCCCAGATCTCACCACCCTACGCCATCCCCTAGATGCTGCATATTACCTGCAAGCCCACTGGGCCAGGGGGACCAGGGAAACCTCGGGGTCCTTCATCACCTTTCTGACCAAAGAGGCCTTGCTGTCCTCTGGGACCTGGCTCTCCATCAGCACCCTACGACGAGAGAGTCTAACACAGCTTAGCAAAGACAACAGGTAGATGCAAAGCCCCATCCCCACCACCTCCTGCTGCAGGCAGCAGCGACACCCTCCTCCTATGCTCCTATTGGGCATCATCAGTGCCAAGCAGAAGTATCAAAATCTATTACTATCAAATGTCTCTCTAGAGATTTGATGGTAAGAAAGGGGATGTTTGCTCCCAGGGGACAATACTCACAGCTGGGCCAGGCTGACCGATCGGGCCCTGAGGGCCGGTAGGACCTGGTGGACCCTGCCATGAAACACAAGTGCAACGTCAGCGTGAGCAGCACAGAGTGAAAAACCTCAGTAGTTTTCAGAGTGAACTTCATTTTCAGAGTGAAAGCCTTCATTAAATGTCTGTTAATTCCCAAAACAGAGTGGGAGGACAGTGTCAAGTGTCCCTGGCCACCCCAGCATCCCCCAGCCCCTGCTGCCAATGGTAGATGTGGCTGAATGCATTTTTGCTCTAGCAAAGCAATATCACACCACTCAGCTTCATCTAGATACTTCAGTGCAATTTATCCTCCTCAGATTCTGAGCAGCACACAAAAGGTGCTTTAGAAAAGGAAGTGCAGCTGAACAGCCAGCTTTAATGGCAAGGGCTGCTAATGCCTCACAGGTATTCAGACAGGACATGAGTGACATGGGTCTCAGTGTACTGCTGAGAGCTGGAGGCTCTCCCTCTTCTTTACATCGTGTGAGTACTTGATGAAACAAAGAAGAAGATGAATCAGTGATAGAAAGGAATTAAAATGCTATGGGTTTGTGTTTCCAGCAAGGCACAGTCTCTTCCATGGCAGCAGCTCCAATGGTGGCCACCACACTTACCTGCTCCCCTTTGTCACCCTTGCTGCCCTTCTGGCCAGGCTCCCCGATCTCGCCCTGCCAGGTACAAAGGGCACAGTCAGTTCACTGAGTGACCACGTCCATATCTCATCATTCAAGCAACAATCCCGTGTCTCTGCATCCTCCTCCCAAACATGGCAACCCTCACAGAAATAACCCAGACATTTGGGCCACTGCAGGTGGAACCAAACACTTTTACACCCTGAAACGTTCCTCAGCTGCCATGTGATGCAAGAAGCATCGCTATGTCATCAGCCATGAGTGACTCACCCCAGCTACTGTTTCCTAAGAACCAGAGGGGCTTAATGACACAGAGGGAAAAGGCAATTCATTAGAATTAAAAGGACATTAATTGGAAAGGCCAGACACCCATGAGTAGACCACCCAGCACAGGCTTCAGGGAGGATAACTGGATTTCAGACACTGTCAAGTGCCATAAAGCATCCCTGTGTCATGACCAGCACAGGGGATGCAGTGTGGGGGTAATGGCAGCATGTTGCCCAATTCCTTCCCTGAGTGAGCCTTTGCAGCAGGGGGATGCTCCCACCTTGTCTCCATCCTCTCCAGGAGGGCCAACAGGACCTGCTGGACCTGGTAGTCCCACGGGGCCTTGGATGCCATCCCGACCAGCTGGTCCTTGAGGACCCTTCTCACCCTGGAAGCAGAACAAGCAGGCAGGTCACACAGAGCTCTCTCATCCACCCTCCAATTACACCCCATTCATGTTTTTTTTCAGCTGCTAATGACCCCTGGCTATATAGGCATGTACAGCAAAACTGGTTTCCAGCTGGTATTTCACCAGACTCTCTGTCTGAAACAGGACAAAGTTTCCACCTTGAGAGATAAAGAAAGAACAAACCAATGTGAACAGTGAATGCCCAGATCACAGCTGCAATTTCCCTGCTACAGCAATATCATCAGATCTAATCTGAACCCTCTGCCATCTCGCTGGATGACAAACAAGACTCCCAACTAATTTTTCTTCCCACAAGCCAGTTTTGACTGATTCTGCCCCAGTACATATTCACTACATATTGCCTCCCTGGCTGATCCCCAGCTGATGGGGGTTTCTCAGGAGGCCCTGAGCTTCTGGCCAAAGAAAAAAAAACACCTGAAGTGCATAAAGCAATCACTTCTCATCTCCTACTGAACCACCTACTCCTATTCCTCAGCCCTGGAGCCTTCCATCAAATGGTGTTTGTTTATAGCAACTGAAGAGTGAATGTTTTTGTGTTTCCTTGTACATAATTTAATTGCAGCTGAATCCTGGGTGCTCTCTTTTGGATAATTAGACGCCACATCAATTGCCTATTCATCTATGCACTGGTACATCACACAGGTACTTGGCAGGACAGATGTTGTATAAAGCTGATTCACGAGGAAATTCTTGCCACTGGACTAGCTGCTGGAGTCTCTAATAAGACAGCAAATGTGGGATAGAGTGGCAGATAAACACTTTTGATAATGACAATCAATCACTTGAAGTGTTCCCCTGTAGTCTGAAATCAGCATTTGCTCATCCTGCTGGGTCTGAAGCTGAGCTGAGGCTCAAGGCGGCCAACTCAAAACTCCCTGCAAAACCATTTGGGCATGAATGAAGAGACACAGCCTTCCTCATTGGGACTGTCACGGTGCTGAGCTCTTCAGGGACAGAAACAGGCCTCCCCAGCCCACTCTGTCCTGCCTGCACGTGACACTGCACACGGGCGCCTGGGGAGCGAAAGACGGGAGAGTTTGGGTGGGCTGCTGAGGGAAGGCTCAAGAGAGGGACCATATGGCACAACTCAGCCACACTCTGCTCAGGCTCCTGGTGACAGCAGCTCTTTCCACCAGTGACAGTGGGATTGCCTGGGAATGCTAATGTGCCAGCATCACAGAATCCAGAATGGTGGGGACTGGAAGGGGCCTGCAGAGCTCACCCAGTCCCAGTCCCTGCTCAAGCAGGTTCCCCTGGCTCAGGGGGCACAGGAACGTGTCCAGGTGGGGTTGGAAACCTCCTGAGAAGGAGCCTCCGCACTCTCCCTGGGCAGCCTGGGCCAGGGCTCCCTCACCTCAGCACCAAAGGAGTTTCTTCTCCTGTTCCAGTGGAACTCTTTGTGTTCCAGCTTGTGCCTATCACCCCTTGTCCTGTCACTGGCCACCACAGATGGTCCCATCCTCTTGACACCCACCTTTTAGGGATTTATCAGCATTGATAATGTCCCCTATCAGCCTTCTCTCCTCCAGGTTGAACAGCCCCAGGTCCTTTCCTCATCAGAGAGATGCTCCAGTCTTACCATCTTGGTATCCAAGGTGTCACAAAGGAGGCAGGAGAACAGCCAGTTCAGGGCTTTGATCCACCCAAGATGAGGAAATTCCTTTCTAATTGATTTCTTTTTTCATCTTTCACACCCGTACTCTAGGGAATGTTTCCTCTCCCTGTACACCTTTCTATTTGACCCACAGCTGTTGTCTTTATACTGGTACTTACTGGGGCTCCCTTTTCCCCGGCAGGCCCTGGAGGTCCCTGGGGGCCAGGTCGCCCTGGCAGGCCTATGGGGCCGGCTGATCCTGCAGGGCCACGTTCACCAGGAGAGCCCTGTTGGGAGAAGGAAAGAAGGAACAATCAACTGGAGCATTGAGCTTCACCTATATACACACAGACAGAAACCCAACAGCAGGATGCTGCAAACCCATTGTCAGTAAGTGAGCCCATCTGATGGAGGTGTCTGCCATGGGATGACTTGGTACCCTCAGCCTAAAGGGTTCTGCAGATCTCTTCTTCATTAGAATCCCTGCAAGGGATGGGATCTCCTCTGATGCTGCAAGGAGCTCAGCTCCTGGGGACACATTAACAGCTTGGAACATGAGCATGAAGCACCTCATGCAGCAAGGGAGGATTGGATGATGACTGTTTTCTTCCAGAGAGTACTGAGCACGAATCTCAAGTGGGGGCAACGTTTCAGAGGGAAAGCAGGTGCCTTAGAAGCCAAATTCTCCACGTCTTGAATAATTTCAGCTCCCTCTCAGCTCGTCACGTATGTTCTGAGCTGACACCACAAAATGACTGAGCTGGTAACACACGTGTCTTGTAAAAGAAAGCAATATCCAGCAAGTTGTTAGTTAGTGCAATGGAAAGAAGGGATAAAGCACTGAGCTGTGACTAACCCTCTGTTTTGGCTTGCCAAGCTTGTAAATGGGTTAGGTAGTGCCTGTAAGGACAAGGATACTCACTGCTGGACCTGGGGGGCCTGGAGGACCTTCGTTGCCTTTCAGCCCTGGAGCACCCTGGAAGGAGGAAAACAAAGTCATTGAGGGAAGTAGGTGCTGCACTGCCTGGGCATCCTTCCTGCTGGAAGGACTGAGCAGCCTCTACTCACAATGGGGCCAGGGAGCCCTCTCTCTCCAGGGAAGCCTCGCAAGCCTGGGGGACCATCCTTCCCTGGGAGGCCAGCGGGACCAGGGTCCCCCTGCAACGACAAGGACAAAGAGCTGAGCAGCTGCAGACTCCACAGACACCCATCTCCTCTCTCTGGGCTCAGGTTATGATGAGACACTGTGTGACATTATGTCTTATCTGAAGCACTCCACCTCTGGGAGAGAAGTGAGTGTCCAGGCTTGCAAGGAGGGTGAACTCAGCAAGCTGCTGGTCCTTACCTTGGTCCCTTCTTTTCCAGTGAGTCCAGGAAGACCTTGTTCACCTGGGGGACCGGGAGGGCCTGGGTGTCCCCGCTCACCCATCGGCCCAGTCTCACCAGTTGGACCCTGAAGAAACAGAGATCAGAGAGGTGATGTTGGGTATCAATGGAGCAAACAATGAAGGAAGAGGTACAGGCTATGAGTTCATCAGTTGCAATAGGATGGAAGGTGCTTCTTCCCTGCAGTGCCACCAGGAACCCCTGGAGAGATGTCTCCTTTGGCATGGAAAGGGACCTTATTTTGGAAGTTGTACTCAAGAGGCTATCAGCTTTGGGAACCTCTGGAATGAGAGTGTTCACATACATGAGATGTTATTACCACAATTACTGTGCTTAGGGTTGTTTTGTAATTGAAAACTTCCGAAGCACTCTACAATCCCACTGATTCTTCTTTATATGGGGCATAAATAATGGATTAGGCTTGTACTGCACAGCAATTACTGACTGCCTCTGTGCTCTATGTGGCCACTAATGGAGACAAGTGTAACAGAAAGCCCAGTGCAGAAGGTTCCCAAGCGGCCCATTCTGGAAGAGGGCAAAAGCCACATGCACAGGGCTACAACATCCCTGCAGGCTGAGTGTCTGCTGGGATGGAGGTGGCTGTAATTCCTGGCACCCTGCAGGGTGCCACTTAGTTTAAGAAGAAAGATAACACTTCCATCGCTCAGCAAACACAGATCACACCAACTCCACACAGCAGAGCCAAATAACAACTGCCACAGAACCTAATTTGCACTTGAGAAGTCAGACACAGTCAGGGAATTGCCCCCTAATCAGGGGATTTACAAACCAGGGACTTCACACTATCATTAAAGAGGACAAATTAATGACTTAGTAATTAAAGAGCAACCTCCTCAGCAGTTCAGGAAGGAAGACTTAACCCAAAGCCAGTCCTACTCAGTCTGGGACTGCCTACAAAACTGGCCCATGAGCCTTGCATGTCTGTACCTAAGGAGAACAAATGCTGGCTGTGCAGTTGTTAGTCTCAAATTGCAGAGTTCATTGTGACTGAAAGAAAAACAGCCCAACCCTGACAGGATCTAGCAGCACTTTCTATTAAGAGGGAATTATTTCTCCCTAACCACAGGTAAGAGCAGTCTTGCATCAGGGTTACTCACCAAGGTGAGCTGGGACACACTGGGAGATTTCATACCCTGGCTAAGAATTGCAAAGCCATCAAGCTTGCTTTGCCATGGCTTTGCCATGCCTGGAAATGTCTCTGTGCTGTATAACCTGTGGTCTCAGCAGCTCCAGCTGAACTGTCAGAGCCTGTAGCGCCCATGGGTGAAGATGAGCTGCAGAGGGTTGGTGCAAGCACCAGCATTTGTTTCTTACCTGAGGGCCTACAACACCAGGAGGTCCTGGAGGGCCAGTCTTGCCTTGGAATCCCTGTTAGAGAGAGGGAAAAAGAGATGTCAGTGCTGCCAAGAAAAGCCCCAGTGAGGGTCACAAACTGCCACCCAACTGCTCCTCTGCTGAAGCTACTGACCAGGAGTGAAGGGATGGACACCCAGAGAGAAAAGCATTATGAAATCAAACAGGAGGTGGAAAAGATGTTTCTGTACATTGACACAGGGATGAGAGAGGAAGAAAAAGGGATTCTCAAAGCTCAGCTCTGCTGTTTGGATGGAGTTACCATTAAAAAGTCTGCTAGGCTCATAGAACCTACAGAGGAAACAGCTCTTCAAATGGCAGTTCCCTCACACTGAGCAGTTCTTAACAACCATTTCCCTGCTCCTGTGCTCTCTGTCCTGGTACTGGCTGAGCCTGAGCTCTGTTTTAGGCTTAGCTCCCAGGAGCTTGGAGGCTGGCTGACTATCTTCTACTGGGCACAGGCAGAGCTTGTCCCCAGTCTCTCTGAAGCCTACAGTCCATTAGGAGGGTTAGGCTGAGTGAAGCTTTATTTCCCTCATCAACATCTGCTGCAAGAAATCACACAAATGCCTTTCTCTCCAAAAGCTGAAAAGCAGTGAAGTCTCCATGACAGCTCTTACAATGACATTTTGAAGAGTGACACTAACAAACTATCACCACTGCAATTGTTTAGCTCTCCTAAGCCACTCTTTAAAACCCACATTAATTATCATTCTTGCTCCAGCAGGCTGACAAGCCTGAGAAATGGCATTTAGGGCACGCAAGCTATTTTCTCCTTGCCACGAAAGAGGATCAGATCAACCTCAAGCCAACTGGAACGTGTCATGCTAAAGAAAAAAAAACTTCTCAATGCCATTCTAGCTGTCTGCAGGTCACAGAAAACATCCTGCCATGGGTGGGGAAAGGGCAAAATGGCTCTGTGAAATGGATGTACAGTTTAAGCTCTTATCGTGGAAAAGCTATCCCAGCCATTTCTGTGCAGGACTCGAATGAATCTGAAGAAAGAGGTTTCCTTTTACCCTACTTGAGCCTTGGGCACGAGGGTTTTAGATCTTTTTTCATGGTTTTTTCAGGTCCAATCTTTGGAAATCTAACATGGCCAAATAGCTCAGCATCCTTCAGCATGCTTGTGTGCTTCTCAATGGAAAAGAAAAGCAAGGGAAGGGTTTGACAGAGATTTGGAGTCTAGGTTTTCTTGCATGAAGGCACAGAGTGCACTGACACTGTACACTGCCTGCAGACCACAGGGCTCTCATTTTCTGGAAGGATTTGCCTATGACAGGCAAAGTTACTGCTGCAGGGACTGAAGAAAGCTTTACTCTCAGAGCCACAGTAATTGAAAGCCCATTCTCCATTCATAATCCTGCTGACTTGAGAGTTTGATGCTTTATTCCAGCCTCCAAAGTGACTCTCAACAGACACAAGCAAAGTCCTTACAGCTTCTTCCAGCTGGAATGTGAGTGTCCTAGGTGGAACAGATAACTCAGCGAAGGAAGACTGAGTGTGAAAACTCTCTTCTTCACCCTTAAGTTAATCCTGATCTGAGGACCACGTGTTCAAAACCACCACAACCACTGCCTGAAAGTCAGTTCTACAAAGTGGAAGCAACTAGCTGGTGTTGCACTGAGCAGCATTTGCAGTGTTTGGCTTAGCAAATGCCAGGCAAGTTAATTAAACTGTTGTGAGATTGAGGAGGGGGGTGGGGAGAAACTCCCCCCACAACATGTGCAAAGCCTTCTCATTGCACATTTCCTAGGAAAGGGAGGGAGAAAAATGCAAAGCTGAACAGGGGAAATTGTGGGGTTGGGGTTATTTCCCCCCCCTCTGTAAAATAAACAGAGAACAAAGAGTCCAACTGCATCTGTGCAGCATGCAGGGCTGGGGACAGGGTCAGGGAATGAGCTGCACTGTAAACAGCCAAGGCAAAGCAAGAAACATCCCCCCAACGCCAAGCAGAAAGACACTAATTACTGCATGCAGAGGGATACACCATGGCAGAGGGGTTTTTATTTTGCTTAGGGTTATCCTTCAAGCAAAAAAAAAGGTGCAGAAAACAGAGCAGCAGAGACACATGACAGGCAGAGTATCATACCTTCCACATGCCTCATCGTTCTCCTTTGGTGAGAAACAATGATTACATCTGTGCAACAAAACCTTTTACAATGGACAAAGCAGTATGTGTAGGACACAGTGAGGGGACCTACACCAGCCAGGAGCTGCTCCCTGGGCTGCAGCAAGGGGTTATTGCTGGAAGGGGCTTAAGCAAAACGTGGTGAGGCCCTTGTGCATTGTTTTGGCTAAAATGCAGAGGCAGCAGAGATGCTCTTGCTCTATGGGGCTGAGGTGGTGGCTGATGCAGGAGGGTGCTGCAGTAACTGGCATGGACAGGAAAACTAAAGCAAAACCATTGCACCCCTCACCTTGGCCAGGAATTGCCTTCCTCTCAGAACAAGTACAGCTCAAACTGGACAGTAACTCTTATCTTTTTTGCTGTGCAATAGCTCTTGGTGTTGGCCACACAGTGCACTGAGCAGTGAGAAGCATTTATTTCTCCTCATTGTAGTTCCAGAGGAAATAAACCTTCCCCTGACCCAATGCAGCTGTAGTGCAGAAAGCTGAGATTGCAAAGGATGGAGCCCATTTTGAACAAAAAAAGCTCTGCTATCACAGCCCTAGAGTTGTGTCTCTGGAGTAGAAAGATGTAAAACCTGCACATCTCCAAAGGATGGAGTGGGAAAGAAAGGCCAGAGGTTACCCATCAGGCTCCAGAGAGCTGAGGCACAGCCTTTCCCCTTGGCAGGGGGGAAGACAAGTGCTTCAGTGAGTCCTTGGAGTACAGAGCCCACAGAATCCCAGCATGGTTGGGGCTGGGAAGGGCCCTGCAGAGCTCATCCCGTTCAATCCCTTGCTAAAGCAGGTTCCCCTGGCTCAGAGGACACAGGAACGTGTCCAGGTGGGTTTGGAAACCTCCTGAGATGGAGCCTCCACACCCTCCCTGGGCAGCCTGGGCCAGGGCCCCACAGAGGTTGCTCAGAAATCACCCTCCAGTTGCTTCTCCACCTCATGACAGCAAGTTCCACAGCAAGTGCTGGTGCCGACCTGGACTCAGCCCCAGCCAACATCCTCCCACCTCTTAAGGAGCTGCCTCTGCAGCACCTATCATGACAGAAACCCAAGTGCCTCTGATGCTCATCATCAGCATCCCTATACTTCTCCATTTTTGTTCTCTCTGTACCTGAGGCACACATTGAGCTCCACAGCCTCCTAAAGGGACAGAGACAGAGGAGCTGGTGCACAGCCTCCACGGAAACCATCATCAGACCGAGCCATCCTGCTCAGAAGAGGGTTGCTTCCCATAGACCATCCCACACAGCTGGAGAGACATAGACTTTGAGGGAGAACAAAGGTGTGGCCACATCTCCCCAGCTGCACAGCAAGGTTTAGAAAAACCAACCAGCAAGATGAGGCTCAGGACTAATGATCTGCCCAAGACTTTTAGCTACTTACAGTTTCTCCTCTCTGTCCGGGGTGACCAGGCAATCCATCCTTCCCAGGAGGACCCTACAGCGGCAAACCAGAGTGAGAAAGAACATCACCAAGTGCTCAGCACTATAAGGACTGTGATAAGGAACTGAATCAAGCCTGCTTGCCTCTTTGCATTAGTTCCCATCTGTTTTACAGTGAAATGGGGGTGCTCAGAACCCTAAAAGGATACAGCCCCTTCCCACACATCTCCTCCTGAAGGAAAGGTTTCTCTTACAGGTCCAGAGCAGGAGTAAGCTGCTCACCACAGCTTTGGCAATCACTCCAAAAAAGGTTTCTGAGGTCCCCCAGCAGTGTTTAATAAATGCAGACACACAAGTGTTACTCTGCTGTGCTCTGTCTTCCCAGTACACAGAGGGAAAACAAAGAACAGAGCAACCATGAAAGATCCCAGTGATGTTGAGTCATTAGGAGATGAACATTTACAATCAGTTGCAATTTCCTTGGCTATTTAAAATCTTCAACTGTTGGGTTATTATCATGATGTCTCAGTGATGCCTTTTATTGGGTACATCACTGCTTGTCAGGGAAGCAGCTGAGACTGAGCTGGCACAGGCAACCACAGCTGGATGGAAAAGACTCTCTGTGTTTCTTTGCATGTTCTAGAAAGAGAGTTACTTACAGGGGGGCCTTTTGGTCCAGGGAATCCAGTTGGTCCTTGAGGCCCTGGTGGTCCCTGGGATGCAAAACAAGGCAGAAAACATGGTTCAGGAATCTATAGTGCTTTAGGATCAAATCCTAGCTCTGTGTGAAGAGCAGATGAGCACAAAGGTATGGAAAGCCAGCTACTTCTACCCCAAAGAAATGCTCCAAAGTGCAAACTGCAGCTGCATGGGGCCACCTCTTGGAAAAGAAATCATGGAGAGATAAGACCCACTGGACATGTTTAACTGAGCAGCCTGTCCAGCTGCAAAACACCACTGCAAACATGGAGAGGGCTATCAACACCTCCCAGTGCTATGCAAAAACAGGTCTTTCCCCATCCCAGCTCAAGTGAGAGCATCTGGGAGCTACCAGCTTGTACAGGAATGGAAGAGAGCCCAGTGGCTTTGGGGCCAGTGCTGCAAGGCAGCTGACGCTCTTTGGAGTGGTGTCAGCAGCAACTCTCCCAGAATCACACAGAATCACAGAATCTGTGGCCACAACCAACAGATGCAAAAAGCAGGGACCAATCTCATAGATTTCCTGGGGAATCTTGTAGAACATTTACAAACAAAACAAAACCCAGGGGAAAAAAAGCAAGCCAAGCCAGAAACTGAGGCTCATGAGAGTCCCATTGCTGCTGTACTTCCCTCTCAGCATGCCAGGATCTGCAGAAAGCAGCATGAGGTCCTAGAGGATCACCTCCCCCAGAACACTGGGGCTCTGGCTCTCTGCTCAAACCCCATGGATGACTTTGCCCTTTGCCCATGGAGCAATGCTTACACAGGACCCCCAAGGGCCCATTCTAGCCTTCATTGGAGAGCTCAGGAAGGACCTAAGGTGACCTGTGAGACCCCTCTCCACACAAACATGTTTCACCTCACATTTCTGACCAGATTTCTCCTTTTGGCTGCCCAAGGTATGTTGAGCTGCATCCAGCTGCCCACCCCCCTTTGCCTAACAGTGGACTTGGCAGGATGCTCACTGTGAGGACCCCTCAGCACCATCTCAAATCTGCCTTGTCTGCTGTGTGAAACTAAAGGGCTTGGGTTGCACCCTGCTTCAGCCCCACCAAACCACCTTACCCTTTCTCCAGGAGGACCAGGGGGACCATCACCACCAGAGTTGCCCTTTGATGAAGAAACAAAACAACACACCATTAAAGACAACATGTATCACCATTGCAGCTGCTCTGCACAAAGACTTCAAGTGGCACCAAGCCCACAGTGACACCACAACCCACCAGCTCCCCCAGCCCCTCTCTATGAGTAACTCTGGATGAGGATCAGCAGCCAGTGACAAACAAGCGGCTGCTCACTCCCCCTCCCGCATTGCTTAATAAAAACACAGGAAAGATAATGTCAGGGAGCTCAGGATATTTCCAGCAGATAATGGCCTCCCTCTGAGAGATAAATGCTGCCTCAAACACCAGGTATTTATCAAACATTCATGCTGACACCAAGCCAAGATGTTGATTTTTAACGCTGGCAGGGAGCTGGTGACAACATCCCACTACAAAAGCTTTGCTTCCATCACACCTGGTGATTGATGGTCACTTCATTGCTCTCTGCAGCATGTTCTGGAGCTGGAAATGCCTCCAGATTAGCTGGCAGGATCACAAATAGTTAACTTTGCCCACTGACCAACATGGGAGCAGCAGTTTGCATGTAAAGCAGTTCGCTAAGGGGCAAGGCTCTGAAGTGCAGCAGCAATATGTGCTCATGGCACAGCCCTTTGCCCATGGCACAGCCTAAAGCCTCTTTAAATGGTTCAAATGCTACTTAAATATCCAAAACCAGGGCTTAGCAGAAGTGTCAGTGAGTCACAGGGTTGGGCTGGTCCCTGATGTGGGGTTGCTCCCTCCCTTTCTGGTTGCAACAGTCCTTGATTCATTCAAACACTTGATGTCTTGCTGAAAGGTGGGTCAACACACTGTAGGACCTGTGCATGTGCTTTGTGGGTGGGTTATGAGCCATTTGGCTGGACAATGAAGGTCAGGAGAGGTGGGAAATAAAGGGCAATGAACCAGATAGTCTCTTATACCAACATTTGTTAGGACAATCCCAATGGGCTCCCCAGAAACTTACCTTTGGGCCAGGTTTCCCAGTGCTTCCCCTAGGGCCTCTTTCCCCTCGTGGACCCTTAAAAACACACAAAAGGTGACATTTTAGCCCTTCTTGCCACCCACAGCACAACATTATGACCAGGCAAAGCACTCAAGTACCTGAGCTGCACCAGGTCAACATGTCCCACCAGCAGCACAGACATGACAGGAGCCTTAAGCACTAGCACTGCAGGTCTGGTGACTTTAAACCATGCTCACTAATGAGGCTCAGCCTCAAATCACTGTGTCTCCTCTGCTTTAGCTTTAACTAAAGGTCAGATCTTACTCAGTGAGGACACAAATCAGACCCCACTTCCCCTTGGCCTTAACCAAGCTTTCAAACTGCACAGGAATGAAGAAATGAGTCATTACCGTTGGACCTCGCTGCCCCCTTGGACCTGGTTTGCCAGGTGTACCCTGGAAGGAAAAAACAAGGAAGAGGAATCAGCAGACAGCATCACAGGTTGAGCTCACAGTAGATGAACCCAACACAGAGCCTATCACACACAAACTGACCCCCAAATCCCCTCCCATGCTCACTTGCTATGAAAAGGAACACAGCAGGTTTAACATCCTCTCCTCATTCTTAGGGAGTACTCAGGGAGGTCTGGACATTAATCCAAATGCCCAGACAACATCTACCATCTGAGGGAAGGAATGTCTTCAGGACAAGTGTCCTAAGTCCTTTAAAACACCATAAAGCCTTTCAAAGATGGGGCCACCCACTCAGACCACACAGTCTCAACAACAGACAACACAACAAGCTCTTCAACTCACCTCAAAGCCTTTTATCTCTCTTCTCACTCGTCTCCCCTCAACCCTTTACCTGATATGGGGAAAGGCTGACCTCCACCTTGGCCAGGCTGGCTCCACACCAACACACACACACACATCTTGCAAGACCTGTGCTGCTCAATGTTGAAGGGCTGGCAGCAGCAGAGCAGGATCCTTGTTCTGAGCAGTTCTTTTAACACCACACAAGCCAATTAAGCTGCTCCACATATGTACAAATCTTGCTTTATCTGGGTGAACTTTGTGCTAAAGAAGTGATTTCAGCCATTGTTTTGCAGCAGCAACAAAGCAGCAGGCTTATGAGAGCTGACAGATGCACTCAGCTCCCTGTAATGGGGGATTGTGATTAATTCTGACAGAAAAGAAGACAGGAGACTGCTGGCTCCTAAATCTGGCAGCATGTTCAGCTCCATTACCCTGGGCCTAAAGGAAAACTAATGGCCCCCAAGCTTGCTCCCTGGAAACACACTTTTGGCTAGTGTCAAGCTACCAAAAGGATTGCAATGGGTTTAAACCCTCTTCCTTTGGACCTGCAGCCCACTACTGTGAGCAATCACCTGTTAAAGGGAGGAAGAGAAAGATTTGTTTGCTAAGTAAGGAGCACTGAATGCTTAAAATATCACTTGCCATTTACTGCCCCAAATCCATCATCACCCAAACCCTCCCTGCTCGTGTTTGGCACTCATTACCTAGGCAAACACAACCCAGGAGCTGCACAACTTTACAATCAACTTCCTTCAAGCTACTAAAATTAGCCCTGCTGCATCCTCCTTGTTCTGTGGCTGCATTTAACAAACCCTGCTGGCATCCTTGTTGGGTTTTTAATTGATTACAAAAAAAAAAAAAAAGCCCATTTTAAAAGTATTCCAGCTGGTTTTCCTTTAGCTCCAGGAGGCTGCATTCAGAGCAGCTGGGGAGGAGGCTGTGCTGTCTCCCTGCAGGTATCCCCACATGCTCCTCTCTCTCCTCTTTCCTCCAGTCTATTTTTAAGCCAAGTTTTTTTTTCCCCCCTTTGCTTATTGCTGGCATTAATCATGCACACAGCACTGGGGATGTGTTGCAAGGAATTGATAGAGCACTGTAAATGTACACAGACCTATATATTTTTTTTTCCAAGAGGGAGGCTGAGGGAAAAGCATCTAAATTCAGATTATTTTCCTAGACACCCAAATAAATGGGTGGATTTTGGTACCTCCACACACAACCCCCCCCTGGCTCTGTCAGACCAGGCAAGCAGGGAGATCTATTACCCTGTGCTAATGGCACAGGTTTAAAAAGAAGAGCAGTTATTCACATCTAACCCTTGGTTTTATGATCAGGTTTGGAAAACAACTCAAGGAAGCTCACCTGAGCTCCACCCTGGGGTGGCAACAGGCACAGCAACCAGGGGCTGCTCACCAAAACTATCCTCCCAACAGCTCACACTTCCCCAAAACTCACCCAGCATCCTTCTTATTTTCATCCCCCCCTTCCCATTTTTAACCTTTCCAGCCCTTTTGTGCACGTGGTTTCAGGTTTAGGGGGAAGCTTCAGCCCTGCAGGCTCTGTCAGCACCAAACTTCAGCTGCCTGCACTGGCAGGAGCTGCTGGTGCTGCTCTCCTTGCCTTTGGTTTTACACCTTGTCATTTCTTATGGAAGGATTTGGGGAGACTACTTGTGTTGCTGAAATGATTCTGTGTGTGAAAGCTTATTTGTATTCCTAGATGATGACAGTTGTCAGAGAAACATGTGACTCATATGATTTTGGACAAAAAAAAACCCAACTGAGTTGAAGAGCACAACAGGAATAGTGGGGAGGGAGGGAGGGAGGAGAAAGAAGACACACAAATGATTTTGGGTTGTTTCAGCTGCAAATTGGTTTACCCCACAATGCACTAAAGAAGCAAATCTTAGAAACTGTCTTCCTTGACTCTGTGTAGACATGCTCATAAACACAGCCAGCGTAGTGGTCCCAGGAGGGACTGAGGGGGATTTATCAAGTCTAACTGAATGAGGCTTAAATGAAATGGATGGTCTCTGGTTGGTTTGGTGCAGTGTGATCCCAGCTCAGGCTGTTGCTCTATATGTAATTGCTTTTCACTTATTTCAAATAGGATACTTGGGAGCACAAAAAAAAAAAAAAAAAAGAGAAAAAAGAACCAGAGGATACCAAAAGAGTCCCTGAAAAAATCAGTATTTCTACTNTTTAGTTCAAATAGGATAATTGGGAGAAAAAAAAAAAAAAAAAAAAAAGAGAAGAAAGAACCAGAGGATACCAAAAGAGTCCCTGAAAAAATCAGTATTTCTACTGCTCTTAACAAACTTTCCAGCTGTGCTCCTGTTACCACAGGAGAGATTTGTCTGGGACAAATCCTTCCTCTCCCTCTCCTCTCTCACAGACAAACACACTGATAGAACAAGTGCAAGCTGCTGGATGTGATGTAAAAAGACAAAAACAATTCCAATTATCATCAAAGGAAGCAATGTGTTTCTGTTGGACAGAGGTGTGCCAGAACATGCTTCCCTTGAGGCTTGGCTGCCAGTCCCTGGACCTGATCCCCATGCACAAAACTCTTATATTTCTCCCCCAAACCTTGTCTCCTTCCTTTAGAACAGAGGGTTTGGGTGCTACAAAACACTTCTAAGCTCATGAACATGATGAGTTTTGGAACTTGACATGCAAACCCCCTTTCCAGTTCCCAAGCTGAAGAAATGTGTGGCACACCTGGGGGTGTAACTAAGCGCCTTCACCACCTCCTCCTAAGAGCACAAACCTCATTCACAATAAAAGTCAGCTAACTGCTGATTTCCTTGTCCTTCTCATTGCTTGGTCCTGAAGTTGCTCTCTTCCCCAGCACACCTGCTCTCTCCTCAATCCCTTTCAAGCTGGACATTGCCAAAATTCAACCAGTCTAACCCTTGGGGGTTTCTTCTCCAGTCTCAGAAAGGACCAGCCCCTGGTACCTGCTCTGCTCCCTCAAAGGTTTCCTCCCATCCTCCCATCCCTCCACTAGCAAGTGGAGCAAGAGGGATGTGGATGCTCAGAGATGCAAAGCAGTACGTCTATGCCCTTCTTTTACACTGCCTCAGAAATCCAGCCCAAGGATTTTATTGCTGTATATTTGATAAGGCAAGTGGTAATTATAGAGCTACAGTGAATTCAAGGCTGTTGTGGCAGCTGCCTTATTCATGGCCTCCCTCCTCCTGCCTGCCTGGAGTGGAGGGAGGGGAGAGGATGCTGCATTTGGAGCTCAGAATGAAATGAAAATCACTCAGTGGAAAGAGAGGAAAAAAGGGGTGGGGGGGTGGATATAAACCACATTTCAGTGGCATGATATTAATGCAGTGCAAAGTGATTTGTGTTTTCTGGGCTCCTATCAAAACATGTCTCTTCAAAGTCATTTGTATTTAAATGAGAGTGAAAAGGAAACTATTTCCACTCGCTCTCCTCTTTTTGTCCTTGTGGCCACAGCTGGTGCAGAATATAACTTGATGTTTGTACTTTATGTTTGGACTCTGCATCCCCTCATTCCAGCATGTCTTATACAGAATGAAAGGAAAAAGACCACTGTGTTTGGTCCCTAATCAGGAGCAAAAGCTGTGGGGTGGGAGTTAGAGACAGAGGCCCCACGTTTTCAGGGTGTTTATGAATTTAGAAGAGCTCTGCTTTGATTAAAAGGAAGATGTTGTAGGAGTGTTCTCAGATATGCAGTTGGAATCTCAAGTTAGGCTAAAGATGGTTCTTGCTGCTTCTGAACAGATTCACCCATCTCTAATAATTACTGTTAATTAAAAAGCTCTTTGTGCCCTGAGCTGAGTCTGACAGCATGGGAAGGATTTGGGTTCATGGAAATCTCTCAGAATATCTTGAGGGAAAAACTTCCAGTGCTTAATTGGAAAGCTGCTGCCTGCAGAGCTGACTGTGCTATGACTGGCACCCTCCTCTCCCAACAGCCAGTGTCACAGAATCACAAGGGTTGGAAGGGACCTTCAAAGCTCATCCAGTGCAATCCCCTTGCCAGGGCAGCAGCACCTAGAGCAGAGCACACAGGAACTCATCCAGCTGGGCTGGAATGTCCCCAGAGAAGGAGCCTCCACAGCCCATCTGGGCAGCCCCTGCCAGTGCTCCCTCACACTCACAGCCTTGTGCCAACCCTGGGATGTGAATAGGTGGGATTGACCCTCTTTCAGCAACCCCTCCATGTAAAAAACAACCAAAGCACCAGCCCAGCAGCTGCCTGAACTGAAGCATCCCCCATGGCCTGCCCAAAGACCTTGGCTTTAGAGAGAGGGAAAAGCAAAACCTCAGCAGAGCAGCTCTTACCCGTGTGCCCTTCTCTCCATTGGCTCCTGGAAACCCTGGGAAGCCGATTGAACCCTTGGGAGAAGAACAAAGAGTGAGAAAGTGGTTCCAGACACTGAGAGGTGTAGCTCTGCCCATCCACACCAGGCACACGCTGGCCTGGAATAACCCTCAGCTGACATCTACAGCTGCCCCAAAAAAACCCCTTCTTGCTTTAATAAAAACAAAAGCAAAGACAGACCTAAAATGACCTCAAGAAACTAGATTTCATCCACAAAACAACAATCCTCTTCACAAATGGTCTGTGCCTCATTAAGAGCCACTGCAAAGGCCCAGCCCCATGGTTGCAGCAGGCACCTGGGGACCAGGCAGGCTTTTGCTTTTCAGCTCCCAAGTCACTGTGTTGCACATGAAAATTTAACTCCTGGCTTGTTCCTTTCTGATGTGAGTGCCTGGAGAATTGCTGCTGCTGCTTTTTAAGATACGAATTAGTCAAAGAAAATGCAAGAAGGAAAGAAAAAAACCCAACCCTACCCCCCCCTCCAAACCCTACCCCAGATAACAAATAGAAATCAAATAATAAACCATCAACACCACACCAAGGAAACAAGCTCTTGCAGATAATTGTGTCTCCAGTGTTAAACAAGCCTGGGTTGTGGGTTTTTTTTTCTTCAAGCAATGAACATATGAATAATGAATAATAAAACCTGATTCTTAAAAAAACCAGCAACAACATGAAGTTCCCCAAGCCCCCAGGGCATGTAAAACCCAGCCCTGGGCTGTGTAGGGGAATTCACAGTTTTGACTTAAAAAGAATGTTTGAAAATGGCCCAAATGAAGGTGGGGGTGTGGCTGAAGACACAAAGGATGTTTGCAAACCTGCAAGTGGCAGTTTGGTTTGAATTTCAGGGAGATCCTGATTCATTAGCTATTCTCTGTAATTAATTAGTTAACACCAGTGCAGATCTTTGAAGATATAAAACATAACACAGGGAGAAGGACTACTGTGTCTATTATTAGCATGAAAGCTCAGAGGAAGGCTGGTTTACATCCGTCACCAAAGCATCCTGCACACCCTCGTGTGCTGCAGCTCTGTCCCACTGCATCTCTTCCCACCAGCTTGCAGGAGACTGAAGCAATGTGGAGCCAGTCACCAATCCCCACCAGCCAAGAGCTGAGAGCTGTTTTTACCCATGTGTAGTGCATGGTTGGGAAGAAGGGACCACATAGTGCTGAACCCCTGGGAGTTACCTTTGGGCCCTGCCTGCCTGGGTATCCAGGCAGTCCTGGCACGCCGAGTTTTCCCTGTAACACAAAGGAAAGTGTGTCAGTGTGGGCAAGAGAGACCTTGCCAGCAGCTTCAGATTTGTACAAGCAGAAAGGGGCATGACATGACATGAGTGGGATAAAGCTGTGACCACCCTCTGCCCTCCCTGGGGCAAGCCCAGAGTGTGTTGGGGAGTCTGTTGGGGGACCTAGGACACAACAGTTACTTTCTGCTATCACTTTTTTTTCCAATTAAGCACCCAGAAGTGAGACACGACTCCATGATACTTTCCATTTCTCCTTTTTTTTCCCCCCAAACATTGTACCCAAGCAAGTGACCCCAAAGGGACCAATGTCTCATTGCACTCCAGTCACGCTGCTGCTGTAAAACCATCTCCCCTCCAGTCTGTGTGTTGAACAACACAGGCAAAGCTTCACATAAAGCTCCCGTAGCTCCTCTTCATCCCTCTGCCCTCAAGCTGTCCACCCTGACTCTGGGAATTGTCCTGGCCACTCATCCAACACACTCCAAGTAAAGTGGCTTTTACTAGGAGCCATCCCTGGGCCACTCCATCCCTCAGACTCACCTTTTCTCCAGCAGGACCAAGAGGACCAGGATCTCCATTGGGGCCAGAGCGACCTTTGGGACCTTCAGGACCATCTTCACCCCGGGGACCAGGAGGCCCAATTTCCCCCTGTTAATCACAAGACAAAGGTTGACAAAGCAGGCAGGTCCCAGCCCCCCGTGGCTGCTGACAGCAATACTCCCATGGCTGCAATCAGATACTCCAGGGAGCTACTAATACAGCTCTTAAGAGAAAGCTGGACTTCACTGAGGTTCAGACTGAGGCTGTCATTGAGTAAATTACTGAGCATTATTAGAGCAGCAAGCTTTCACTCACACAGCCTGGCCATTATCTCCCACAACAGTCTTTTCCTGTGGCCCAATTATCCCATCCACACGCGGTGCCTCTCCACCCAAACAGCCTTCATTAGCTCTGGTAGCAATGCACCCTTTTACCCACCCCCTTAGTTCCCAGCACCACAGTCTGATGTGCAAGCAAGCCATGGGAAGCATTTAATTGAGGGCCAAACCAGGCAACTGGAGAAGAAAGCATGGGCTGGAGCTTTTGTGCTCAAAATCATTAGGAAATCTGAGAGCAGAGGGGACCAAGCTATTAACGTGGATTGTTGTGACACCACAGGCTTGGGCACACAAAACAACAGTTGTTATTCTGTCACACAGGGTAACAGGAGATGCTTCCACGCTGCAAACACAGGCAGCCTTCTTCTTGCACACCAGAAGCTCAGCAGGTGGATGCAGATTTAGCCACAAGGCTCTCCAGTAGCTCTTGTGCTTTCGTTGCTCACCATAAAGCACAAAGAGCTCGCTGGTGGGAGTTGGAGTTAGGAGCTTTGTTGGAAGGAGCTGATGTCTACCTGCGTTTGGCAAGGACAGGAGTCACCTCCTTGAGATGCCACCTTTGGTCCTTCTTCCTTGGCTGGGGAAGTTTCCCATTATTTAACTGTTTGGTTACACAGTTAAACACCAGCAGAAGTGGAGGATTTGCTGTCTGCTTTCACAAGCCTTCACATAAGGCATTCACTTCTCCTTTAAACACAGGGATGAATGATGGCAGAGCTCTCCTGAACCCTGGGGGAGCTTCAGAGCTTGAGGGGACACCAAGCCCCAGGTGATGAGGGATGAGGAGGCAGATGACACATGGACATGCTGCAAAGCCCCATGATTTGGGGTTTCTGGTGCTCTGTGTGTTCTGACTGATTTAAGAAGCTTCTGTGATCAGGCAATGTGCCCTGTTGCTAAAGATTTGAGTCTAATGTCACACTCCAGCCCTGGCAGTTTTCACTGGGCTGCTTTGGTTTCTAGCATAGTGTGTTCCTGCTAACTTTACACCTCACACTGATGATATGGAAGCACATTAGGCTCAGCAAATAAAGATGCTTACCAGACCTTACATGTAAGATGACAGAGGAAAGAGATACTGAAAATAAACACATGGTACAGCTGGGTCACCCAGTGTTCCCAGAAGTCACAGCAGCAAGACAGAGCCCTCTGTTATCACTCTGCTTTATTTGACCTTCAAGGTGGGATTAGTCAATGTAGGGATTTACAGCTGCTGTGCTCGAGGTGAACATGAAATTCTGCTGTTCATGCCTTGAGATCAGGCATGTCAGGAGCACTCTGACAGGAGCCCACCTTGCTGCTCTCCCTGAGTTGCATTTGCACAATAACACACGGGCTTGAAAGGCAAAGCAGTACATGAGTGCATCAGCCACCAAGTCTTACCCGGTCTCCTTTGATGCCCATATCACCTTTGAAGCCAGGGAAGCCATCTTCACCCTAAATAATGGAGGAGAGGGGAGGAAAACAGACAAGGTGTATAGATAGCAAAAGAGAAAGTCTTCTTTTGCTTCACTATTTGGCTTGAACCCAGGGAGGGTAAGATTAGGTCCCCACAGTGCCCATCACATTGGCTTCTGTGGAAACCCAGCCAAGCTGTGACTGCTGAGCTCCCTGAGGGATCACAGCAAGTATCCCCCAATTCCTGTCCTGGCTGTATGTCAAAGTCACAAATCTGGCCTGTTGTGAAGAACACCTTACCAGTACAGGGAACCAATTATTTCTGCAGTGCCACTGGTTTTATTTTCAGGGAGGATGTTTTACAGGACGCTTTGAGGCAACCCCTAGGACAGTGGCAGTATTTCCTTCAGCCAAGAAGGTTTAATTGCAGAGCTCAAATCAATAATGTATTTCATCCTACAGCAAATCTCTCAGAAGAAATGAGGACACAGTTCCCAGAAAGGCTTTTAAAGTTTGGAAGGACCTTGCTAGGATTCCCTAGTTAAAACCGTCAGCCTTGCTGCTGGATTGCTGGAGGCAGGACCAAAGGAACACACATTTGTTTATGGGAACCAGGCAATATTGTCTCTGCCTCCTGCTCTTCCTCTTTGAGAAACCAATTGCATCTTTGAACCACGCAGAGACAGGCTGTGTTGACTTTCGGATTGACTTGGGTGTCACAAGCTGCTCTGATGACTGGGCTGGGCAGCAGATCCTGTATGGTGTTACCCAGCTGTAACACACCACAAACCCTTCAGCTCCATTCAACTAAAGCTGCAAATTGGTCAGGAGGAAATCATCCCAATGCTGGACCCTTCAGCTATCAGAGACTGTAGAAAAATCAATCCAAGTGTATGATGTTAACTCACCTTTTCACCTTTGGTGCCTTTCAAGCCACGAACACCATCTGCTCCCTTGCAGGAGACAAAACAAGGGTATAGGTAAGCTTACGAGTAAATAATCATTCATCATAGTGATTTTTGCTTCCTCTGATGTTGACAACAGTATCTCTGCAAAGTGCGATGCTCCCAAACATATTGCTAATCAGATATCAGCCACTGACATCTGGCTTTTGGGTCACTAGCAAGTACCTGACAGTCACAAACCTCTGCTGACCTGATTTAGTAGGTGGGAGTTGGTGGTCTCTGTCCATTCCCTGCCCAGGAATTATGCTTCCAGGGATAAAACTCACCCTGAAAAGGATTTTCTCTGCATAATTTCCAAATAAACTCTTCCACAAGTTCCTTGGCATCATTCTGAGTTCACTTGGGTATTCATAGAAAACAACCTGCTCGAGCTGTGCGTGGCCAGTTGGGAAGTGAATCCATTGTAAAGCCTCTGAGCACACAGCCAGGGATTTTTGTGCTGCTCAGCAATGGGTAGCAGCACAGTGCCCAGCACCATGGGGCTCATCTCTGTGCATCCATTGCTTTTTTTTAAAAGCACATTTAGGCAACAAGAAGAGGGGAAAAAAAGAACCTAATAATCTTGGTGTGATGTAATGTGGTACAGAAACCCTCCAAAGCTTCACCAAGGCATGGTGTTCAGCTCAGAGGTACTGAGTGTGGTCAGGATCTGTCCTTTGCTATGCCACCAGCCCAAACCTATTGGATCCCCAATGCTTTCCATCTATCCTGCCTCTTGGAGATACCTGAGGGCGAGGTTCTATCCCACCTGTGTGCTGTGCAATGTAACTCCTACAATGAAACACAGCAGGCTGGGTTTGGGTTCTTTTTTTTTTTGAGGAATAGTACTATGTTTGGCATATTTTACATTTATTCTTCACTTCAGCATGTCAAGAAAGTATAATTAAAAGTACATCAAAATTAGTGCAACAGGACAGGGGTCAGGTAGGCAAGGCAAGACCTAAAAGTCTTATAGCTGCAAACCCAAAGAGAAGCATTTTTTTCCCCCTAAACTGGAGTTAATAGAATGCTGCTTGTAAGAAGGAAAACCTTGTCTGTATGCTCCACAGGTTTTGGTGCATGACACACTTTCTGTAGATCACTCTAATGTGGAACAGTTCCACTTTAGTGGTAAACACAACAGCAAACTATTCCCTAATGGACTGCTGTGTCTCAGTCTGCAACCTTGCAAGAAAGGAGATGAAAGCTTGCTGTGGCTAAATACATCCTGCTTACATTTTGAAGGCAGAACAGTAAATGGGTTTCTGCTCCTGAAAAAAATATACAAGGGGGTTTAAGAGGCCTTAACTTTTCCTATAGTCAGCTCCCAAGCTGTGTCTGTATCTGCCAGCACAGATCCCTGCAGATTCACTGGACCTCTGGGATGTGTCTGTACCTGAACTGACACCTTTTGATGGGCAGAATAGCTTGAGCTGACTGAGGAAAAAAACAAATGCCCAGCCTTGTGTTATCAGCATGCAAACCCTGCAGGCAGCAGGAGCAAGGAAAGAGCTGGAATTCATTCTAGTGAAAGAGCACATTGCTGAGATGCACAAGCTCTGTCTAACAAGGCTTTGGATCAGGAGCATGAAAAGTTCACTTTGTTTTAATAATGGCCTTGTTTTGTTTTATTAACAAGCCTTGTTAAAGTCTTCACATTCTGGCTGAGATTTACTTTGGTTTGTAAACTGGAAAAAGACTGGAATGAGACTGAGCCACACTCACGAGGAACTCACAGAGAAACCTCTCCAAAACGATGTGAGGAGGGGTTATTGGAGAGCAGGGGGCTTGCAGCCCTCGTGGCCTGACAGAAGATGCAGGGCTGCACAAGTAATAAATAGAGTTGGTCATTGAGGTGGCTCTAAGCACTCTGGTAGGGGCATCTGTGCCCCAATGTCCATCTCTAGCATGAAGGGTTATGGAGGCTCCTTCTTTGGAGGTCTTCAAGACCCGCCTGGACACATTCCTATGTGACCTGATCTAGGTGAACCTGCTTCTACATGGAGGGTGGACTGGATGATTTCTAAAGGTCCCTTCCAACTCTGCCATTCTATGATTCTATGACTTGAGTTGAACAAGTAATGCCATGGACATTGTTTCTGATCCTCCTTACCTTGACTCCACGGGGTCCAGGGTAACCAAGGGGGCCCTGAGGACCTGGTGGACCCTGGAGTGAAAGAAAACGAAAGCAAGGAAATCACATCAAAAATCGACACAAAGGTGCAGCAATAAGGTGCAGAATGTGTGGGGAAACAAACATCCCAATCATCTGGCTGCTTCAGACCAGGTGAAAATGGCAAAATAGCCCAGCTTGCTGCAGGAACATCACCCCAACCAAGTGCATTGGGCTGAGCACTGAGCTCATTCCCATGTGAAGGGAAAGGAGGAGGAGAAGAGACAAGAAAGCAACAACTTGTTAGATAGGGGATTTATACATGAGATTGGGTACTTGTGTTTCGGATTAAAGAAAGAACCAGTTCTCAGAGAGGAGGAATATGTTTTGCTGTCTCCCTCTTCCCTAAACCATCCTGGTTTTGCAGTAACAAAGCAGAGCTTGGGATGATGATCACAAGGAGTTATTGCTTGAGGCATAAGCCTCGGGGTAATATCCTTTGGCCTCAGCTATGTGGGTGAGGAGATGCTCACAGAGCTCCTTTCTGGCACTGAAAACTGTGAATCCCCAGAGAGCCCATGAGCTGTGCTGGCCATGGTGCCTGATACACCCCCTGCCAAACCTCTCCTTCCCACCCTCGTTGCCACGCTGCACACCTGCAAAGAAATCATGAGGTTTATTAAACCCAGTTGGCTTTTATTTTGCTCAACTCCCTCAAACTAAACAAACTTCCTTCCACTTCTCTCAGCCCTGAGACAGACAATTTTTTCCAGCCTGACAGCCAGCCAGAGCCAACAGGGTCCAGCAGCATCCCAACCCTCACGCAACTGTCGCCTGGACCTGCAGCACCGACCCTGAAATCACCTCCCTGACATCTGCTTCTTGGCTTCTCCTCTTCTGCAGAGACCATCACTTGAATTTGCAGCCTCGTGGGATGCCAGACCTGAGGAAAGTCTCGAGGAGATGTCCATCAGACTGGACTGTGCTCCCATCAAAGGCTTTTGACAAATGGAATGTTTTCCGAGTGAATGGGACCCAGCGGGAGCGCAGACGGTAAATCTCCAGCCAGACACCCACTGGATCGTTCCAGGACTCCAGCCTCCAGCAGTATTCTCAAATATATTGTTGAAGAGGGACTTTGAGGGGGATGGGAAGAAAAAGGAAGGCCAGGGAACACAGAAAGTCTTCTTCCCTGCATTCCCTATGCCACGAAGGCTATTTGTTTGTGTCTGATCAAGTTCCATTCACAGTTTCTTCATGTCTGCTGGGCTACAGAGTGCTGCTTGCCAGGAAAGCTGGGAGGAGTTGAGAAAAGACCAGCCCAAGCACCAGAAGAGACTCCCAAGGTGAAAGCTGAGCTCATAGCTTTCAACAGGGCTGAAATCTTCCCACCTCCACTGACCCACATCCCCTGGCTGCTCAGCCATCCCTGGAGCCCCAGCGACATCTGTTTCCATCCAGCTATCACGATCCTTAGTAGTGATGAGGATCTTGTTGTCACCTACCTGACTTCCCTTCTCTCCAGGAGGACCTTCCTTGCCAGGATGACCCTATTAGTAAAAGAGACAAAGAAAAGAAGGAAATGGGTTTAGTACACACCTGATGCTTCAGAAGCCAAGCAGCTCGCTGTGGAATCACAGGAGCTGTGATGTATTCACAAACTTCTCTCCAGGCAGCTCTGACTGATACAAGTAGCACCCCTGAAGCCAAATTACAAGGATAAGCTTTCCCGAAAAGCTTACTTGGGTCCTTGGTGGTATTCTGCCTGGTGGTTTTACACTTTTACTCTTCACAAGCATTCACCAGACAAGCACAAACCACGTTGCAATATTCTTCAGACATCAGAACCCTTCAGCAGCAAGCAGCAGATACATTTTGCAGATAGGAAAACAGACAAAATGAACTCCCTGCATCAGCAAACTTGTGAAGGTCACAAGATGCCCAGACTGGTCAGAGCTCCTCATTAACTTCCTAATTACTAGAGTCCATTACAAGATCTCATGACAAATGCTCAGCTAACCTGCATCCCCATCAGATGCTGGCTGGCTGGACCCTGGCCAGCATTCCTCTTGGGATTTGATGCTGAATAACTCAACATCCAACACATTCTCATTCATTGCCTTTAGAAGCCTTTTGCTGGGACTACAATCACTAGAAAACCAAAGCTTGAATTACCTCAGATTGGAGGATTAGTGAGAAATGAGGGAAAACCAGGCGAGTAGTTTTTAGTGTTCGTATCCCTACTGTCAGAACCAAAATGGGGCTGGGATGGAAGCTCTTTGGTTGGCAATACTGGTACAATAATGGTACAAAAGACTCAACCCTGCAAGAGCAGCTGCTGCATACTCAGGGACCTGTTAATTTCATGAAGGTGATGAAAGCACATCCAGCTGCTCTGCTTCTGCACTCAGTGGTTTCTTATCCTTATATAAACTCTCCACTAAATACACAAATGACTTTCTACCACTATAAAAAGGACGTATATTCTACCATCAGTCTTCAGTTTGGGAATGCCACACAAGCTGGATGTCACCAAACAAAGTGGTTTCATAAAGAAAATGGCAGCTGCCATTTTTCCATCAACAAAACAAACAAGAAAACCCAACCTGATCCTGCCCTGTGAGTTTCAATGGCACCAAGAGCATCAGTGCACAAAGGGAGTCTTGTAACCCTGCTGCTCTTCAGCTCTTGGTATCTCTCTGCACCCCAGGGGAGACACAAATGGAAGTGCAGGAAGATTTCAAAGGCTTTTGTCCACTCTGCACTAAATCAGCACCATTTCCAAAATGCCCATCTCCATTACTGCCACCAAGATCAAAACCTGATGAGCAGCTTGGTTGTATTTCACAGCAAGGTGCTTCAGGCCCTCAGGGATTTTCAGGTATCTTCCAAGACATATTTCTAGCAAGAGAACGTGGGTGGGGTTTTGTCCTTGGAAAGAGCAACCTATATGCTTACAAACCTAACAACTGCAAACCACAGGGCTACCTGCAGCAAAGGACCTGTGTCCATCCAACACTCACACATGCTCAGCTTGCAGGTCTTGTACAGCCTTCAGTCTGCATAAAAATAGACCTGGAGCCTTCCTTCAGTCAAACATCCCTGGAGGCTGTTGGAAGAACTTCACATGGAAAGCTACAGCTTTAGAGTTGTTCTGGGCTTTGCTTCAGCTGCTCTGTTGACTCAGCTAACAGTTGTAGCAAGGTTTGAAATGCCCTCGTAGGAATGATAATCCCAGGGTGGGAAATGGAACTTTCCCTGGTTTGGTGCCATGCATCTGCATTTGCATGAGTGGGATGGAACTGTTTTTCACCTGTCACTCAAAACTAGGTGCCTCTGAGGTGTGTGAAAATGAGGTCAGGTTTGGAGGCCAGAGATTTGTAAGACCAATTTCTGGAGCAAGGAGCAAATGATGTTTAAAGTAGGATTAAGGAGGAAGCTGCAAGAATACAACACTGACAAGCAATTTCAACCTGTTCTTATCACTGTTCTGCAGCAGTGCTCAGCAGCACTGAGGGACAGGAGGAACAACCCTTGGGCTAGTGCTGTTCCACACAAACACACACACACACACACAGAGGAGACCATCCCTACCTTAGTGAGCTGCCAACCTACACAAAGAGAGAGTAGAAACAGGAGGAAGAAAAAGAAGCTTGAAGAGATGGTGAGAGGTACTTAGTGATGTGAGGCCCAGTAAAGTTTGGAGCAGGGACAAGGCTTCTCAAAACCTTCAACCCAGCTGAAATGCAGACCTTGCAGGCTCACATGCTTCACAAGCCCGTGATGCAGCCCAGGGTGCAGGATCAGGCCCCACATCCCTGGTGCCATGCAAAGACCCAGGAGAGGACTTACCGGAGGACCATCTGCACCAGGCATGCCAGGAAGACCAGGTTTGCCCAGTGGGCCCTAAAAACACAGAGAAAAACAACAGCTGTAACGGTTGGAGCCTTCAGAGCATCAGGGAATGAGGCTTTCCAAACATTTCTTGCTTTTTCCTAGGTGTGACAGGCTGCAGAGAGGTGAGTCTGGTGGAAAAGCTGCTGTGACTTATGGACAGGGTGGTTCCAGCATTCCAGGATGCTGCAGTTAGCACCAACACCTCAGACAGGATAAATCAGTGAGAGCTCACGAGGAGATGCCAGGGCACAAAGCATCCAGTTGTTGTCTTGCTGAAAGTAGACAGTGCTGAACATGGACAAGGACAAGTTGGAGGATATCAAACTATGAGCCTCACAGGATGCAGAAATGCCCATTCTTTGGTGACAAATGGTGAGGTGATTAACTGGAGCTGCCCCCCTTGACTGTGCTTGCTGTTTTAACACTATTCAACCACTACCTCTTTAATTAAGCAGCCCCCTGATTTGTCCCATTGCTGAGGAGTGCCACTGGTGTTGCAGCACCCAAACCCAAGAGCCCTTTCTGTGGTAGAAGTGCTAATGTGCTCCTTCACAGCAGGAGGCTGATGGATAATCTGAGGCCACCCCACGCTGCCAACACAAGCAGGGAATGTGGTGCACACACTGTGTCCCTGAGCAAACACACAGAGAATTACAGCTCTGGACGCAAAACTGTTCTCCTTGTTGAAATCCTGATGGTCCCAGGGCTGCCTGGGGGGAGCTGAGGTCAGCACCTACCCCATGTCAACAGCAGTGGAAAATCAGAGCGAGCTGGTGCAGGGAGGAGGCAAAGGGAGGGGATCCACCACATGAGCCAAATCCACCAGCTCTTCCCATTACCATCCAGCTCAGACTTCCAGGCATACAGCCCACAGAAAAAAAAGAGACCATTTTCAGTCCTCTCCTCATGTTCCACCATAGGCTGCCTGCAAAATGTTTCTCTTCAGAAAGGAAATGAATGCAAATATTGTGAATTAGAGGTAAACCATGCTTTCTTGTCTCTCTCCTGTCTGGAATGTGAGGCATTAGACTTTCATAGGCAGGGCTGCAAACAGATGTTGCACATGGGGCAAAAAGGAGCAGCTGAAGCAGCAAATGCATATTCATGGCAACAGTTGTCTCAAGTCAGAGCTGTAGAGTGTGAATGTACCTTCTCTCCTGGGGGACCGATGGCGCCTTGTGGACCTGGAAGGCCCTGTGAAAAGGCAAAGAAAAACCACACCAGAGTCATTAAGGGAACAAAGTTCTTCCTTCCAAATACATTTTGGCAGTGCCTCAGCTGAGCATCATTCTAGTGCCTGTGATGGCTGGGGATTTCCCCAGCTCCATTCATCCTCCAAGCGAGAGGCGATAACGTTTCGTTTCTGCACGGCTGGCTTCCTCTGGAGAGCTGCTCTGTGTGCAGCCAGCCTCATCCCCAGGATGCAAACAGAGATGCTCTGAGAAGCAAAGCTTGCTGAGAGCTGTGGATAAGGCTGACAGCGAAGCTTGGACATCTGTATTACTCATCTGGCTTCAGAGTAACTGGACTGGGGGGATGTTAAAAATCAGATGTGAGCCACAAGATATGACTCGGCCCAAGAGATTGCTTGGAGCTGGGTTTGGCTTTGCTTCATGGCAGCAAAAGCCAGGTGAGAACTGAGGGGAGCTGAAACTGGGAGCATTTGCAGGCAGATTTTGGGCCAGCAATGTATTGTCAAGCCAATTCCCAATAAATTGCTGGTCTCATCTCTGGTAGAGGAGTGAAGCTTGTTCTAAACTATTGCTCCTTTTCACACCCATAGTAAAGGAGTTTTCCTCTTACCTGAGCACCTGGGTTACCCTGCTGTCCTGGGGGACCTGGTTCACCTTGAGGACCCTGCAAGGAGACAAAGGCAGAGCTGAAGGCAGGATAGGTGAGAACAGAGCTGGTGCTTCCTTGGGCACTGCAGCTCCTGCCCCCTCCACAGCACCTCAACACCCTCTGTAACCCACTGCCAATAACAGAGAGCTCCTGGGAGAAGGGAAACAGCTTCTCTCCATGGTGAGCTAGGGAGAGGTGAAGTTATTTCACTTCTTTACATAGTCACGCAGCCCAAATGAGCTGAACAGGGCTTTAACACTACCTGCCTTTCCATAGGTTCATCTGCAGGCAGTCCAGCTCATCTCATCAGTACAAAGCATGAGGCACATCAAGGCTGCTTTTATTCCTCTCAGTTAAATGACTGTACTTTGATATTCATTAGAACAACACACACCTCAATGAAAATGTTTGATCTTTCATGGGGAAATGATGTGTAATTTCCATCAGAAATGATAATAAATCCACAACTGTTTTCTGTAGGAAGCCCCTGTGTGGTTTGCACAGGCTTGGATGGGAAATTAGACCTAAACAGAAATTAGCCAACTTAATCTAAAAGAGAACATTTCATAGTTCACCCTCTATAACATCTGAACTGTCTGTACAATTTGCAGTGAAAACTTACCACGTTCCCCTTGGGGCCTGTTTGTCCATCCATCCCAGCCACACCCTGAGGAGGGATTGAAACAACAGCACTCAGAAAATCTCATTATTTCTGCACCACAAAAAGCAGAGAAATTGCCATAAGAATAAAACATCAAGTGGCCCTTTTCTAAAGGTGTTTGGTAAAGCAGCCAGTTCCCAGTTGGGTTTTAAGCTCTGGGACTCCAGCGAGCTGCAGTGATTTCCAGAGAGAGCCCCTGCACCAGCACTGCCAGCAGCACAGAGCAGAGAAGGTGACTGTCTACCACATAAAAACCCCATGTTGCTTTCCTCAGCTTTCACCCAAAACAGGAACACACTGCTTTAAAGCCTCACTAGCCCTCAGGCAAAAGTTAATAGCAAAGCCACTGTGTTAATAACTCTCCTTCTTGCCTTGCAGCCAGAGCAAGGCATTAATATTTACTCAGGTGGGCCAGACCTTGAGCTGCTGTAAATGGACGTGACACCACTGAAAATGGGGGAGAATGAGGAGCCATAACCTGGGGTTTTTTTTTGGAATATCCCATCTTTTGATTGCACAGATATAGAAAATGATGCAGCTGTATGATCTGCTTGAATGACTAATGGGGACAGGCTATTGTGCCCAGAGAGGCAGCAGCCCCAGGAACTCACTCACTCACCGGTGGCCCTGGAGGTCCCGGCGGCCCTTTTGGTCCCAGCAATCCTCGGGGTCCCTGTTGGAAGAAAGAAATGGGGTTAGTGATCTCAGTGCTGGCCTGAGCATGGGCTGAGGGAGTAATATCCAGGGAAGCATCAGGGCTGGCACAGCAGTGACCTTGGTGCAGTAACAGCAGCTTCCTTGGTTTACCAACCAGCAAGAGAAAGCCTGTATGCACATACCTTCACATTACAGGCATCAACAATATTGGCTCAGACATTTATTCTTTGGATTGGAAGAAGGCCCAATGAAACCATCTAGTTTGTGTTAATTTAATCATATTCCTGGAATGCACACAGTGATGCAAAACACTTTTCAGGTGAGTCATTCTAGCTGGGGAGCATTCTGAAGGATGACCTGATGCTGCTGATGGATCTTCAGGGTTAGCACTTCAAAATCTCCCCAGGTTTAACTTTTATCATTGGCAAGCTTTGTGTTTCAGCAAGGCTGGAAAAGGTTTTCGGCCTGAAGCATAAGTGTACATTTTCAAAGGCATTTGGTACTTAGACCTTAACCAGTCAGGACTCCTGGTGTCATGGTGTTTGCTTTCCATTTCTAGCCTTTTCAACCAGATTTAACCTTACACCATCTTCAGGGAAATTGGTAGGATTGGAGCATCAACTCACTTTCAATTAGCAGAGACATGGCAGGACAATTGCATTCATGTAATAAGAAGCTTTGCAAATCACTCCCCAGCACCTCCTCTAGCTCAAGCCTTCAGGTGAGTTTGTAGTAGAATGAAAGGGATGGTGTCTTGTGCAGATCTGGAGGCTCAGCTTTTAAACACGGGCCCTTGCTTACATTAGGGACTGCAGGGGAACTCTGGGTGTTTACAGGGATGATGTTCATTCACTGTCACGGACGAAAATTGTTCTTGGTTGATGGGCAGTGTTATCTGTCTGCCCAAATACGATATGTCCCTTTTTATGATGCAGAGAAGACAGACAGGATAAAACAAGAAACATTAAGGAAGTGTCTGATATTGGAGACTGGGGGGATTTTGACCCTTAAAAATGCAATTTGTGGCAAAAACTGTGTGCATTGGCCAAGTGACCTGTCCCAGGAACCTTCACAGGCCACAGCCTTGAACAATGAGCCCCAGCAGAGCAGAAACTCTGCTTGGATCACCTGGCAATGGGAACTCGGAGGAAAGGGAGCAGGATGGAGACACATCTTTTGAAGTCCCACCACTAGTTTCAGTTGCCATTACATTTTGGAAAGAGCCTCTTTTGGCTCAGGGCAAAGAAAAAGACAAACATGAAGATTTATAGTGTAGAAACTGATGTCAACAAGTTGCCTGTGATGCAATTTGAACCTTTGCTCTGGCCATCACAGGTATGATTTCCTTGTGCTGCTAAAATACCCTGCGTGCATTCTCATCAGTGAAGTCCCTCTTTTGTTACTGTGTTACCTGAGCACATAAACGCTTTTAAGAAGTTAATAACCCAGAAGTTATTGCTTAGACATGTGCTAAGGAGATAACAGAGTTGATTAATCTTTCCCAGAAGTTAATCAGACATCTCGTCTATAATTCAGTTCCAGTGAGCCCGTAAATGCCAATTCGTCCCTTTCTCCCATGAAGTGTGTCCAAGAGCTCTCATCAATTACTCTCAGGCCACCACATTGGGCCTTACAACAACAAAACAAGACACTTTGAAAGCAAAACTGATGGTGAATGATAGATAATGTTCTTCTCATAACAAAGGAAATGCATTTGGGGTGAAATAAGCAGCCAACAACTGTACCACACACACACAAACCTACAGCCAGCCAGAAGCTCTTTACCATTGCCAATCAAGTGCAAAATACTCAGTACTGGGTGGAGAAGAATCACTTTCAGAGTCTTAAACTGACAACCCAACTGTTTCTTTTCAGTAAGAGATTCCCTGAAAGCATTTTGGGTTGGTCAGGAGGTTTCTGGTCAATGCCATTACCATCTCTTGGTAACCTTATCGATCCTCAGAAGGCTGGTTCATCTGCTCCAGTGTTAGCAGCACGTGGAGACCCAAATCTTGACCAGCTGCAGATGGATTTGCATCCCCTGAACAGAATATTGACTCCATTTTTAAAAAAAGAAGTCTTCTGGAGCTCAATCCCATTTGGATTTCACCCTGAGATTTCTCAGGGATCACTCCCATTGCACAGAGCTAAGTGTGCAGGCAAGGGAACTGCTTGGTTAATTGCTGCCTTTGCCCAAGTAGCAGCAGCCAAAACCATTCCTCACTGGAGTTTGCTATGAACACTCACAAAACCTATATTTCATAGATGTTTACCATGCATCATTTCTCCCATGCCCTACTTACCTGAATCCTAAATAAGGAAGAAGGAAACATACAGGAAAGACCTATCTAAGCTAAGCTTTCTGTTGAAAATGGTAGGCTTTACATTTCAAATGCTAGCCAGAGTCCAATCCAAATCCATGAGAATTTTGCTCATAAAAAACCCAAAAGAAACCTAAATCCCCCAAAGAAACACAAAGCATCTTCTCCAACTGGCAGCTACCTTAGTGGGGAAAAGTAAACTAGCTAAACAGAGTTGTTAACAGTAAAGATAACTCTCTGAACTGTTCTCATGGATCTTCAGTCAAGAGAAGCTCAATCCCTGCGGGACCTTGGGGGTCTTGTATAGCACCAGAAAGAGCTGCCCCATGGAACTCCAAAACCACCATTATCATGTCAAGTCCTTGATTAAAGCAGTGTTACTGTACATTAAGGCAAAGGAGGAGATACTCACAGGTTCTCCAGGTAGACCTCTGGGTCCAACTTCTCCATCATCGCCCTGCTCAGCAGCAAAGGCACAGAGAGAAGAGGCAAAAGAGACAGAAAAACCAGTTATATTTCAGTCACATCACAGGGATTTTGTTAAATAATAATCACACAAAAACCCAGCTTCCCTGGGGTAATCATAGACTTGTTTAGGTTGGAAAAGGCCTTGAAGAACATCAAGGCCAACCACCACCCTCATATTGCCAAGCCCACCACTAAACCGTGTCTGGACACGACACATCTGCTCATGTTTTGAATCCTTCCAGGCATGGTGATCCCACCACTACCTCCCTGGGCAGCCTGTGCCAGGGCTTGACAACCCTCTGCTTCCCTCCTGCCATGGCCACCTGCAGCATCCCCAGGACACAGGGACAGCAGCAGGTGACACACACTGCTTGCTCTTGCCACATCTCTGGCTGATGTTGCATCTGCTTCTTGTTTCCAGGAGTTTCCCAATTCAAAGGATTGTCAAGTCCAGAGATAGACTTACTCTCTCCCCATCCTCTCCAGGTGCTCCTGGGGGTCCATGAGGACCTGGTTCACCCTACAAAGGAAAAGCAGGAAAAGCTTCAGACAAGGCAAGACATGCTCTGGCAACAGAGAATATTGGCTAATGTTGATTAATCAAGCAAGGGGTTTGACTTTTCTGTCTGCACCGTGTGCTGAAGGTACTCATACCCTCCCAGCTGCCATCTCTGTGGTCTCTGAAGCACAAGCCTCTGTCTACCTGCTCAGGGCACAAAGCTCATGGGATTTACTGGTGACACTGTAGCAGGGGTCTGGGAACCCAACAAGCACTGTAGCTCCTTCAGGAGAAGGACTGGGGCTCTGCACACAGTTATTGCTTTACTGAAGGCATGCTATTCTGTTTCTGGCTGATTAAGCATCTCTCTCAGGCACTGTCTTCCCTTTCCTGTGTAGCTTGTAATCATGATACAATCTCCCCTGTTCAAACACTGCCCTGCTTTCTGAAGCAATGGCTGCACTCTCTAGGGAGGGGAGGCATGAACAACCTGACAAAATAACTGGCTGCTTGGATTTTTTCCCCATTCTTTAATTATAACAAATCTCATTATGGTTGAAGCAATTTCCATCCATAACTGCACTGTCTGAAAGCAGCTTTCATTTCTTGATTTATTTCTCAGCCTGCATTTTATTCAAGTGATGTTACTATATTTCCCCCTCCCCCCCTTTCCAATTTCAAGCAGTCCCAGAAGGATCCTGCATCTTCCCAGGAGGTGGATGCTGATCCTGTGAGGGATGCTGTTACATCCCACATGCTCTTACAGGACACTCTCATCCTCATCTAATTGCATCATCGTGGCTCATCCCCAGCAATAGCTGCCCTCCTCCCAGCACCTCCCAGCTACCTCCTCCTGCCAAGGTTTCATTACAGACAGTGGCCAGAAGACAAGTGGAAGATGACTTACTCTATTTCCCTTCTCGCCAGGCAAACCAGCCAAGCCATCAAATCCTCGGTCACCCTAGAAGAAAGAGCAGTTTAGTGCATATTCCCACCTGGTGCTGAACATCTTCCCAATTTGCTTCCTGATCTGTGCCAGGGAGGGATTGATTTTCTCCCTCATCCAGTCTTCATCTCCCATCAGACTATCAATGATTTCAAAGATTTCCCTCGGTCCTTTTGCCTCTTCCCTCTTCCTCCAGAGCCTACAGCTCCTCATGTTTCTCCATTTGGATTTCATTGCTTCTCTGGCTGACTCCTCCATGATCTAGAGCATCTCATTTCTGGGACAGGTTCTTCTAGTTCAAGTATTACAAATGACAAGCCCCTGGTAAGCAAACTGGACACTACTGTTACCACACCATTAGGTCCCCAAATACCACCTTGAGCTTTACTTCCAGTCCCACCCATGCACCCTTTTAACCCTCCTGAACACTCCAAGGAAACTAATATTTATACAAGTAAATTCTGGAACCTATATTCATAAAGTCCAGGTCCTAAAAAGGAATGTCATCAGCAGGCAAACTTGGTGACTTCACAGAAATACCTAAGGAAGAATATCTCCATGATACCCTGCAAAGAGCAGCCTGCTCTGCCTGACCCCAGCCTCAGCAAGCACTAGGCCAGTTAGGAAACTGGGGATGTAGAGAGGATATACAGCCTCAAACCAGTGATACTGGGAAAGCAAAGCAAGGCAAGGATGGCTTCCTGCATATCTCCTGTATTACTCATCACCAATAGCTCCTGACACTGACTACTGCCATAAATGCAGCTCCGGGCTGAAGCGAGCTTTGGGCATCCTTCTGGGGAGCAATGATGCCAAGCCCCAAACAATGAGCTCTGCTAAAAGGCCAGGAGTGTTAATTTGTGCTTGGCACCACGTTGACAAAGCCATGCAGCCTGAAAGGGGCAGAGCAGAGGCAATGCTTGCCAGCATCTGCCTGCAAATGACTGTGTGAACATCCCCCAGCCGTGCTCCTCACGGCCCCTGCCCATGTCTGGGGATGCTCCCAAAGGAAACAGGCAATGCTGAGAAATCCAAGTGGGAGGAACAATAAGCAAAACCTCATTAGTTCTAGAGTAGGCAGGCACCAGGAACATGCCTCCTCAGGGCTTTGCCCGTGCTCATGCAGCTCCTCTGAGGGGAGCTCTCGGGGAACCATGGCAAGTACAATAGGGCTTCTCTCCAAACTTGTGCCCTGTTCCAGTCTCCTGTGTTCTGGGGGGAAACAGGAACAGGAATGCACAGAGGCAGTTTTGTCCTGAAAGCTACAACTCTTTGGAAATGAGAGAAGCCACAGGGGCATTTGCAGATTGTGACACCATCTCCTAATGCCCAGGGCAGAAGTCAGTGAGCATCACCCAGTAGATCAAAAAGTCCCTTTTTCTCTGTAAAGAGATGAAGCTACCTGTAGTTTCCCACACTAATGATGTGTGAAAACAGTACCAGCTCCTCTTTTCCACCAATTCTTTACCTATTAGCCAGGAAAGGAAAGCTGATTGCACTTGAGCAGATCAGAGGACAGATGGGTCTGGCCAAGGCTGCCTGAGGTGTGCCCGGGGTAACCAGCAGCTCTTCCCTTTCAGGAGGTCCCTGAGCATCACCCTGTCTCTGCTCACAGCAAATCTCCTGCTCCTTTCCAGCACAGCTCATTATTCTGGTTCTCTTCTTCCCTGGCATCCCCTCCTTTGAGGGCAGTTGACGCTCGTTAAAGCACTTTACTGGATAAATGATTTGCAGTCTCCTGTCTCTGTATCAAAACCCCCCATCTATTCCAGCTTTAAGTATCTACATAATAAAGTACTTAAACCTTCTAATACATGATTCCCTGAGCAAACTTGCTCTGCATTCAATTTCAGTGCAACAGCTTCTTCCTTGCTTGATAATACCAGCAGATCACAGCTTGAATGAAGGGATTTTTGTCTTCAAATCAAAACACAAGGCATTGAAATTCTTCCCCACACCTTTTCCATTCCTTCACCCAGTTCATAGGGAGGGTGGGTTTTTTTTTTGGTAGTTATATTTTAGAACGTTTCAAACCACTCATTCATGTTTGCTTTTCATAATTGGGATTCCAAAGTATTTGTTCTACAACTGCAGCCAAGGGAACATTTTTCATTCTTAAAGGGGATCCAGCAATTTTTACAAGTTGCAGCAAAAGAAAACTAGAAGAAGAAAAGGAAGCTTGCTCTTCTGCCTTCTAGGGGTGGCTTTCACTTCCCTCTCTCAAACATCAAGCTTGTGATATCACAGGAGTCGCTGGACCACTTCAACAATCTCATTTAAGGAAGGTAGGCTCCTTCTGCCCATAGTCCCTTAGCTCCTGCTGCCTTAAAAAGCAGCTGCAGATTGCAAAAGCACAGAAATCCTTGTTGTTACCTTTGGTCCTGTCTGGCCTGGCATCCCCCTGGCACCGTCACTGCCAGCTCGTCCCTGCAGCAGAGGAAAGCAAAGTCAAACACAAAGGGTGAGGCAGGATCACAGGGACATCTGCTCTTGGGTCTGTGGGAGAGTGAGGTTTTATTTGAGTATGAGTTCCCTTCCCTTGGTGAGGGAAAAAAACCGCTGGTCTGGTTTAGAGCAGCATCTCAGGCTCAGTCTGGTGTTAATGAGGGGTGTGAGACAAACAGCAGCAAAGCTGCTTTCCCGAGCTGGGATGCTGGGAAATGGTCATTGATTGTAAAGGGAAATGGTTGTCTTGCAGCACATTTGCAGACATGCACCCTGCCCACAAACTAAAGTGAGACTGGCCGCTTATTTTGCAGAAAGCCTGATGCAGGTCACACAAGAGACTTTCTTGTTTCTTCTTCTGGCAAGCTGAACCACAATGAGCCAGAGGATGGAGTCAAATAAGAATCAGCATTAGGGACGTGGATGGACTGAGGGAGAACAATTTACATCAGCTCCAGAAACCCTTTGGGGGCCGGATCCTCCTCGTGCACTACTGAGACTTGGGGACTGTCCAAACCACCCCAGAGCCTTTGTGCAGCTACAACCCAGAGCAAAAGAAACAATGCAAAGACAAAAAGAGAGGGAAGCACAGATTTCCCCACACTGCCTGGCTTTGAACTCTCCTCCTCTTTTGCCTCTGCCCAGATGGATGGAGAGGTCCTGGAAAAGCCACCGAGCTCTTGTGCAATGCTGAGAGCTTAGAAATTGTTTGGCAGCAGCAACAATTTGTAGCAGCAACTGTAGCTAATGCAGTCATCAGGGCAGCTCCCAGCACTCACCCTGCGGCCTGGTTTCCCTGCCGGACCGGGAGGACCCTGGATGCCTCGTGGACCCTGCAAGGCATCAAGGAGAGAGAAAGAGATGACTCAAAGGCAAGACGGACAGACCCAGTGCCTGCTGGCACTGCAGATCAGGTGCTGCTGGGCTCTTAGGGGTTAGCAGAGCTACAAAATGAGATGGGAACTCCTTGAGTAGAGCCCATGGTTGGAAATACACAGGAAAGGCTCAGGATTGAGCATCTCTGGACAGGAATTGCACATGGTATCCACAGGGAAGCTTTTTCCCTGCAGGCAGCGACATGTGGTGAAGACAAATCACATCCCTCACCATTAGAAAGTGGGCACTCCCCCTTAATGCAGGATTTACAGCTTGGAAGAACAATTTCCTGAGTATTAGCAAACTCCCCACTCTCCAAGCTATCTCACGTCTTACAGGACTCCTCCGTGGATGTCTTTGCAAGGAAAAGACTTCCACCTGCAGAGTTTTACACCGCTGGCTTAAAATCATGTCTTAAGTCTGCATTTGGATGCTTGAAGGGACATATAAATGCAAAATAGATGTTCCCACACCTTCCTGCTTTTAGCTGGCACTGGGTTACTGAATCACTGCTTCACAACAGTCTCTATGGTAGGACTGGCTGCTCTACATCTTCCTTTGCCCCAGGTCTCCCCACTCAGCCACCCAATTTGCCCATAACTCACCTGAGGTCCCATTTCTCCAGCTTCTCCTTTCAGTCCTCCACTGCCTGGGGGTCCCTTTGGAGAGACAACATTGATTACATTTTTGCACAATAGAGCCAGAGGGATAATTCATGCCATCTTAAGAAAGAGCCATTCATGCAGGTAACCCAGAGCATCCACAGAGCCAGCTCTGTGGCCTTGCTTTACCCATTCACTTACCATGGGGCCCGGCCGCCCCGTCAGACCCATTGGACCTGCTGGTCCTCTCAGTGCCAGCTGCAACAGAAAGAGAAAGGTTGCTCAGTCAGTGTCTCTGCTTCATTGCAGCAATGGCACAAAGCCACCATCACACCACTAGCCACATGCTCTCCCCACGCCCTGAGAACCACAAATCCTTGCAGCCATGTCTGTACCCAGGGTGGATTTAGTCATCAAGGTCTATCCTGCTGTCCACCAACTCCTCTCTGCATCCACAAATAGGTAAAGCCCCTGGATGGTGCATAAGTCTGCTGAGAAGACATAGGGACCTTCACTCTGTCTGCCTGCAGGCATCCTGTGCACACCTCCATGTACATTCTCCTCTGTGCACATGAAATCCAAGATACAGCATCTACACAGCCCAGACCCAGGGCAGACAGAGGGGTCAGGAGTTACCTGTGCTTAAATCAGATGAGAACCTGCCTCTGCAGTTCACATCCCCTTTACGACCCTCACACATAGACACAATAAAATGGACACTTTTGGCAACAAATGACTGAAGGCAAACATCCAATCTCTGCCTGGACAGGCTACAGGGGTTTGTTCACATCTCTTTATCATCCCAGTACAGTTCAGGATAACTTTTTTCTTTATGATTCCAGGAGTTTTATTTGTTTCGGTGATTATTTAATATCCTGTAACCTGAATGACAATTCCATCTGCATCAGGAGGCTTTCAGCTCAATAATTAAGGAGTCACATAACCATGCATCAAGTCAGTAATTTCCACAGTGGGTAAAGGGGCAGGCCCACACTTTCAAACATCACTCAGACCATTTGTTCCCTCATGACAATCCAACACTTTAAGAGAGTTATAATTATCTGTATACTCCAGTAATTAAAACCTACCCATGATTGCACTTGGAACAGCATAAGTATTGCACAAATGTGACATGATGTGGCATCTTTAGAGCACCCCATCACAGGGGAGATGACCTGAAACACTGTTGGCTGGGGTGATGCTCAGTGTCTAATGAAACCTAAATTTTAAGGGAGTGTATCAACCCAATAATGAAGCTAACAACAACGATAACAAGCAAAACAGAAGGAAAGAAGATACCCTTTCCCATGCAGGAGTCCTTTTTCATTCCTGCCATATCCTATAACAGTGTCATTTATTTCCTTTCATGCTCTGGCATCAGGCTTTTCTGACAATAGCTTCAAGTTAACCAAGAAATGGATCTTTTCCTTTATTCAACTTTTCCTCCACAGCCCAGAAACCAGTCAGGAGTTCTTTGGGTTTTTTCCAACTTTTCTCAAAACTTGACAACTAAAAAAACCATCCCAGAGCAAAGGGACTCTGAGGGAAGAGAGGTGCTGGAGGGAAGGGAACTGCTTCATTTGCTCCCAACAGTCACGATTTCAACCCTCAGGAGGAAAAAACAAAGTGCAAAGGCAGAGTTGCAGAGAGCATGTGCTTCTCAGGAAATGTGCATCTGTTCAAAACTGCTGCTTCCCAGCAAAAGAAGATGCTGATGGAAAAAAAAACTGCAGGCAGCTTTGAAATTAAGACTGACAAGGTAACAGCAGAAAAATAATCCCTCACTGTTATTCTCAGAGCAAGGTTAATGGACAGGAAAATGCAGTTGCTGGTGGTTTGGGCCCTGGACTCCACCTGAATATAGATAAAAACAAACTCCTTTGTAAAAGGGGAGTTGGGTGGAAACTCCAGCTAAGCCAAACTCCTTGCTACAAACCTAAAAGGGCACGTGTCGTCCATTTTGGGAAAGATTCCACTGGACTTTTACTTCATTCAAGGGTGAAACAAATTGCTTTTTGGCCTATTTCAACAGATTGTCCTAAAAAGTCTGTGCTAAAGCAACTGCCAAAGGCTCTGAATAACAGTCTGGCTGTGTCTGAGGCACATATCCCAGCTGCAGACAGATGTGGGCTTCAGACCTGAGGAGCACACTGAATTTGGTCCCTCCTGGACAAGATGAGGCCAAACACAGCAGGAAGGCACTTGTGGGGGTCCCCACGCGTTCCCTCCTGCTGTAACTGTGACCTTGGCATCTCTGCTTTTCACCCGTCAGTGATCAAATGTAACTTCATGCAAGCATTCATGGAAGAGAAATTTCAAAGCTGTACTGACTAGAGATTTTTACTTTGAACAGATGAGGATGAAGCTTTATCCTCTGAAGTCCTCCTCAGGCAGGGAACAGGAACATACTGGGAATGTACATTGCCAATCTCATTTCACCAGCAAGCCTGGTGAACTAACAAACAGCACCAGGCAGTATTTGATCATCAATCAATAAGGTCACCAAAGGGGAGAAAAAAGAGGTTGTGTGAAAAATCATCATGGATTTCCAAATAAATGCATGAAAGAAAACTGAAGGCTGCCTGTTGAGATTGGTGGAGCTGGGAGCAGCTTAGGTCTGTGACACACGCTGCATTATCACCATTTACTGGGGTGGAGGGAGGAAAAGGAGGAAAGAAAAGCCCAAGAGTACATAGCAGAACTGTTTATACAGACTCTCTAAACTGTTCAGCATAGACAGTAAACCCTAGCCAAGAGGTCTATGTCTGCTGGCACCAGCACAAGGCCTGGACCAAGGTCTGTAGGCAATTTAAACCCATGTTTCTAGGGATCATTGCTGGCCATTAGTAAAAGGTCAAGTCACTCAGCTGTCATCATGTCAAGCCACACAAGCAATTCCATGTCAGGTGAGAGGCTGTTACCACCACCAGCACCATGGATGGTGCAAGTCTGAAGGCATCTCCTCCGACACGTTTATTGTGGTCCTCTTTCATTTCCTTGGGTACCTGCTGCAAGAGACATCCCCATCCCATTCACTTACCCTGGCCTGCTGCAGGATGGCTTGGGCTTGGGCCTCCTGGGCTGAAACGAGAGGTCCTTTAGAGCCAGCATCTCCTCCTCCACTAAAGCGGAACTGATGGGAACGAGACGAAGAAAGGAGGTCACAGGGTTGCTGTCCCTCTGGCCTCTCACGCTAGCCTGACTCCCAAACAACTCTGTTCAGCATGACTGACTCAACTCCATCACTGTCCTTCCAGATCATCCTATCAACCATTGCTCTCTCAGATCACCCATCTCACAGGCACAAGCTGACCATTTCCCATGGCTGCACCCGCACAGCTCCTGCCAGCTCCAAGTAACACACAATAAGAAGGACTGTGGGCTCCAAACTGTGAGACATGGCACTATTCAAAACTCAATGCAAAGCTCTCCCAGGGCTGATATTCCCTGTGTGGATGTTGTTGGCCAGGAGACCCCCAGAGATGGGGTTGCATCAGGTTATTTGGCTGTAGCTGTTTGCTTGCCTGGGGACAAAAGGCTGTATTTCTCAAGCGTGGCAATGTGCTTCAAAGCACACAGTCTGGCCTGTTAGCCAGGCCAGGATCCTCAGCACACAAAGGATTTTCAAACCCCTCAGCACTAATGTTTTATTTTCCCAGACTTGAAAGGGAAGGAGGTTTAATGTTTTCTTCTGCCTTTTCCACCCCCAACAGCTACAAGACCATTTTCCAGGACACACACCCTTCTGCCTTAATTGCATGTGCATTGGGGGTTTTGCAAGAAGGACTCTCCAGGCTGCAGAACCTATTTGGAAGTCTCTTTCACCTCTGCTTCACCTCTGCATTTTGCTTGTTTGGCATTAGGTGTGTGACCACATGCACTTGGCAAGTAGAGCCAAAGAGATGCAATTTATAGGCCCAGGGTTGGTTACTTCAGGGGCCAACAAATGTATTGTAATGGCCAGCTAAGCTCTGTGTTGAGCACTTGGCCCAGGCTGTCCTAGGCACCCTGCCAGGAACCTACACAAGCATCACCCTACCATCTGGAGTCTGTACAAGAGTGCTGTGGTTTTTCACTGCAGACTCTTTCCCTTCAGTATCTAACAACTTATTTGCAGCAGCTGTTTTCCTTAGGATTTTCTCACATCAAAGCAGACACAAAACACAGCGATTCCTTTAACATCTCAGGACCAACAAGGTCAGCTTGGTGGTTGCTAGCTTCATGTAAGAGTCCAATGACAGGACAAGGGGCAATGGGTAAAAGCTGGAACTCAAGAGGTTCCAAAGGAATACAAGGAAGAATTTCTTCCCTGTTGAGGTGAGGGAGCACTGGCAGGGGCTGCCCAGATGGGCTGTGGAGTCTCCTTCTCTGGAGACATCCCAACCCAGCTGGATGAGTTCCTGTGTGCCCTGCTCTAGGTGCTGCTGCTCTGGCACGGGGGTTGCACTGGATGGGCTTTCCAGGTCCTTTCCAGCCCTTGGGATTCTATGATTCAGTGATTAACCACTGTTCATCAAAAGAGCCCAGTTCCTTCAGGTGCTTCTAGTTTTGGCACCTGCTCTAAAGATCTGTTAGAGGTTTCTCATTGTAGAATGGTGGGTTCTGCCTGAAAATTTGGCCCTTGGAAGTGTCTTCAGTTGCTTCTTCATGACTTTCACTCTCCAACACTATGCCCAGACAGAAATACTTCGGCTTACTCATCAACTGTGGAAATTTCAGCCTGTGTGCCCTGTGCTTCTGATTACTGAAGAACCTCCAGTGCTTTGCAAAAAGTCAATTTACAAGTGGAACCGTCTGCATCTGTCTTTTATACCAAGTAAAATGTGTCCTTGGTGTAATAGAGAGAGGAAACTTCAGCATGAACAGGCACTAAGCAGCAGCAAAGCCAAGAAGCCTGACTCATTTCAATGCTGTTTTATTTGTACTTACAGGCAACATAAGCATTGTCCCGGGTGGTCCTGGTAAACCATCTGCTCCTGGAAGACCTGGGCGACCAGGGGGTCCCTACAAGAAGAAGAAATAAAAATAGACTTCTATAGCATCATTTTAGTCATGTCCACACATAAGCAGCCAAGACTCTAAAGGCATATATCACGACACAAAACGCTCCCTGTCTTGACAGACAGGCACAAAAATGGAGCATGGAGGCAAATTGTAAAGAGGTACATCTGTAATCACACAGGGTTTTTCTTAGTAATTCCCTTTTCTTTCATCCTAGCCCGTATATTTCCAGGGTCTGCCATACACAATGTTCAAGTGAGTAATAAAGTCTTTGCAATGTTCCAAGTTGATGGAATCAATGTTTGGTCGGGTCTGTTAAAACCTATTAAAAAAAGTATATGAAACTTTCTAAGTCAGGTCAGTGAGACAGAAATGTGGAAAGAGAAATACATTTCTGTACTTGTTCAGTCATCTGGGTCATTTAATTTTGCTTTCTCCTTTAATTTTTTCCCCAGTCCTATGAGGCTACTTCCATCTCCAAAGGAGTGATCCTGTCAGGAGCTGTACATCAGCAAAACTCTGAGGATCTCCATGGAGCTGTGCTGATTAACATCAGTTGGGCATCTTTACCTTGTACTAAAAAAATGAGTACATAGGAAAAGATCTATTGATGAAGCTATAAAGAAACAAATATAGCCCATTTTCCTGAGACAGCCCATAGGGCATTTGTATTCCCCACTTCGGATTAGACAAAAGGTTTCACTTCACCCCAATTTGCACATCCATCCAGCAATCCCTCATGCAGATGAGGATGACACCAACTATTCAATGTATGTGCCTGACTGCAACTTTCACACCAGCTTAAGGAGATGAAGGCAAGAGTGACTTGGCCACCCGTTTCATGAGGTTCCCTGGTGCTCATGTCATGGCAAGACAGACTGGACCACCTGACCAACAGCTCAAGCTTCAGGACTTGGACACTCCTCTATATAGCAAACACCAGTAATAAATGCATCTGTGCAGAACCAAAGCTCTTGGAAGGGCAAATAACAAATACCTGTTAGTTCTCATGCTCTTCAACTTGCCTGAAACCCTCCAGCCCATGCAGACACCAAATAGAAGTAAAAATATCACCCTGCCACAAATCACAGATGCACATGGACAAGCTACAGGGACACAGACAAGCCAGAGCTTGTGCCAGAAAGTTGCACACTCACCCCATAAGGCAAAGGAAGGTGGATAAAGGTGGCAAAGGGAAGAGAGAAAGAGAAAGAGGTTACAAACCCCCTAAAACCAGATCATTCAAAAAAAAGCCAAGCAACCAAACCAAAACACTTGATGTGTTACCCTTGCCCCACTGTCATACAAACAAAAGGCAATTGGGGCCAAACATGGAATCATAGAAGCATTTCAGTTGGAAAAGGCCTTTAAGCTCCTGGAGTCATCATCCTTCCCCTCACCCTGCCCAGCCCACCACTAACCCCTGGCCCTCAGCACCTCAGCTCCACGGCTTTGGGATCCCTCCAGGGCTGGGCGCTCCCCCAGCTNGCAGAGACTGACCCCCACTCCTGTCAGGGAGTTGCACAGAGTGCTCATGTCTCCCCTCAGTCTCCTCTTCTCCAGGCTGAACACCCCAAGTTCCCTCTTCCAGCGAGATCGTGGCACATCTCTTTGCACCCTCTTCTTTCATTCCCTCCTTGTCACATCCAACTTCACATTTTGTCATCTCCCTCTTAAACAAACGATCCCAAAACATTCAAGTCAAAGTTTCAAGCACTAAATTAGAGTCCAGCACAGGGCTGGGGGAGGAAGAGCAGCCTCTACTCCACCCTGCCCCAGCCAAGCATCTCTCCAGCCAGGCTGTGGCTGAACCTGCCCCCCAATTACAGGGCAGAGTATCTCTGTGGCCGAGGAGCAGAGCTCTGCACCGCAACCGGCCTGGAATAACAACGCTGCTCCCAGTGCTGCAGCAGACAGCTCTGCAGCCAGTGATTTATCAGCAAAAAAAAAACCCCAAACCCCAGCAGCTCCCTCAGTGCCAAAGGGAGGATGCATAACACACCAGCCCATCCATTTTTCAAGACAAGCTCATGATGTTACATTCATGGTGTTTACTCAGTCTGGCCGACAGCGGAGTCCCTGCCTGTGCTGCTGAGGTGCAGAGGCCAGTCCCATCTGTTGGAGCACAAGCACAATCAATAATTTAGGCCAGACTCATTGTATATAATAAACTTTCTTCCCTCTTTTTCTCTTCTCCTTTAACTCCAATCCCGTATCTGATGGATCAGGGATGAGCTTGTTTATCTCTCTGGGTGTACTCTGCCTGACAAATGTTGACACGACGTGTTTGTACATTCTGTTTGTTTCAGGTTGGGTGTGGGAGGTCTTCTCCTCGTGAGGTGGAGCAGTTGGGGGTAATGGTATGGAGGCAAATCAAACTCATCAAGCACTTTGTACATTGAAATTCATGAATGCCTTTCAGAAATGCAGCATGCCAGGCTCCCAGTTGGTGTAAATCCCTGTCACTCGTTATGTAAATAGAGCTTTGCTGATATATAGCAGGCAGGGATGGGGACTTCAACTTTCATTTGGTGCAGTGCTCTAAAATGCCATGCTGAGTGCAAACACTAATGCAATATTTCAAGGGAATGTTTAAACTGAAACCTCAGTGTGCTGGTGCTCGGGCTCCTTGAGCAGCAGACAGTGACAGAGTGATGCCCAGCAGCCCACAGTACTGAGTCTCAGCATTTGCTTCAAGTGTTTGTCTCTAGAATTATTGTTCTGCCATTTTCAGCCCCTGGTCAGAAACTTATGCAACAGAAGATCTGTCTTGTGATTTGAGGGTCTTCTAGACAGGGCAGCCCTTGCCATCTGATGGAGAAAAAAGGGACTCTGAAAATGTTAAGCCTTTCAGAATCCCAAGAAGGGTTTTAGGGATCCTATTTATTAGTCTTCTGAGATGCAAAACAGTTCTAAGGGGAACAAGTCCTTTTGGATTGACTGTATGATCTTGGAAGACATAGGTGCTGCTTTGCAACCAGCCTTCCCCCAGAGGCAGTGACCAAATCCTGAGCACTCAGACCCCCTCAGACTTCCAACACACAGTGGGATCAGTGACACAGCTTCATTTGCTCTGATGCTGCAGCTCACCTCATTCAAAGAAGCACATTTTCCCACTTCTCTTCATTCCTCACCAGAGCACGCACGAAATAGCCTCCTGCTCTCCCAAGTGCCATATTTCCTTCTTCCCAGTGCTCCTAGAAACCTGCCTAAGTCATCCTAAACCACCCTCCTCCCCCTAGCTGAGTCCTCTGAAACCTCCCACAGCCAGGCTGCTCTGCAGCTCTGACGCAGGCGCTTCCTCGCCTCGCAAAAGAAATGAACAAACTGACACCATGAATAAACCAGAGCTAAATGACTGTTGGCCAATATTAACATAGCTGAATATTGTTGATGGATTAATTCAGTGCACCTGCCTGATTGCAAATAAAAAGTCTATCCATCAGAGGCAGGCAGAGGAAATGTTCCTCCCTTTACACACACAAGTGTCATGTAAATTCATGAGCTACGTGCGGGGTTAATAATCAACAAATTAAAAGAGGAGCTGCTCTAATTGAAAAGGAGTATTTGAATACAGTTGCAGTTGCTGGCTCTGCAAGTTCATCACTTCTCCATGCACAGTATGTTGTACCAGGTCCTGTTCTGGCCACTCAGCAAAGCAGGATGTGCTGTTTGTGCTGGAGTGCAAATGGTGCCTTTCAGTTCAGGTTGTGGAGCATCAGCATTGAGGACAGTGTTTCTGCTGCTGATTGGATTTGTGTGGCCTTTCCAAGGAGCCTGGACAGCAAATGCCAGCAGCTGTCTGGACACAAATGGCAGAAATACAGACCCCCCTGATCACCAGGGTCATCTGCCAGGCAACTGAATTCTATGGAGCAGAAGCAGTGCTTCAAAGAGAGAAGAAGAGAAAGCTGGACACTGTGTAGGACCTACAAGGACCTACAACACCCATCAAGAGATTCATGAAGCCAAACAGCTCTTCTGAGTAATCTCAGGCCACTTCAAGAGGCAAACTGCTGCTTGGACCTTGCCCAGCTTGCCTGTCCTCTATGAAGTTTGATACCCAAGGTTGCACAGCCCTCCTTTAGTGCCTGTGTTGGAGTAGTGCAGGAGAAAGGAGGACCACAGTGTCTCAGGGATGAAGTCAACCTCTCTGAGTGGTGCCCCTGGCTCTTGGCCATGGGCTGAGCCTGCAGCTGTGTGTTGACTTTCTGAACTTGCAGGTACCAATCAATGTAGCTCAGCCAGGGCCTCTCCTCAATTATGTCACAACCACTCTATCACCTCCCTGGGCATGACTGTTGCTGCTGTGCCAGCCTGCAGCCCTGAATGCCACCTCACTGGGCTGCACTGAGATAGGAGCAGCTCTTCTCCTCCCATTTTAGAGTTCCATCACCAAAACCAGCATTGCTCAAGGGCACTATGCGCACTCTTCTAGTTTCAGACCCAAACTGAGCTGTTCTGAGGCTGATCTCACCTCAACCTCTGTACAAAGCCAGATCACATCTGTGCTATGGTGATTTTTCCATTAGATGCCAGGATGAAATTCCCTCTGGGTGCTGGGTGCAGGGCTGGGAATGGTGAGCAGCTTACTCCCCGCCTCTGCCCAGGCAGCTGCAGATGGGTACCCACTTGCCTGTCTGAACTTCATTTTACTGTGTTAACAGCTATATGTTTGCTTATCCTGTTTTCCCAGTGTCACAGTCCAGTTCCTACACCAGAATGAGTGGCCACTTGCCAAAGGGTGCAAATAGAGAGCAAAGGGTTTGTCACCCTTACTCTTGGTTTTAACCTGGAGAAAACTGCTTAATACATTTGGCTAGGGTGGCTTTTCCCCAACCCTTTGTCTCTGGATGCAGAGGTCTGCCCTGTACCCTGCTGTAAGCTCCTTTTAGGGTTGTCTCAGAGAAGATTGCTATTACAGGATGTTCAGCATTTTAGGGCTGCAGCAATACACCACAGTCCCACCTAACACACACAACTCCAGATTTCAGCTGAAGAGGAGAAAAACATGGGTACTCACTCTCTCCCCAGGGTCACCCATTAAGCCCACGGGTCCAGTTGGTCCTGGGGGTCCTGGCAGACCCTAGGATAGAAAAGACAGAGAAAAAAGCCACTAATGGAAAATGTGTTGTTATTTGTAACATATTTGTACAACGGACAGGAAAAGAATTAGAGCTTTCTGTTTATTTTTGCACCAGAAAAGCAAGCCTAAAGCACTCTGCACACATGTGTGACATATGGAAGCCACAGAGCCTGGAGGCAGTGGAGCCTTCCACGTGCTCCCACCGCCCCAGAGCCGCACGCATGGAAACACAACCCCACTTACTGCTGGGCCTTCTGGTCCAGGTGGGCCTTCCACCAGCATACCCTGAGCAAGAGGAAGAAAAAAACACGGATTAGCAAGCCACATGGAAATATAGGATCATCCAAGCCCTCCCCTCACCCTGCCCAGCCCACCACTAACCCGCAGCCCTCAGCACCTCAGCCCCATGGCTTTGGGATCCCTCCAGGGCTGGGCACTCCCCCAGCTCCCTGGGCAGCCTGGCACAGGGGCTGACAACCCTCTCAGGGAAACAGTTCTGCCTCAGCTCCAATCTCAACCTCCCTTTGTGCAATTCTTGTGTTCTACCACTTGTTACTTAGGAGAACAGATCAACTCTCAACTCACTACATCCTCCTGTTAGGTAAATGTAGAGAGTGCTCATGTCTCTCCTCAGCCTCCTCTTCTCCAGACTAAACACTCCCAGTTCCCTCGGCTTCTCCTCATAAGACTTGTTCTCCAAACCCTTCAGCAGCTTCATCCTCAAAGTCACTTTGACCGTGGGGCTGGAAAGCCCACTGCTTTATTGATTCTTAAACATTCCATGTCTGGCTGCTAGGTCTGGGTAACCCAGTGCTGAAGGGTTTCCACCCTCTCTGTGTGACATCTCCTGTGTCCCCATTACACAGACACAAAAGGCACCAATTACTGCAAAGGCAAATATCATCTAATTTAACTCTGATACAGCAAAACAACCATTTCCCCAATACTAAGGACACCCTCATCCCAATACAAGGTCACTTTCCTAACTATGACCCCTCTCCGTTTACTCATGGGCCAAGCAAAGAGCAAAGCCTGAGACACAGCGAGCTTTGATGGTGCTGGAGTGAGAGAAGAGCTCCTCTTGAGAAAGAAGCTGTTTCTAGACTCAAGTAGCTTAAAAAAAAAAAAAGAAAAAGTTAATAATCAAATTGCAAGGGCTGGGGTTTTTTATTTTAAATGACTTTCCCAGCAGACTGCATGCTGTGATTTACTCTGTGTACCTAGAAAATCACTGTGTGGGCAAAATGGTAGGATAATGTTATTCCATTCCTTTTAATCTAAATATTTTGTCATAACTTTAAATCAGGTCTATCATGTACTCAGAATTGAGCTGCTTTTTCTTTTCCTCCCCCCCCACCCTCCTCCCCATGGGTATTTTTGAAGCAGGGAAGAAACCTCTGAATAAACCTGAAAAAAGCTTTCCAGAAGGCATCAGGATGATCTGCTGGGAAGAGTCCCACAGCAAGCATTGCCCTTTTGTCTCTGGCTCAATGGCCACCACCACCCCCAACCCAGCAGGATCCAGACTGAGCCAAAACAGTCCCAGTGTGTGGCACCATGTGTAGCAAACAGGGACCTTTTCCCTATGGGATGGAATCAGTTTGAAAAAATCTGTAGATAAGCAGTTGGCTCACATGGAAGAAGCCCAGAGGAAGTAAGTGCAGGAACTGGTCTTGGGTCACCCTTGGCTGGGCTCCTGGGCTTGTGCTTCAGTGCCAAAAGCCTCAGCTGACCCCATGGCAGCCACTACAGCAGACAAGGCTGAGCTGAATGAATCTGAACTGTCTAAAGGAAAATCCAGGCATTCCTACCCCAAAAGCCACAATTTCTATGCTCAGACGAGCAAAAACTTGGGTAAAAACATGCTGCCATGAACCATGACTGCTCCCATTAGTGGGAAGTGTCTTCTTGCATCACTCATGCACAGCCAGCACTGATGTCTGCCTTTCCCAGTGTCCCCAGCACTCATTACCACCTCATTTAAAATCTGGCTTCTGCTTCGTTTGGATTTGTTGGGGAAGTTTGCTGCTGCTGTCATCACAGAAGTGCCTGTGCAGCCATTCTTCACCAGTGAACAAGTTCAGGTCATGGACTTTGCCCTGTGCCCATCTGACAGCAGTTTCACTGTCTGCCTCTCTGGGTGGGTGTTAAGGGTTCACCCCACACCACATTCCTCTACCTGCACTAAGGATGAGCTATTTGCTGACTGTCTACCAAGAAGAGGTGAGCTATGCTTGTGAAGGCATCCCAGGAGAAAGGCATCCACCAAGCTCCTTTTCAGACACACCACAGAGATGGTGCACAGGAAACCTCAAAGGTCACACAATCCCAGAATGGTGGGGGTTGGAAAGGACCTTTAGGTATCACCCAGAGACCATCCTGTTAAAGCAGGTTCCCCTGGATCAGGAGGCATAGGTCCCAGTAAACCTTTCCTCATACTGACACCCAAAGATCCATTCCTGATGACACAAATGATGCCACATTTTGGTGTGGAAGGATCCAAACCAAAAGCTAATAATTCTCTCTGTGCTGGTACAGAGAGTCAGGGCCCACACATGTCTCCCCAGGGCATTTTTGGGATGCTGGATGCCATCACTACCATGGTCTGAGCATGCACAGCACCAAAGCTCTGCTTCCCACGGCCAGCTGCAGAACCTTGGGAGGGGAAAAGACCCTGGCTTAATTAGCCAATTTTTGATGCAAACATCCTTGGCATCTTCCCATATTTATCTGTTGGTTTATGTTGAGCTCTAGCTCTAGGGACATCTGGATATTCTCCCCAGCAAAAAACTTCCACTGTTTATATGACTGCTCATCACAGGAGCAATGGGAACGTGGGAGGGTTTGGGGACCAGGCCTAAGGGAGGGATGCCACAGAGGATGATCACCTTGTGGGCAGGCAATTAAACCATGGATTTAGGACTCTCCCAGGGGAAAACAGGGTGTTGTTTCCACTCAATCAACACCCACAAATGAAGCCAATATCATACAAACAGCCTAAAAACTGGCTGCAACACACAAAGGTGCTTCAGAGAGGCCGATCAAAGCCTTCCCAAAGGGAAGAGAAGGCTCTGAGGAAGCAAAACCAGCCTCCTGGTACCTCCAGAGCTGGGATGCAAGGTGCCAGCCATCCCTGGCTGCATCCCTCCTCACCCTCCGACTGTGCTGCCCACTGCTTCCAGAGAGTGTCAGCACAGAGCAAGGATTGAAGGGAGGACGCTTGGAAGAAAGGGAGAGAAAACTCAGCAGAATCACCATTCTGCCTTTGGTTTTTATTCTCCCTCTGCTGCAGCTCCCGTGGAAAAAAAACCAAAAAAATGAAAAGAAAGAGCTAAAGAGCACAGCAAATGTGAGTTTCTGTGCAGCAAAGGAACTGCATGGAGAGGGAAAAGGCGGCATTTGGTCTTGTTTACTTGCTGGCAAAAGCTATACGTGCTGTAGTGTTTTGAAACAGCAAAGGCAGCCAAATTCTTTCTGGATGATTAAACTTCACTATTTTGTTGGCTTTGTAGCATTTCAGATTGGTTCTGGACAGGCCAGGCTGAGTTTTTAGCCATCCTCTTTGTGGGCTTCGCCTGCCCCCCACGTTTCCTACATCTCTGATATAAGCAACTCTGCTCCTTTTGTTTGCAGAGCGAGGTGAAGAAAGGAAGAGAAGGAAGGAAGGGTCAGAAATGCTTTTTTTAAGGCACTCCCTTTAGGCTTTTCAAGTCCTGCTGCTGCACCTCAGCTTCTCCCCACCCCCTCTTGCTCCCACTATCTGCCAAAGTGTCAGGCAAAGAAGGCAAGGAAGGAAGGACTGAAAGAAAAACAATGGGCTCTGACTGATGGGAAGTGCTGCCCCAACACTGGGCACCATTGTGGCTCTCAGCCAAGGAAAATGAGGTTAATTGAGTTGCTGGTGTGCAGCAAGCATGTGCTCAGTCCTTTGGGGACAAGGCTCAGGGGAAGTGGTTGCATGGACCCAAAGCCCTATTTGCAGCCTGGGGAGGAGCAGGCATGGGGGTATCCTGGCATCCTGACACACAGGGAGGGACAGACACTCAAGTATCAGCCAACAGCCCTCGTGCATTGCTCAGTGAGCACCTCTGGCAAACATCAACCCTCCCCACCACAAGGGCAGCTGGGGAGCAGAGAGGCTCTATCCTCATCTAAGGGGTGCTCAGTTGAGCATCTACATGTTTTGTAGACTGCAAAAGGCAGAGACAGTTTCTAACCATTCCTTAGAAATCAAACCAACCTCAGAAACAGGCAGAGAGAGAACTGTAAAGAAAAAGAGTGTGTGGATGACACAGGGTTGGGCCTGGCAGTAGAAAGCTGTTGGGAAAGCAGGCAGAGGAGCAAAGCTCTGTGCTCCCACAGCTGTGTGCAGGGAGAACCCTTTTATTTCCGCAGAGATAAACCCATTAGTTGCACAATTAAAGGCGGCTCCAAGTTGCAAGTTCAGGTCAGGATATGACCCGGCCAAGGGCTGTGGGAGCTCAAGGGAGAGCTGAGCAATGAGGTAGGCAATGCCCTCTGCCTAATGCCTCAGTTCTAAAAGGTTTGATCTTGGTAGATGAGAGATTTCATGGGCACTGCCTCAACTTTGGTGCTTTTTTTTTTTTTAAACAAATTACAGTATTTCATGTTAAAATGTTTTAAATGAACCAAGGAAACCATCCATGGGAAATCTTCCTCCCAGCAGTTACCACTGAGAGCACCAAGCCCCAGAAAAAAACACCCTCCCTGTACCCTTGTACCACCAAAGCCTCAGCCAGTCCTTACCGGCTCGATAATCGCAGGCTCTCCCTTCTGTCCTTTCTCACCCCGGGGGCCACCAATCTGCAGCAAAGGAAACACAAAGCCAGGCAATCAAAAACTCATCACCTGCATCAGCATCCCCACTCCAAGCAGAGATAGGAGATCCTGGGACAACTTGTGCCACCCAGATGATGGAGTGGAG
>WBNH01005683.1:1068-40955 GCA_013401255.1 Urocolius indicus
AGTCCTGGTTGACAATAAACTAAACATGAGCTAGCAATGTACCCTCATGGCCAAGAAGGCCAATGGCATCCTGGGATGCATCAAGAGTGTGGCCAGCAGGTTGAGGGACGTTCTTCTCCCTCTCTGCCTTGGTGAGGCCTCGTCTGGAGTCCTGTGTCCAGTGCTGCGCTCCCCAGCTCAAGAGGGACAGAGAATTGGAGAGTGTCTAGCGCAGGGCCACCAAGATGATCAGGGAACTGGAGTATCTTTATGAGGAAAGGCTGCAGGAACAGGGTCATCCTGTTTTTTGTTTTATTTAGAGAAAGGACAAGGGGTAACGGAATAAAGCTGGAACACAAAAAGTTCCATTTAAACATAAGAATATACTGTTTTACTGTGAGGGTGATGGAGCCCTGGTACAGGCTGCCCAGGAAGGGTGTGGAGTGTCCTTCCTTGGAGGTCTTACAGATCCATCTGGAGCATTTCTGTGCAATCTGATCTAGGTGGACCTGCTTCTGCAGGGGAGTTGGACTAGATGATCTCTAAAGGTCTCTTCCAACCCTACCATATAATTCTATGAATATCGGCTTGAGAATCTATCGACAATTTAATTGTGTAGATAACAGGGATATTTTGTTAATCTGTTTCCTTATTTCCTTTAGTAGAAAATTATGATTTTTTTTTTTTACTGGAGGAAAAGAGTGAGGTGTTGCATGTAAAAGACTTTTGGATAGCTAAACATGTTTTTAAGCTTTATCTAAAATATACAATAGCCATCCAACTAAATAAAGGCTTCAGTTACTAGGAGTGAATTAGTATGATATACAATTTCATCAAATATATGCAACCCACACATACATAAACGTTCCTACTGAATTCAGCTTGCATTTATCTCTCTAATGAATACATACATAATTATTATATGCAATTATGAGGGTTTTTTTTTCTGAGCAGGAATGATGAGGAGAAAGAAGTATCATAGTTTAGAATACCATTATCTGAGACTGTGAAAATAGCTATGACAGACTGGAGTATTTGATATTCTTTCCCCTCTAACAGTTGTCAATATTTACATGAAGTGGTAGCAGCTTAAATTCCGGGGTACCATGTTCCTTAACTCTATACACACCCAAGCATTTTTAGTAGTGACAGCATATGGGAAGCTACTTACAAACACTTGAGATTTATGGTATAATAACCAGGGAAATGCTTGATGACAAGAAATCAAACAAACACTAAAACTATTAATGTGTATCTTCAAACATACAAAATGGTTCTATCACTACAGACTTCATATATTTTTCTCAAAGTAAATGCTTTTTCCAAATACTTTTTAGATTACAATATCCATCACCCCGTCCCCTACTCCAACAAAAAAAAGTTTAGCCTAAAAGATATCTTCTAAAGGTATTTTTAAATTTAAGCTTTGCCACTGGCAATATATATTCATTTTTATATAACAAAACCAAATTTATAGATAATTGGTGTATTTTGTTAAGAATGTGTATTATAGTCTTTTTTTTTTTTTTTTTTACTTTCTGAAGTTAAAAAGCAACTTTTTATTACATTATGCTGTTTTAAAAAACCTAGGTGAAAAATAGAAATATTGCATTTCTCATATTTAACTAATATTGCAACGGTTGTACTCTCTGAAATTTGTAGCTTTACATCTTTAGAACAAGTTGAGCACTGAAATCTTACCAGAGAGATTATCTTGACTTAGAAGTCGATCTGTTGTCCCTGTATCTCAAAGTCATTCAGGAGACGTAAGTTACTACAATAGATATAAATTTCTGTTTTCCAAATAGATACATCATGAACCCCCCTTGCAAATCACTACCTTTTCAATTTTTCTCCCTTACCACATTTTAAGAAAGAACTACAAAATGGCTGTCAAATACAAGCTCAGAAATGGCATGCCTAGTCTGTTTCCCTCTTATTCTCTCACATCCTTCAGTATATGAATCCAGAGAACAACTGATGCATTTAATTATTCTGTATTGTCTTGGGAATGAGAAGAGGATTACAAAATCAAGGCCTGAAAACATTAACTAAGAGCAAACTAAACAGAAATTATTTTAGCTTAAAAACTAATTTAATATATGACAAACAGAAAATAGACCAGAAATGGGTCTATCTTTCTGAACACAGTGAAAGCATATTACCTTTTATGAAGATCACTGCAATGACTAAATTTTGAATGTCCTTGTAATAAATGTATATATAATAGGAAGAGTTTAACAGTTGGTAAGTTAGATGCTTTCCTCTGGCCTATTAGATGTCTACTTGTGCTATTTGTCCCTTGGGAAGTTTGAAATGGAAAAGAAAAATTTGCCCGAGCGAATCACCAAGCAAGAAACTGTTCCAGTCTTTTCCGATACTTAAACTCTCTTACCTGGGCCAAATACTGTGGAAGTGGGTAGAGGTACTCTCAAAATTGACCTAAAGAGGGCATTTTCAATTACATATTCAAAGTCTTAAGTGGGTGCCTCAAAAAGTACCCATCAAACTACAAACCTACACACTTTTACCTAAGGGTACATACATGTTATTCATACACATTTCTGTGTATACAGCACAAAATTTTAAAATAAATTATTCTGTTATAAAATAGGACAAAACATCAGTTAGGAAACTTCAAATGGTTATTGAAGCATATAATTTAGTATGCTCAGCTATATCACTTATTTTGTTTTTATCTAAAACGTAACATTGTCACAGTTCTCATATTGAAAATTATTGTCGTCACATTTTCTTTGAAGTTTCTATAAAGCATTTGGTATTTCATTCACTGTTTATTTCAGTTGGCTAAAATTAGTGTCTTTTTTCCAATAGCATATATGTGTCTGTGCTAGGATAGTTGTAAACTGCAAAAATTACAACGTACCAAAACCCAATATGGCAGCGTAATATTAAAGGTAACAGGGAAAAAAAAAAAAAAAAGACAACAACCGAAATAAAAAGCCAACTCACTCAAAGGATACGGAGGAATACTATAGTAAAACTCAAAATTGTGCTATTATGTTTTAGAAATGAAGTTAATAATGAAATTTCCTGAAATAAAAAAACTGAGAGAATGTAATTCATCATGAACAATGCAGTGAGCTGAAAGCATTTCTTCTCCAATATATTTCTTTGCAATGTAGACATTAGAGCTCATTTTTCCTTATTGTGTGTAATGGATATTTGAGGGCATTCAATCAAAAAACCTTCACAGTATACTGTAATACACTTTTCTTTAACATGAAAGTCTACAGAAAAGCTCACAAGCTTTGCAAAATTCAAATAATTTTTTTATTAATTCCATTTACAGCATTTCCAAAGTACTTTCATATAACTCAGTTGCAAAACTATGTCTTTAGATTCTTCTTGTATACTGTAAATGTCATATATTCTCAAGAAATACAGGTATCTCACAAATTAATAATTTTGAACATTTCACCCATGTCTTAAATTCAGAATTATATACTCTGGTTTCCATAAGGGGAAAAGGATTTCTCTATGCTGTCTTAAAGAAGTCCTTTTTTAAAGGAAAGGTAACTTGTGTTGAGATTTAATATAATGATCATATTGGAAATTATTTTAGAAATTATGCTTAAATTAATATTTTTCTTGGCTAGCAGTGTTTGTAGCCAATTGGCGACCAATTTAAACTATGAAATCCAGACAAAACATATGCTATGGGTACAAATTAAACAAGTAATGCAATGGTTATCAAGAGTTTCTTACTAAATAATATTTTATGAGCCTATTAATATTCATTACAGTTCTAGAAAGAGTAATTCTGCCTTGAAGTAGAGATATTTAATGTTCCCACTTGTGAATTTGCTAGTAATTGTCTCTTTTAATGTACAGTCATTATTCCTTATGTATTTTTTCTTCCTGCCCCTCCCCAGTTATGGGTAAAGGATGTTTTCTTTAAAATCTTTAATAAAGGAAATAGTAATTATAAATATTTATTTTAAATTTTCCTTGAAATATTCCTTACAAAATATAGATAAAAGTGATAGTGGATGTTGGAACATCAGTCATAGCCTAAACTGCTTTGCAAAGATTAAAATATCTCAGAATTAGAAACATAAAATAGTTGCAACAATACTGTAACTCACCACAGATAAGTGATTCCTGAGAAACAAATAATAGATCAGATCTAGGGGATTTTATTACCCATAACCTGGTATGTATAATTGTTCAGTGTTTATTCTTTCCATAATATTCTGTGTCATTCTTCATAGCATTGAAATAAGCTCATTGAAAGACATTTAAGACTTAATTCTCAGGCATTTTGTGCCAAAAAAAATATTATGGAAGTCAATCTCTACCAATTTCCTTGTCAGAATTGATAATATAGCTAAGGTGTTTGGTTCCAATATTCATCCTCACGGTTCATAAACAAAATTTCTTAATTTCTCATAATTTCCTGATAATCAAAGACCTTGTTTCATCTAATCAGGCAAACCTAACACTGGCCTTAAATTTGTTTCTTGATTTCCCTAAAACAGAAAGAAAAAACCTTTGGCACTTGGCCTTAGTAAAAGGTCAATTTCTAACTTTATAGAACTGCAACTCATTTATTTAGCATCACAATGTAATTATTAGTATCCTATTTTTAGATATCTAACCTTAGGAAATAACAGTTTATTCACACTTAAATATGGTTGGTTCATTTTGACACTTTTCATGCAGTTATTAAATTACTCATCAGTGCAAACAGCCTGTGGCCTAGGAGAGAGAGTAGCAGAGCTGTGTAATATGATGAATATTGTACTTCATCAGAGCTTCATGACAAGCATATATAATATCTGATCTTGCAATACCTTGATAAAAGAAAACCCAAAAAAACTTCAGCAGCATGGTATTATTTAAGTATGATCAAATGTCCTGAATGTATGCTATGAAATGTTAAAATCGGTTATCTTCTACATTAATTCAGATATGAGCAGGCAAAATACACTAACAGTGTAGCATTTCTCAGAGGACTTCTACATTGTTAAAGAGTAGACTTGAAGATTTTGGTTATTTTAAAAGGATCTTTTTACTCAGACAAAACTAATTTTGAAAAAAAGTTAAATATTTCTAAAAGATAATTCTCAAAATACCACCACCAAAAATACCACCCAAACCCACAAAAACCCACATACAATCTTACTACAGAAGCACCAAATAAACACATTTATCATCATTTGGAAACCACTTGGAATAAAAATGAATTGACTTAATGGAGCGTGAGAAATTTCAGGCACACTAGTTCAATACATGAAACAATAGCTAATATCTTAAATATTTACTTGTTTGAAACGTTAGTTGTTAAATTCTTTCAAATCAACAGAAAAGGTTGCATACTTTTCCATCTGACAATCTCTAGGTTGAAATTACATGTAGCACAGGCAGGAATTTGAAAGCTAGATTAGATTGAACAGAAAAACTACCACCACTAAATCCAATAGCTTCTACTGAGTATGATGTTACTTTCAGAGGTTAGTGCTGAAATATAATATCCTCTGGAACAATCTAATACACACTAGTTGTTGTTGAAAGAGAATTAATAGCAGCAGGAGACAGAATAATATCTCTTCCTCCCTCAGAAAATCTTTCCTCTACTATTTGTTAACTTGTTTTACTGTTGAAGACTCATCATAGTTACAAAGCTCTGACTCAGATTCCATATTTAATACAATATTTGGGATCTCCTACTAAAGACATTGGAAGCATTAAAACTAATAGGTATTTTTTGAGTTAGGCTTTGTGAATTTGAGCATAACTTGTAGAAGCCAATGGGAAGTCTCATTTATTTTTATTAATAATTCAGTATAAATTTAGTATTTTTTATTTTGCTGTTTCTAAATTCAGATTTACTTTGCTTTGGAAATAAATATTTCAAAAAAGAATTTCTGGATTTGTATCTGCAATAATTCCATTTGAAAAATTATCATAATGAAAGCAGTGATGTTTTAGAATAATTTTTGAGGAATGAGGGAATTTAATAAATAAACGTATGCAATCCCAATGAGCCCTGTATTTATGTGGACTTCTTGCTACTTGCCTTTTTGTATGATTCAAGACACAGCAAAACATTGAATTTGACAATCATATTAGGCACTGTCACAAGTTTTGTCATTTCAGCCCAGATCAACTTCTGTAATACCTGCTGTCACTGTAGGTATATACTGTTACTTATATATGAAATTAATACATCATTTCACATAAATACCTCAGCAATCAGGACTGTTTGAAATCTGAATCTGACCTGAACAGCATTTCACAATTGAAAGTACTTTTAAATATATAAAGCAACAGCATGTATAGTAACAATAGACATGATTGCACATAACAGCTGCACAAGAGATCAGATATAGTTAATGTTGTTGAGTGGTACCTGAAAGCACAAGTAGTTCAGGTGGAACTATAAAGTGTCACTAATAGAACAAGGGACTATAAAATGAGGTCGTAGTTTGTTCTGGCTAGCTAATTCTGACAATTTTTTGTACATCTAGTGATAATTTTTACACACAAATTCTCAGTGTTAAGAGTCTTCCATGGTGTCTTTTTGGAGCATAATATAACATCAAAACAATTTCTACACTAATAGTAAATAATGATTCTGAAAGATACTTCCTTTTTATTTCTTTATTTCATGCAGGATGATGTTATATAGAGTATTTAGTTCTGTTATTTACAATAAACTTATTATTATTCATTGTATTCAATCAGTTCTATTCACAAATGTCTAAATTAGGATCATTCTTTCCACTGCAATCACAAAAGGAAGTGCTTACATATATACATGCATCTGCTGAGTGATCAAACAGAATAATTTATCACTGTTTACTTGCTGTGGTATGCCTTGAGGTTTTACGACCCATGATGAAGGCTACCTGAAGTATCTGCTTTAAAATTTCATTTTAGATGGTACTTTAAAGAAGGAATACAGATAATATTTATTTTAGGAAAGAGTACTTGAAGACAAACAAACAGAGACAGCATTTACAGCAAACACAAAATTATCTTGATACCATAGGAGACTTTACACAAACAAAGAAAAAATAAAGAAAAATAAAGGAAATTAATTGGGCTGAGTTCAAGAAGATAAAGCTTTAAATATTCTGTGTTCCCCTTTTCTAACTTTTGTTTGCTCTATCTCTGGAAAGAAAAAAGAAAAAAAAAAAGTAAAAAGCAGAACAAACCATGAAATGGGAGCTGGATCACTTTTTAGATAGAATTTTACATTATGTGTCTGAAGCAGCAGAGACCTGAACCAGCTGATTCCTTCAGTCTCAAGCTTCCAAAACCTATCTAGATCTAAACATTTTATCTTAAATTTATGGAAAAAACACATGTCAGGCTCCTCTCTACACACACTATTGAACTAGTTAAAATGTTATGGCATCTAGTAGACAAATATCTAACAGATAGATGCTATAGCAGCAAAAAGTAAGTCCTCATGGTATGAGTGAAAACAGTTGATACCCAGAAAATGACATCATCCTTGCTAGTATGTAAAATACTACAGAAGCTGGTAAGCCTCTTCATTTGTTTTTACCATTTTGTGAACTTGGATTTGGCACAGACCTCCAAGTCAGAGAGCACCTGCTCAAGACAATTCTTTGTTACTGCCTCAGCACCTGACCTTCTGAAGAGGTAAAAGGATTTTTATTCCATGGCAGAGTTATTCACATTTAATTTTCCCGTTTATTCTGAACTCATTTTGTCAGACTAAATGAGACTGACTAAAGTAATTCACAGAATACAAGCAACTATTTCTACATATATATATACACATATATACTTATGTGCACATTTGTACCTTTAAAACAGGATTCATGTTTGTCCTTGAGAAAAATAGAAAGAGATCATTAGAGAAAAATAGAATTGCTGTTATCTGTGGAAACTCTCCATAAAGTGGTACAATCTGCATTCACGTTTGGTTCTGAATTTACAATCTTTACATGACAGTCAAATTTCTAATTAAATATGCCAATGAAAAAAATTCCTACCTATGAATGCTAATGAAACAGTAATAATAATTACTCCTACAGTTATGCATTCCTATTTAAAGAAATTGATTGCCTAATCTTTTAAAAACAAACTTCTTTAAGGTAGTAGGTTCTTCAACAGCATAGTGAGGATGGCTCTTATTCCTATCCAATCAGGTTAACAAACTTATGAAAGTTATTAAATGCCATTTGAAATCACAGCTAGAAAGGTTCATCCTAGTTGTATACTTGATTATTACTATTCCCTTTCTTGACTCAGGCTGGTGACATAAACAACCCTAATACCTTCTCTCAGCCCTTTTCTAGTTGTCTTACTTTTTTCAAAGGACCTTCCGTGCCGAATGACCCTGTACTAATTAGAAGATGCTAATAAACAATCATATATGTGGTAAAAGTATATTTTGTTATCTATAGTACTTTTTTATTTTAGCAGCTTTAGGACAAACTGGCTTCAAAAGCACCCTTGGAATTGTCACATATAAAAGCTGTGGTACTGTAGCTCCCTCAGCAATCTCTTAACACCTAGTCCTGGCATTTCCATACTCATCTGAATGTCTAGAACTGCTTCCCTTCTATGTCCTTTCTTCTACTCTCTCTCCATATTTAAAACAACAACTCATTAGAGTTACAGAAACGAAGAATATAAAAACCAAAATCTGTAATTGTTCTAATTCTGTGCAGTAGTTCTGAAGAGGATCAATTTCTCCAGTATTGCAAACCCATATTTTCTCAACTGCCATTCTGAGTGAATGTCAGTAACTTTTGTTCCAGCAGTTGAGCAGACAGCTTTAATGGGGGGAGTTCAACAGTTCTCAAGTCTACCACAGAGGCAAGTGATTGGGATTAGCAGGTATTAAATTGAGATTAGGTGAAAAAAGTGGAGATAAAAGAATGAAGAAACAATGACAAAAACATGGTCAAGCTCAATGAAGAGAGGACTTCGCAAGGGGTTAAAAATTCAACAGCATTTTTTATTTTAAATAGCAGTTGTTTATTTTTAACTCTTGTAAATAAGGCCATAATAATTTAGAAGATGATCCCCTGCAAATATTATTAATCAGTTACAATCTTTCGTTCATTACAGTTACAAAATGTATATTTTTTTTAAAAAAAATCTTCCTATTATGGTTTCAATTTGTTCTACATGTCTGAACAGGTCCAAGCTGGTGAAAAAGAACCTTTTACATTATAGTAAGCAATATATTTGAAATTATAGCATATAATGACAACAGAACAGAATCGTAATTTTGGAATGCAATATTGAAGAGATTTAATATTAAAGAAAACTCTGTAAAATAAAAATCCGGTTTATTTCTGTTTGGAATATTCTTAATATTTCTATTTCACTTTATTAAAGAAAATTAAAATGTTTAATTCAGTTGTAGATTGTTGCTTAAGTGAGAAGATACTTGTGTGTGGAATTGTGCATGGAAGATGTGGTATGAGCGCTTCTTGCACTTATATGGATCTGATTCTCTGTATCCTGGTAAATCTATACTTGCTATTAGTTGCAACAGGTCGCTGGCTTTGCCTTAAGCAAACAACACTAGCCACTGGACTGGGGCTGTCAGATTCACTTTGCCTGGGCTTGGCTCAGCTTGTGCTGAGAGCTTGGTTTCAGTTTAGGTCCAGCTTGTTTAGCTGTAAGGGTAGCAGTCCAAAGACAGGTGGCTATTATTTAGTTTACTCTTTTTTGGGTTTGCTTAACTTAATATACTTTTATCACACTATTTTTTGTTAATGCTCTTGACATAGGTCAGAAAGAATGAATTCAAACTCTGGATCAAATGCAATGGAACTAGAGTTAATCTTCACATTTATTTTAAGAGTACTTGTTTTGCATTAATTACAAACACTACTGGTATGTCACATTTCTTTGGTCTGTTGGGCACAGTGTCAATGAACTTGTACTCTTTTTTAGATCTTGTTTTTAAACAACATAATGAATATGTGGACAGTTTGTTAAAAGTTATGCATAGAAGAATGAATTTTGCTCCAGAAATCATCTTCGAAGATACAGTTATGACTTTAAACAGAGTCTTCTCCACTGTTGTATTGTACAAAGAAACCTAAATAATTATGTAATCTAAAATTTCCACTATAATTCGTAATAAGGCAATGCTTAATACACAATATGGTTCTTCATTATTCAAAAGTCTGTTAAAAATATGCAAAAAATATCCTTATGTCTGGAGTTTTACAACTATGCAAAATCGTCGCTCAGAGGCACGTCAAATTCTTATTTAGGAGAACAATGTTATGCCTCCATTAATTCATAGTTTCAGCGCTTGCAAACCATATGCTAATACTTTACACATCTTTAACCTTCTTGGATTGCTGTATATTGTATATGCCTAAATATTTCCATACCTATGTATATAATCAAGATCTACACATGTAATATCCATACATGTAGATCTACCTGTGTATTACCATAGATAATGTGCAGGTGCATTTGTATAAAGGCTATGTAATTCTGTATGTTTTGTTGAGTCAGATTTGTATCATAACTTTTAATAAAGAAATTAAGGTATTTCCTACTGTTTTGCTGGTCCAGACAAATTAATTTAGCTCACTGCCATAAAGCCCTAACATCTCACCCTCTCTCTCTCTTCCACTCCCCTTTATTTCTTGCCTCTACTTTCCTTTCACTTCTTTCGCATAAGTTATAGCCTAACACTTCATTTATTCTATTCAGATTATCCAACTGGTAGAAAATAAACAGGATTGAAGGTGGGATTGGAAGGTGAATATTTTTCTGCTGATTCAGTAACTCGAGAGAGACCATGAGTGTCAGGATGCTGCAAGAAAAGCCGTCCGATAATGTCAGAAAGCAGGATCAAGGGGGTTTTTAGGAGCAGTAAGCTATTGGTTCAGCTAAAAAGTATCATAAAATCACACTATTTGAAAAACTTTCAGGGGAAAAAAAAATTAAATGGGCAGTCTATCTTGATGATTAATTTCCATGCAGCCTTTTTTTTTTCCTTAATATCTAATCATTACTTTTTAGCTTTAAACTCTATAAGTATCTTTTCTCATTTAACATCATCTAAAGTGGCTGAGAGCTGTCAGTAGGTCAAAGATAAAGCAAAAGACTAAAGCAACAGGTTTTAATGACTCAAACTGAAGATACTTCCATAGACTACTCAATGCATAATCAAACTATAATTCTAGGAAGAGCTGAGCACAAGCTTTATCCTATGAGACCTGATCTAGGTGAACCTGCTTCTACAGGGGGGTTGGACTTGATGATCTTTAAAGGTCCCTTCCAACCCCTACCATTCTATGATTCTGTGCTGCCAGGTTGCTGAATGTGGACCAGCAGCTATTGAAACCCAAGTCAGATTTCAAGATTCATTCCTAGATTTCAGGTAGATAAGAGTTTAACATCATCAGTTCTGATATGAACGTAACAAAATATATGGATTTATCTTATATTGTATGTAATGTATTATATAAATGCTCTCAACGTCTTTCTTCTTTCTACTGCTCACTACCATATTGCTTCATATCCCACCAGTTTGGTCAAGATGTTTGTATGCACTGTACAAGCTTGTCTTCAGTCACCTTCAGCATACAGAGAACAAACATTTGGCAAAACTACACAACACACCTATATTTCTCCGAGTCCTGTGACGACATTAGGCACTTAATCGAAGTGGTATATTTGTTACTGAGTTTGTCAGAAATGGTCTTATCAGCCTTCATAAATACAGGGTGAGGGGAAGTGTTTTGCTGTTTTGGTTCTATTGATTATGTCTTGAGCACATTACTTCCCACTTGTGTGTAACACAGACTTATGAATGAATGTTGGCATCAAGAAAGATTAGCTACAAATTCTCCATTACCAAAATCCCTCAGAAATCTGGACACTAATGGAGCTCATTGATTTCTGCTAAGGAGTTCTCTACTATATCATGGCTGTTAAATTGTACTCATTGCTTAAGTACTGCATCAGGATGTATCAAGTTTGAAAAAAAACACAAAAAACCAACATTTTAGGAAAAGCAAGAAACAGAAAACTGAAAGAAGAATAGGCTAATCTTTGTACTTACGAAAAGCTCTATAGAATTCTTCCAGAGCTAGGTGCTTGTCACTATTATAATCATCGTATTTCAGCAAATCAAAGAGAGAACAGTCAGACAGATCCTTGCCAAGTTCATCCCGTTTTATTACCTGACAAGAAAATTATAACCATGAAATTACATTTGAGCTCTCAGAGTTCTCTGGTATAATTAATTGTTTCTAATAATCATTTAATAGATCATTTTAAGGTTGCTGTGGGGCAATGAACTGCAACTGTGTAAAGTCAGGGATTTCCAGTTACTTTGTAATTATTTATTGCAGTTTTAAAAGTTAATAGCTTTTGGACAGACTCACTGAAATTACACAAAAGTTTTTAGAATATATAGAGACTATATATAATGAAGACAGACAGAAGCACTATAAAGACACTGTCAATGTTAAAGCTGATTTTACTTTACTGATATAGGTGATTAAGAAACACTCAAATATACTTGAGATAATATTGTTCCAAGTACATTTGACATAATGTCTTTTTCCTCTCAGTCTAATTTCAAACCCCAAAATCCAAATTCAGACGTTTAAAAAAACCAACTAAAATAAACTCCTATTACCCTACTAATTGTATGAACTTCTTATAGGCTTTTGAAAAGCCTATTATCTTCACAAAGACCTGTTATAAAAGGCTGACCTCAAAAGGCTCCTGTTTCTCAGTGGGGGCACATATACTTTGTAAACAGATCATAATTAATAGCTATTAGATTTTAACCTTCTTCCAGAGAAATGTTCTTCAATTTGTGCACCACTTTAAAGTCTATATATAATGTACACATCTATTTTGATATCACTTGAGGAATTCTCAAGATATTTATAATGACAAATATTTGCAATTCTCATTTTAGATTGTACATGAATTAAAAACATACCTGAAAGAACCAAACCTAAGGCAAGCCCTCACTTTAATGTTGCACAGACATTAAAAAAGGCAGAAAAAAATAAAAATAACTACAGCTAATTCCTTTGTAAAATAATTAATTGTCCTACCCCTGTCCTATAATAACTGCAAAACTATTACATTTGTATTATCATATGATAGCTTCTGAAAAACAGGGGATATAGAAGCTTTTGTATTTCAGTTGCTTTGCAATGAAAACAGCAGAAATAGAAATGAATACATTTAGCTATTACTCATGTAAATAAAATAATTCTTAACAAACAATAGAGAACAAAAGGAATATTAGAGCAAGAAAAAGAAAGGACACAATCATTTTATCCTACCAGTATTAATATAACATATATTAATATAAAAGCATTATAAAATATAATAACTTTGTTAGTATATTATAAAGTATGAAAACTATTCACAAAGATAAGAAAAATCACCACAAAAAGCAGCTTTATCTATTATTAAAGATACATAATAAGCTACCTGAATATTACTGCTAGCTACTTGTCTTCCTTTAAAAGCCTGTTTATTAAGTTAACATGAAATTGAATTAAGAAAAAATGAAGTTGTGTACTTCTTGCAGTTGGTACATAAAGGACAAAAATGTAGCCTGGAAAAAAGTAATAACTCTAAGCCCATTTTTGTTATGTAAGTAGTATTAAAAATATAATGGTGTATATTGAAAACACTCTAGAAAAAAAACTCTTGAGATTTCGAGGCCATGAAATCAGAGAATCACAGAATTGTTTTGGTTGGAAACGACCTGTAAGATCAAGACCAATCATTAATACTGCCAACTCCACCAATAAACCATTCCCCTCATATCACCATGAGGGATATGCAAACCTTAAACTTTAATACCAGCAGAAATGGTGACTCAATTGCTTTTCTGGGGAGCCTGTTCGAGCGGTTGACAGCGCTTTTGGCAAAACATTGTTCCTAGTATACAATCTAAACCTCTCTTGGTGCAACTCGATGTCATTTCCTCTTGTATCATTCATTACTTGGGAGAAAAGACTGATGCTCACCTCACCATAATTTCCTTTCAGGTAGTTGTAGACAGTGATCATGCCTTCCCTCAGCCTCCTCCAGACTAAACACCCCCAGTTCTTTCAGCTGCTCCTCATAAGACTTGTGCTCCAGGACTTGGGTGTGTTGGTTGACATCAGCCTGAACATGAACCATCAGTGTACGCAGGGAATTACAAAGGTCAGAGGCATCCTGGTTTGTATAGTGTGAAACAGTGCAACCAACAGGACCAGTGAAGTGATTATGCCCCTGTACTCAGCACAGATGAAGCTGCACCTCAAATACTGTGTTCAGTTTTTGTCCCCTCATTACAACAAAGACGTTGAGGTAATGTGCTTAAAAAATCACACCTGGTTCATTAAAAAGGAACATTTAGGGTGAGAAATGTTCATTTGTTTTTCATAAAAATGATTTGAAATAACATAGAAACCACTTGCATCAACTTGCTTCAATTGTACACACAAAGATTTAACTTTACATCTAAGGTGGTACAATAAAATTTGGATAAAGTTTACCAACACCTGCCATTATAGTACCGTGTTTCTAATTGCATATTAGAGTTCTCAGCTTCAATCCTTTGAGTTGAAATCTCTGCTACAGAGATCATTTATAATTGGTCAATTTTATTTAAAATAAAAAATTATGATTTTTTTTTAAGTTTAGTCAGAATGATAGAGATAGTTCCAAGAATAATGTTGTATACATGTATGATTTCTCTTCCTGGTAATTACTTCATTTTCATCTTCAGTGAACCTGTAAGTTTTATTAAAGAAATAAGCTTCAGTGTTTATGTGTAGACATCTTTATGCTGGTGATACACTTTGGAGTTCTTTGGAAAATTCACTCAGTTTTGATAAGCCCTCCAAAATTGTCCATGAGGACCAAGTCTTTTTCCTGAAGATAAAAAGGCCCTGGAAAGCATTTTATCTGAAAAGAAGAGGTAGGATTTGCTGGGGATAGTCTCATAAATTCCAGTATCATTTTGTAGCTTAACCAAGCTGTATGATTTTTCAAAGTATAACAAGTTAACTGGGTAATAGTGGGCTTGATATTGAACCACAACGTTCATTTCTGACTTGCACATATTAAAATTTAATATTGAGAAACTAGAAAGGAGCTTTTCATTTAGGAAAGATCCATAAAAGTAAACAGAAGCCTGATGAAGACACTAAGAGCTGAGAAAATCAATCTTTATAGGTTTAGGGGATTTTGATTTTGTTTTTTTTTGTTTCTTTGCTTGTTTTTTAAAGACAGTCTAAGAATTCTCCATATCACATTCCATAGGAACTTTACTCCAACATGTCAAACAAAAGTTAAGAGGACAGGAAAAATTATTAACATCTCTGAAACTCAAAAAAGAAAAGCTATAGGTAGAATTAACTTTAAATCTTGAGTCTCTTAATGTCTTGATGTTTTCAAATCAAGGCTGCACACTTCCTTGCAGACTTTTTTGCTTCAGCCAAAAGCAAGACATTACGAGTTTTTTTTTAACTAAAAGTATAGGGCAAACAGAATAAAACTGCCTGTCTATCATAGGAAAACTAGATTAGATGATGATGTCTCATGATGTATCATGATCTAGTGTGACTTAAATTTTAAATTCTACTAATTTCTGTCCATGAAGACTAAAATTCAAGGAAATAATTCCTGAGCCAGTTCTTTAAACTCAACTGTTTACTCTTTAAACTAAATGGACAGCAATTAGGGAGAGAAGCAGGATAGAAACAGGTAAAACAGTCACCTGCTAGAAATGAAATTCTTACTATAAAGGTTAATGCACCATTAAGATCTGCACAATTCTCTTATTATGGCATACAAGTAATAAATGAGATTATTTGGTTTCAGACTTGTGCTTTTAAAATTCATACATGCCAACAAATATTTATGCTCCCAGATTTTACTTTACAATCCATAAGGATAGTGAAGTATTTACTTCCATAATATAAACAAGAAAAGACCTCTTGCCAAGCTGCTGCACCATTTATAGCTTACTATGAAATGCCATAAACACTGAAAGTTCAGAAACCTAGCTAAATCTTCAAATTAAAGATTTTTTTTCTAAACTATGAGCCTTATGCTTGAGAAATGAGTGCTATTTGAAACACAGAGGAGAGACATAGTATTTGAAAATATTGTATGTTTTTAAAGACATGGCAGGCAAGTATTGATTTCTCATGAAACAGCACACAGATAAGTTCAAGATTTCTCAGAAATTTAGTCACTATTATTACAAATTTTAAGAGCAATAAATAATAATAAATTTTAACCTGATTTAAAAATTACAAACTGCAGGTCAGAATAGGATGTTTCATTCATTTCAATTTCATTCCAACAATCAAATGAAAATTATGTAGATGTTGTGAAACTAGATCACAAGTAATATAATATTTCTTTTATTAATCTACCTTATCAAAAAGTTTGTTGGTGTTTTTTTGCTTGTCTTTGACTGATGGTCTCTGACTGATGCACTTCCTCAGTGAAAGCACTACTGAAATGTAACTAAAACAAAACCTTCCTTTACACAAATATGCTGCTTCAGCTATTGTTCGTTCATCTTTCCTAAAAGCAAGTATCTCATCACAACAGTATCTCAGTGCTTGAATGAGAATACATCTAACACCAAACACTGTGGGAATTGTACTCCAAATTAATTCTAACTGCACAACAATTACCTTGGCCCACCATCTTCCACAGCAGTATAATTTTTTAATTAACTAATTGAGTTTCACTTCTCAGATATAAAGTTTCTCTCTGCAAATTGCTACGAGAGTCACACTTCCCTGCCTTTCCACTTCTACGCTAAGCGAGGGGAAGATCTAATCTGGTTCAGAAGATGTAAATCTATTGGTAGATATGTGCAAGTATAATGCTGAAGTTGTAGATTTCAAGTCCACAGTATTACCAGAATTGGAATATCACACAGACAGCATGGGTAAAATTCTATGTCTCAGAATAAGACCTAGAACTCCCAGAACCCTGAGTATGTGGCTTTGGAGCTAACAAAGTTGACATGAGTGCAAACAAAATCCTGTGATTATTAGTGATTATTCTTTGTGTCCACTTTCAAGTTAGTACCAGACCTTGGACCCATCCAGGGAATAAAGCTGAGTCTACAGCTTGCTTCATAGTCTGCTGTTGTATTTAAAGGATGCAGTTTCATCGGACAATTTAAGAATTGTTGAGCTAGAGAGAAATAATGGAAGCAGCATAATTGTTTGGCCTAATCTTGAGGTCATTGGTTACAAAAAAAAGGATATTCAGGGTAACCACAGCTTCAGAAATTCTCTTCTGCATTTTGGATTAGACAATCACAGGGCTATGCCCCCAAAACTGGGTGTCTAAGGCACTCAAGTTTAAAAACATTTCCTCTCAGACTTTATACAAGGACTTTGTTCCTAGTGAGAAAGTAATGAATGTGTAGCTACAAGTTCATCCAGTAGCTAGGTTTTATAATGCTTACACATCTCTGAGGATCCTAAATACTCCACTTAGAGTGAAGAAAGGCTGTCTAATACAAGTATATGATATATTCTCACGATGTAATATGCAAGTGTATTAATATAATACCTAGATATAAAGTAGAATAAATCTCATTTTAAAAGCTATGAATAGCTCTGTTTTTCCTTACATGCCATTCCAGTAGCTAAACAACTAAATTCTAATCCAGCAGAGTAACTAAATGATCTGTAATGCAAGAAAACAATGGGAAATGCTTCTACTTGATAAAAGCAAAAGCAGCAAACAGATGAAGATGTTAAAAGATTTAGTACCATGATCACAATGTTTTTAAGCTATATCTCACTGCTAATCCCTAAAAAGATCTCTTTTATCTTTCTTCCAGTTTTAAAGTTTCAGGTAAGATTCTTAATTTTATTTTGAACTTAGAATTGAATACAAGTTCAGTTTTTTCTTAGTGAGACTAAAGACGAATAATACAACCTAAATAGTAAGATATTGCTAATCAATAAGCATCAGTTAAATGTAACTATAGCTCAACAGGCAAAATAACTTCTGCCTATGCCACATGTAGGAAACAGTGAAGTTGATTAAAGATTCAAAAAGAGGAGATAAGTCTATCATGCACTGACAACATGGGAGGACAAAAAGTAAAAATTAGGGTAAGAATGTAAAGGACAGGGCTCCACAAAGTATTTTGATCAGAGTTTGAGAAAACAATGCTGACAGAAAAGATGTAATTTACATTAATTGTAGCTGAGCAACCAAGCGCCATGAAATACCAGTTGGCATAGTATGTAACAGTATTATCATTAATACAAAAATAAAAAACAGAAGTTGTTTTGGTGTTTGTATTTTTTTTTCTTTCAGATCTCAGCAGCACAACATAGAGAACACATTTTAGTGATCTCAGCCTTTGAAGAAAGACACAGCTATAATTCAGGCCAAGTTGTTGCATAAAAAAGGACACATCTGTTCCCAATTCACAAACAAGCAACAGCTTGTCAGCAAATATAATAACTGGTAGCGACTGAAGTAAATCTGAGGAAAAAAGATCTTAAAGAATAAACAACAGGAAGAAACTAATTAAAAAGTTATCTTACTTACATATTTAGCAGTAATAAATGCTCTATGAGATAAATCAATTAAATGCATAATTCCTTCAGTTTATATTTTTTAAAGACTGTGGAATATATTTCTAATAGAATATAGAAAATACAGTAAGAAGCCATTTACAGATAAATTTACTCTCTACAGAGAGTATATTCTTCTAAGGTACAGCATATTCTTCAAATTTACATAGAAGTATATATGTTTGCACATTTAATTTCCTACTTAAACATTGTTCCTTTTTTAGTACTTTTTACATCAGAACTTTTGAATTGATACTTTATGTAAAAGATGCTATATACGCATACACAAATCCACACCTCAACCTTGTGTATTTATCAATAAACACATACAAATATGTAACAGTATTCGAAAGTTCATTACACTTTATAAGAAGTCTGTATTTCTGATGTCACCTGTAACTTAAGCATATTAAACTGATGTGTGAAAATAGCATATTTAATCTTATAGTAGTTCCCATAGCTTCCACTTATCATTCCTTGGAACAATTATTAACTTAGTATAGTTTACTGAGAGTGGGTGGTTCATTCGTGTGCTTAATTGTTTTTGTATGGTTTGACTAAATAGAACTAAATGACATTGAGACAACATCAAAATAAAATACAGAAGCAAGTATGAGATTTTTGTAGAAATGTAATATATATTAATTTGTCCTATTATATTAACCTGGTAAACAACAGAAATATAAGCAAGCATTTCAAATTACAGATGTTAATTCATAAATAAGGATTATGAATTCTTTCTTTGACTCCAGAAAAATCACCCTCCAGAAAAACTCACTAAAATATAGGAAAGTAAGAGGAAAATTGGTTATTATTATATAGTCACTTTGCTTTTAAAATACATCACTTCCTTTTTCTAAAAAATTGTGCTTTCTTAGCTCACTAGTATGAGAAATAAACAGAAGGACAGAGTCTCTGAATCCAATCAAGTATATATTATTTCATTTTTGCAGTTAAAACCAGTTTGTGTTAAATTCCACTTTGTTTTTTTCATAAGATAATAAACAAGTCTGTTAACACTCTCAATATTCATAACTAACCAGAAGAATACATTATTCCTTTATTTTTGATTCATTTAAATTCTTCAAAATTCTTCCTTTAAAAACAAAACAAATCCTTCAAGGAACTATTCCACTTTACTATAAACCTTGCAGATATCTTGCATTTATGTTAGACCAGAGGTAATAAAGATGATGGCAATTCTGCCTATTTAACAGTTCACTGTTTTGGGAGGCTAGATACTCTTTCTGATTAGTACCTACCTCTCAAAACAGAGGAGTCTAAGTGGTTAACTTCTTAAGTAAGTCTTTTCAAAATCAAGTCACATCTGACTTACCAATATAGGATTTGGAAACTAGAACATTAAATAAGTTAGACTCAGCAGTGAAAGCAGTCCAGTCAGAGAAGAATTTATACGTGGAAAAAAATAATTGTTCACTTAGCCTGCATAGAGCTACACTGCAGAATATCTTGTCTGACATTACTGTGTGTAATGGAGATATAATTATTTTTTACGTGTATTTCTGAGTTAGACTATAAATACATGAAAGTACCAAAATGCCAGAATTGGTTAAATTTAAAAAAAAAAAAGTATGTCATTTTTTAATTCACTATTATAATATTTGACATATTTTTTTAAACTCTGTTACTGTTTGAAACACGTTTTTTTGGCATAAAAGGAACTGTTCTAATTTTTTTCTGCATAGGAATATTCATTTCTCTTGCTTCAAGCTGCAAATGCAAGACTCTTATGCTTTCTGATCCAAAATATATCATTTAAAAAATGGAGTGCTCCTGTCACCATTTCCAATATCCAACTGATTCATTTCAATTTTACATTAAGTATGATGACTATATGGACACCTAATAATAAAATGTATTCCAAGAATCTGATTGCACTCATTGCACAGCAAGACTGAGGAGATCTAAAATTTAATATGCATTAAAAACTGAAGTTCAATATTCTTGTGATGATAGATTAACTTTAGGAGCATTTGTTGTCTTCTACAACAAATGTGTAAATTTTTAATATTCTCTTAATAAGATTAAATTTAAAATGCAGACAGGCACTATTATTTATAACAAGTCTGCACATTTCAAAATTTTGCCTGCATTATGAGCACAATTGAGCAGAACTCTCCTAATCTTGAGTAAATTTTCAAGAATACAATAAAGTCTCCTTGTGGTGGATTGAGCCAGCCTGGACAGCAAAGACTTTTTATCACTTCTCTCCTTAGCTGGACAAGTAAGAGAAAATATAACTAATAGCTTGAGGGTTGAGATAATGAATGGGAGAGATCACTGACAGCCTCTTTTGGGTATCCACCCGCTCCAGTGTGAGGTCCTCCCTGGGCTGCAGGCAGATCTCTGCTCCTCTGTGGCCTCCATAGCTGCTGGGTCAGGGCCTGCCTCATCATGAGCTGTACCACAGTCTGTAGTGAAATCTCTGCTCCAGTGCCTGGAGAACCTCCTCCTGCACTGGCTTTGGTATCTGAAGAGTTGTTGCTCTCATATATTCTCACTCATCTCTTTGGCTAACATTCTTCCACCACGACCCCCATTTCACAGAATCACAGAATCTTAAGGGTTGGAAGGGACCTCAAAAGATCATCTAGTCCAACCCCCCTGCCAGAGCAGGACCACCTAGGGTAGGTCACACAGGAACTACGCTGAACTCTCTCCAGCAGCTCCCTGTCCTTCTTCAACTGAGAGGCCCAGAACTGGACACAATACTCCAGATGTGGTCTCATATTAGCAGAGAAGAGAGTGAGGAGAACCTGTCTCTACCTACTGCCCACAGCCCTTCTAATACACCTCAGGATGCCATTGGCCTTCTTGGCCACGTGGGCATATTGCTGGCTCATGCTCATCCTGCTGTCCACCAAGACCCCCTGTCCCTTTCCCCTACACTACTCTCTAACAGTTCATTCCTCAACCTGTACTGGTACATGGGGTTCTTCTTCCCAAGATGCAAGATTCTACACTTGCCCTTGTTGGATTTCATTAGATTTCTCCCTGCCCAACCCTCTAGCATATCCATTTCTCACTGAGTGGCAGCACAGCCTTCTGGTGTGTCAGCCACTCCCCCTACTTTAATATCATCAGCAAACTTCCTGACAGTGCCCTCTGCTCTGTCATGAAATTCAGTAATGAATGGATTGAACAATACCTGTCCCAGCATCAACCCCTGAGGGACTCTGCTAGACACTGACCTCCAACTAGACCCTGCCCCATTGATCACGACTCTCTCCCTTCTTCCCTTCAATCAGTTAACAATCCACCTCACTACCTGATCATCCAGCCCATGATCTCTCAGTTTTGCTGCCAGGATGTTGTGAGAGAGTGTCAAATCCTTTACTGAAATGAAGAGAAACCACATCCACTGCACTACCACCATCTATCTACCTGGTTACATCTTTATAAAAGGCTATCAGGTTGGTCAAACACGACTTCCCCTTGGTAAAAACATGTTGACTGCTCCTAATGACTGTCTTGTTATTTAAATGTCTGGAGATGGCACTCAGGATAAGTTGTTCTATCACCTTCCCAGGGATGCAGGTGAAGCTGACCGGTTTGTAGTTACCCTGCTCCTCCTTCTTACCCTTTTTGAAGACTGGAGTGACATTTGCTTTCCTCCAGTCCTGAGGCACCTCTCCTGTTCTCCACAACTTACTGAAGATGATGGAGAGTGGTCTAGCAATGACTTCTGCCAGCTCCCTCAGCACTTGTGGGTGTATCCCATTGGGGCCCATGGATTTATGCACATCCAGATTGCTCAACTGATCCTTAACCCAGTCCTCATCAGCCAAACAAAACTCCTACTTCAACCTGAATTCCTCTGGAGTCTGAGGTTTGAGAACAATCACATTCTCAAGAAAGTTAATAGGACCTGCATTCTCTCAGTAGCAGGAACTTCACATTATGAACTAACACCTTCCAGTGCATTCAAGATAAGATATTTTTGTTTCTTTTCTCCTACTACAACAATTCCAATTTCTAGATATATTGGCAATTATTGTATAAACTAAGGGCAGAAGATAGCAAGAGTCTAATCCCACCTTGCAAAACTATCTTCATTTATCAAGTTTTATGTACAGTAAGAACAAAACCCATTAATTGGGCTAAACTGCAGGAAGGAAAAAAAAAAGTGTAAAGTATTCAATAATAAAAGCCAACACTCTAAAAAACAATGCATTTCATTTGAAGATATTTTACTGAGTTCTTTTAATATGTTGTTTTAAGTCTTCAGAGAGAACTAAGTCACATAGTTGGTTATTTTCCAGTAAATGTGCAGGCTAAAATATTTCTTCATCAAATCAAGACAGAGATTTACAAATATTGATGAGCTGAATTAAATTTGAAGTCACACGCTATTCTCTGTTTCTCAAAGGCAGCTCAGTGTTTCCTTTTGTTATATGAAAGAGACAAACGTTCTCAGCTGAAGCTTCTGCTATCAAGAAGGCTTTGTCAGAAACAAGTACAGCCTGTCTTTTTCTTTGCTGTTCAAATTAAGGAATGATTTCTGAGGGCAACAGCTTAGTTTATTGTGTCTCTTGTCAAAACATACAATGACAAGCAAAACAGCACTAACAATGGATTTATTTACATCATTTTTTAGACTGAATCATTTCATGATTCTGCAATGAACTGTAGCAAAACTGCAAAGCGTCATGTTTCCATCCTTGTGAAAAAGCATTAGTTTACAATTGTCACTAAAAATTCATTTTTATAGAAAAAAAAAGGTGTGTGGGAGAAACCACATATAAAAAGTTTGATAATGGAAGAATTTCTGATAAAAAAAAAACAAAGTAAAGAGGAAAAGTATATGCATAGCAACTGAATAGAGACGAATTGTTTCTTTACACAAGCCTAGAAATTCTGCAAAGTACTGACCTTCTGCACTCGTACTTCAGTCCTGCTCCTCTAATGAAAAGAGTATATTTCACTGATAACAGATAATGGATCTGCAGTGGTGAAATTGTTCAACTATTTCCCAGTAGTTATGTGAGGGTTATGGTAACAAAGTCAATATATTTTCAAGTGGTAAAATAAAGAAGCATCTAAAATTCAGTTTCTTTAGACTGAAACCCAATACACTAATCACTTTCACAAGTGTTTCAAGTGTTAGTGATGTATATCAAAAAGCATTAAATATAATATGCACATCCATTAATATAGAAAGTATTATTTCTAAAATAATCCTTTGAAAACTGAAGTTCTGAAAGTCTAAAAAGTAGCAGGTAAATACAATCTTATGAAGCACATACCCAAAATCTTTTTTCTGAAATGGTTAATTTATTGGTATCTGAAATTATATCTATATTCGCATGCAGCTTTTGGTCCTGAAAATTGTCTCTAAAACTTCAGAAGTTAACTCTATGGAAATGTAACTCCTAGTATTATGTATTCACCTGTAAGTATTTTATAACATTGCCACACATCTTAAAACATAGGTTAACAATCAACAGTGGCATTTAAAAGATCTTATTTTTCTGGAATTTTTAATTGGCTGCCTAGTATTAGACTTTTTAATACAGCCCAGCCATTATCAGGTTTCTCAAATATGGAAATATATATTATCTAGTAAATCAAAATATGTTTGCAATAACAACAATTTTTAACAGAGATAACCTCTCGAAATAGATTAAAGCTAGTGTTATGTTAACAGTATAACTGTTAGTGTAGTCACATTTGCCAGAGCAACAGTTATTGGTTAGATCCATAACTACTGTACTGTTCTACCCTTAACTTGTGTAGAGTAATAATACTTGTTTAGTATTACAGGAATGATTTAAAATATAATTTTAATTGTTTTCAACTTCTAAAATATATCTGTATAGTTGGACTTTACAAAAGCATACTGTGGATAATACAACAATGCATAGTCAAAGCAAACTACAGTGTTTTAACTCCCAAGGTATTTCCCAAAACACTATCTTTAAATTTCTGAATCATCACTGCAGAATTTTTGAATAATTCAGCTTTTTCAAAATTCCTGAATTTTGTGGTTTTCACCACTCATATATATTTTCTAAAGTAATAGCATCATAAGACATAATATTCCATGTGTGTAAGTCTCAATAAAGACAACTGATTAGGTATTGTACTAATGGAAACAAAACCTAACCTTACCTGAGATAATTCATTAGTGTCCACAAGTCCATTTTTGTCTGAATCAAAATAATTAAACATTTGATCTACAAGAAATTTCTTTAAAGCCATTTTTTCATCAATGGTTTTATCTTTAGATTGTGCAATGTATCTCCGATTTTGTAGATGCAGTAACATATTTTTCACTTCAGTATATTCAGTAGGTTTGCATCGATCTCCTGAAAAAAACAAAACAAAACAAAACAAAACAAACCACATAAGACCATTAAACTTCTTTCAGGAGTTTCAGAGTAAATAAATTAAAAAAAAGCTTTATGAGCTAAAGGAATTTATTCTGTAGCAGATTGATCTATATCATTTCCTTGTCTGGTATTCAGGTTAAGGACAGAAAATTACTGCATTTCTAGATACTTTCTGCAGGCAAATTTTTCTGTGTATGGAAACTAAAAAAGGTTTTAACAGTTTTCAAGGCTGTAATTTTTCATTTAGATCATTCTGGAAAGATGCATCCACATATTTTTAAAAATATTACCTTTTGTATAAACTTTCATAAAATGAATAATACAAGGTAATATATGCAGCAAAACCTGTAAATATGATAGAAAACTGTACATTATAAAGGACATATTTCTTAAAAATATTTGACTTGAGAAAGTACACTCCGGTACTTATAAGCGAGCTCTAACTTTAAATTTACTGAACAAACCAAACTTATTTAAAATAGCGAAGGTGGGATTCTCAGAAGAAGAGAAAGGATATCTTTGACAAGATCTAGTTTATTCTTCTTATTATCTAGTATTCTATAGAGTGGAATTTTCTACAGTAAATGTCTTACGTATCGCAATTACGATCACTATTTATTCTGAATCAAAGCACAATATAGTGTATGTCTGGTACTCGCTTCTATTAGTTGCTGATATTTTAAATGGAACAAAGAAACAGTTTAAAAGCTTTTGTTTTTATTAAGATACCCTTAGTATTTCAGAAGTTTTTTTATATGTAAATGTGCACCAGCAAAATACCATGTGTTGCAAACACATATTTACAGTTATGTACTGCTTAAGTTAACATCAAGTACTGAATTAAAGGCTAAATCAATACACTAATTAGCAAAGAAAGATATGTTCCATTTGGTGAAGATACAAGTATTAATGAGGAACAATTATTTACCTCACAGAAACTGCTTAGACAGTTGTTTTGGTTTTGGTTTGCAAATGTATCCCATTTTAAAAATGTGTCATTAATATAGTATTTGCATATTTGTCCTTACTTGCCATAGGCATAAGATTGACGACAGTCAATTTGTAAGAGCTGACTGCTTTTCAGAAGTCTAATGCAGAAACACTTAGTAGGGAAACATGTTTGTTCCTTAGCCATTCTGGAGCTGCAGTAAGCAAGCCTTTCCATCCGAATGGATGCAGGCTCCAGGTGGTAGGGAGGGAAAACTGAACTTTAACATACTCTAATTCATTTGGGTGAATTTCAAAAGACTGAGACAGGAAAACAAGTATAACCTTTTTTGTCTGTATCCTCAAAAAGAGAGAGTTTGGTTAGACTCTGTTGCAGCTAATGTTTAACACCATTTTATATAAATTTCTGGCAGTAGTGGGACAGCAAATCCTATTTCTTAGATATTGTACTGCTTGGACCTAGTTTTGAAGTCCAGATTTTATCTCCTGTAAATTATTTTTGATCAAACAGTTCTCATCTTGCAATTTGAAACCTGCAAAGAGACATTTCTACCCTAGAGATAAAGCAACATAAGTAAAGCAGTTTATTTCTTAATAATATCTGTAAAATCCTGGATTTGTCACAGTATCGTTGATGAGGCACTACATGACTGAATTAGAAAAAGAAATGGAAAATGAACAAAAAGTCATATTGACATTTTTTTGGTTCCTTGAGGCACAGGACAATGTCTGTCACTAATGATTAATCAACAATTGAATCTAAATTTTCACTTCTACAAGGACAATAATGATGTCAGTGTTCATTAGAATATTAAAGATTATTTATTTATTAAATATGCCAAACTTTTGCATGGGTTGCATGAAGACTTCCAGATGAGAGATTATGCAAAGTACTGTAAATTTACTTTCGACACAAACCAGAGTTTATAGTAAAAAGTTTAAAGTAAAGACATTTTAAGGCACTTTAGACATTCATTTTGGAACGAAAGCTTAAGAAATTATAAATTAGTGTATTGTCTCACAGTACCTATTCAGAGACCAAATAAAGAATACAATGTATTTTATACATCATTTCTTTTTTTGTATACTTCAGCATAGCACAGACTTCTGAACCTAGCATAATAGACACAAGAGCAAGTCTACATTACATGTTTGTAAATAATTTTTACAGTTTTCCAGAGGAAAAAACATTTGTACCATTCATTTTAATTAAAACAAAAATTTACATTAACTGAGAGATTTTTATGGCCAGAAGTTTGACTGCTTCTCATAGAAAATAAATAACTCATAAATTAGGAATAGAAGGATGTTGAACTGGAGTCTAACTCTCCAGATACCACAACATTACTGTCCACAAAATATCTTAATACATGCATTAGTGCCTACATGGTTATATTTCCTCATTAACAAATAACATAATTTCCCAACAACAAGTTGCTAAAATTGGTTACAGCTGTTCTACACAAAGATAACTTTTCCTTTTTTTTTTTTTCTGTTCCTATGAAGTCCTTTGGAAATATTTTTAACCTGAAAACCACCTCAAACTTATCAATAGCTTGTATTAATTACTAATGGAAAATACTAATATTTCTTGAATATGAATGAAAATAGAATTCAGAAATATGATCTTAATTATTTCATAAGTCACTCTTTTACTGAATACTGAAATGTTAATCACAATGGCAATATACTGAAAACCAGCTGTGAATAAGGTGAATACAGTTCACAAAACAATTTAATGTCTCTACAACTCATCTTCAGCAGATGATTATTTTATTCTCAGGAATGGCTTTAAAGTCTATTCTCTTTGAGAGGTTGTTTGTACCATGTCTGTAAGATAATAGCTGTAATTTGCTCTCACTGTATAGCGGCCCACTCTATAGATCAACCTGAATGAATTACAGTCCAAGCCATGACAATCCACTGGCTTCTAGTGTGTGGGTTTTATCTTCACTAGAGTCCAGTGTGATTCTTTTAGTGCTTCTCTGTTTGAAAGCTAGTCCTCATGATGAAAATACTGCCAATACTTTTTTTTTTTAAATCTCTGTTGTCTACAATTCATGCTTTAAAACAGATGCTGTTTTGTTTCTCATTTATCTAAATAGGTCAATCTGATCTATGTAAAAGACAGCTTTATCAAAAGTAGCTTCATACTCCATGAATCCACACTGTGACACAGTTCTCTACAATATGGAAGAAGTATTCCCCGACTCCGTTATCTGAAAAGGATGCCAATGTCTGCAGAAGAGTACATGGTTTGCCTATATGGTTGGGGACAACAATACTCATGCATTTAAGTGCACTGGTAGTACTTTACAGTATCTTGAAAGGACCTTTTTTTGTATTCTTTGTGACAGATCATAACAAGTAATGCAAAAAGAAGTTGAACTATTTTTGTCCTTCCAATACAGTGTCAAGTGTATCTGTGTGATAAATCTTGGGAGAATCATAAATATTCAGAGGGTCTGGGTAGACACAAGGTACATGCTGCACATGGTTAATGGTTAGTTACCCTTCCTGCTCCCCTTTAATATTTGCAATAAAAACTAGCTTATATGTTTAGCAGTTACAAATAAAAGTAAGCATATAACTAAAAACAACTCTCACTTGCAAACACTACTTTTTTAACAAATTGGTGAAAAGAAAGGTTTTTTTTTTATTAATCACTGAAAATTCAAAAAAGAGAGAATAGGGATAAAAGTATTGTCTGCCACTTGCAGTACATATATTTAATAATGTGCAGGTAAATGACACTCTTCAAAAAGAAACTGAAAACTGTATAGCAATTCTACACCCACATCTACATCCATTTTTTCCTATTGCAAAATGTAATGAAAACTAAAATGGTAATCTGTTTTAATAGATATTAATATTTAATAGGTATATGTAATAGATATATATAATAATGCATTCTAACAATAGATTTTAGTCTGGTGGCAGATAAACCTTCATAAACCTTCAGTTTATGAGCTAAGCTAATTACAACTGTGACAAAACAGGTTTACACTGCTATACTACATTAAAACATTGTAATTTTATACATAATTCAAAGTAGTCTTTGCATCAGACTTGAACATGAAGACAAGATCAATGAACGCAACTGGCAGATAAGGGGATCACAGGAAAACAAGAAGACACTGCTCACACAACACAATGCACAGTTTCATTAACAAATCACACATCTTGTTGTCATGACTGCCTTTTACGGTAATATTTGAGGAAATATGAGCAGATTACTAAATTACAAGAACGAGGCTCTCTTAACAGGAGACTTCCCCCAGGCTGGAGTAGCAGCACAGATAAAAACTTATTGCTTTATGTATGTTCTAAATTAGTACACATTACTTGTGAAATAGTTGTCTTGATGACACTCAAATGGTAAATGGGGATTAACTACACAGCTTTTACAGTGAGGAAACGTAATTTATAGTTAAACTAATGGAGAAAGACAAACTCCTGGGAATATACTACAATTACATTACTTCCAAAAAGTCCTACTAAATTGTACATAATTATCTACATACACTGAAGAATAAAATACACTTGTACTTCATTTTCTAACTATTCAGTTTTTTAGTAATTTTTTTATCTTTTGTGAAATAGACTTCTTACACAAATAAATTATTAATTTCTGAAAAATTGCTAGAAAGCAGTAACCCCAAATGTCGTGTTTTGTTGTTCTCTTTTTGTTCCATTTATGGAAAGGACTAACTCTGCTACACAGTAGATTTTTTCAAAAAACCCAAACCAAAACAAAAACCTCTGTTATTATTTTTTTTAATGTTTACTGACATCATCTGTGCAATCCTAGAAAGGGCACAGAAACCTAAGAATTAAAAAGCAAACACACTGGAATCAAAGTGCAATTCTTCACTCTCATGTCTTGTCTGAAACAGTGATTGTACTAGAACTTATTCAACCCAAGCTCAAAAAAATGGAAACACTTGGCTCTTTCCTTCCATTCAATACAATAGTTTTGTAGCTGTATCTCTGTTACCTAGGAAACATCTGAAACTTAAGATTGAGTGCTATTGTCCTCCTAGACAGTACTGAATAGATGATATTTGCTCATAATCCTGATGAAAAAAAAAAGAAGTTACACATGACAATTTAAGTCTATTTAACTTGCAAGAGAAAGATATGTAACAAAACTAACTGGTTATTTATGAAAACTTGAAAAAATGAAGACAAACATCATTCTTATCACCTATAGAATCACACTGAGGAATCAGCCAAGGCAACAGTTTAGGAGTCACTCTTTAAATCCAAATTCAGATATCAGATTTTTGTATTATGTACCTTTTAGAAAAATACCGGTATACATGGAGAGAGCAAGAAAGAACGTATCATTTTAAAAGTGCAACAAAACCAAGTAATTTTTTTTCCTTTCTTAGTTTTTCCATCACTGTCATGGTTAATACAGACATTTTAACCTCTCCTTGCCTTAGCATCTCCATCGACATAGCAGGAACAACTGTTATGTCAAAGAGCTACCTAATAATGAATGTTCATGTGCACATATACAGCTACATACACAGGATAGGCAAGTCACTGCAGATATAGCCTGATTTCAATTAAATTCCAAGGCTAACACAAGAGAGGGTTGGAATATCTTCATCCATTCAGCTATTTTTCATGATCCATTCTCTATAGATGAAGCATGAAAGTTGTAATCTTACTTGTTACTTGACCAGATAACAAAACTTTTTTAAACCACCAAAATTGCTTTTTTTTTTTTTTTTATCTGAAAGACACTCCAGGTTCAGATATCATTTCACAACATCTATTTTCCAATATCTAACTCTTATTTTCCAAATCTAGAGCTCAACAGTTTTGACCCTTATTCTCCACTCTCCTCACTGAAACTCTGGAACTGCAAGTGAAAAACAGCAATCTCATTTGTACATAGCTCTAACTTTTGATTTATGGCTTTATGGTCCAGAGGATTGAGGCAACGGAGTGCTTTACATTCAAATCTGGTATTTAAAAAAAAAAAAGAAATCCTGAATGAACAGGATTAACATAAAAGTATTTCCCTTATGCAGCTACATTTTAAATAAAAGGGAAGAATTTTCTACTATTTTTTAAATACATAACCGTTTAAGTCTGTAAATCTTGGTCCTAAAGCTTCCCAGCTTTACATATTTTGAGTGCTTGGAAAAACAAAAGTTTAGAAAAATTACATTTCCATCTCTCTGGGTTTGCCTTTTGGTTTTGCTCTTGCTCTGGTGGCAGTGGGATTATCTAATCTATACAGCACTCAGTCGGCACATAGGCTGCTTTATCTCATTTTGTAACACGCATACTTCCCAATGACATATCATTCTATACATCTAAAATCAGCACTACTGTCAAAGCTAGATGCATGGGCTTTAAGGACTTAAATTCTTCCATTCTTCTGTCTCAATAGGTCTCAGTAGCTTCAAGAATTGTTAAGAATTTCCAATATAGTGTTGTCTATTTATATGCAGTATACGTAAAAAATGGCTCACACATAAAAAAACATCTTACTATCCAGAGAAAGGCACATTAATTTTAAAGTTTTAAAGTTACATGTATGATATATGTCCTTTGGCAAATACTTCTAAGTGATTACCATAACTGCTATATAAAATAGGATTGAAGATAGCTTTTCAAAGCCTTAATTTCAGTTTGAAAATAAGGAATAATGCTGTCCTTCCCTCAAATATTACTGGTTAAAATGCTCTCAACCATTCTGATCTTTCAAAACTAGAAATAAAAAAAACAGAGCCCACAATTTTACTTTATTACACACATCTGCACAAGTCTACATCCAGTCTTACTTGAAGAAGACATAAATAATTAATAGTAATTAATCTTTTTTTTCAGGACTAGTTAGAGGAAGTGTTATAGAGGAAGTGAGAAAGATTAATCAAAAAGTACCTAGGAAATGGAAAAAAGTACCAAAAGCAGCATTTGAGGTATGGGGGGGCAACTTCTACTTGTTAATGCAGAGTAGTAAACATATCACAGATCTCTTGATGGAAGAAAATAGGTCATATAAACTTTCACCTTCAAGATGACATTTGAAGGCTATAGCAAGTTTACAATAATGATCAAAACATTTTCCACAGCTGAGAAAACACTGAATGTATGGGTTGTTTGGATTGCATGTTAGCATCACAAACACCATAAACAGAGTTAACATGTAACTTGCAAATGCCAAACTCTTTGATAAGATTGACCCTGCCATCAAACAACTGCTATATCCAGAACAATTTCATCCAGTGATACAAAAAAAACAAATTTCTCAAACTAAAAATTCATATACAACATTAATGAGACAATCTGGACCTCCTTGTCCTTCCTACCTTACTCCTACAGGACTGTAGACAATTTTTCACTTGCAGTATCTAGAGTGATAATATGAAAGCTTACATTACTGTGAAGGCTTACATTAAAAAAAAACAAAAAAAACAAAAAAAAAAAAAGGAAAAAAAAAAAAAAAAAAAAAAAGCAAAAAACCCCACAAAAAACCCAAAACTATTCCAAAACCAGCATGGAAATATTTATTGGACGTACACTGAGACACAAATCTAAGCAGAGTCACAATCTTTCTTTTCCCAAGGGCTTCTCAGGGATGCAGAATATTTTCAGGTTTCTGAAGGTGAGGTCTCAAGATTGGGTTAAGCCTAAGTTAAACAGTACTATAGTTAAAAAGGACAGTTCTGTTGATCCATTTCTACTTCTTCCCTCCATCACATATTCCCACTCCTTCCTTTGTTTCCCCTTAAGCACAATTGGCTTTTAGCAATAATTATAGAAATTGTTACATTCTTCCATTTGCTATAGGAAAAAAACCAGATGTGGAAGCAAAATGTTATTGTTTTTTCAATTAATATTTAAGCAATTAGCTCAATTTATTTAACTAATTTAGAAAAGGCTCAGCAAAACAGATAGAATTACGTTAAGAACCTTCATAATATCCTCTTGAAATATCTGTCTTATGTTTACCCCCCTCACATTTTTTCTCTGTGTACCAAGTTCCCAAACTTTTCCTCACGAAAAGTGGGAGGGAAAGGCCATACGGATTCAAGAGCACCCTGAGATCATCATCATGAGAAATATGAAGGTATGGTTAGAGGTCTTCCCTCATCAGTCTTGGCATCTGCTTGGTTAGTTTTATAAGTTTCACTATCAGATCTTCCTTCTTTCTTGTTATAAGGTTAATTATGAAAATGGACAAGTCTTCCCCCAACCTTGGTTGACTCTATCATTTGCTGTGCATAAATTATCCATATATGGTTTTGAGAGAGTTCAAGGTAAACAGAGATAGAAATAGTCATTTGACTAGGCAATTTTTGAAATTGGTATAATTGGCTCAGTTCAAAGCAAGACCAGGCAAGTCCTGAGACCCTCTGTACTATCATATCATTAAAAAGAGGATTCTGTGGTTGTGGTGGTTTGTTTTTTGTTTTTTTTTTTTAATCAGAATGAAATAAAGAAAAAAAAATCACATTCCATGGGGCTATTCATCTTTGAGGCATGATTACAGGATACGCTAAAGCAATTCAGAGAAATCTGAACTACAGTGGACCAAGGTCAGTAAGCGTACGTGATGAAAATTGATTTTAGCCAGCCTAAAGAGGAGACATTAATAGTATTTTTCAGGTTGAGCATCTTAGTTCTGTACTTGTTCATTGTCTTCCCTGTTCTTCCCACAGAGACACAAGGGAATACGTGGATTTAGTAACTGGAGGCAAGCAAAGTTTACAAATTGAAACTAAAAGTGCAGCGAATTTGTCTTTAAATCCACATTAGAATACAACCTAACCATACTGGTCTGGCACCAGTATAAGTATGTGATCAGGCTGATAAGTCTTGACAACTTCATGTATCATTTCAGGTTTAGTGTTTCTCTCCTGCATTTAGTATAAATTTGACATAGTGGCTTGAGGTTTAAACAAATTTTCAATACTGAACAGTTATCAAATAATATCAAAGGTATTACTGTGAAAAAATACTGCAAAAATCACTATTGTATATTTCATAGTAGTAGTTAATACAGTAGATGACTTTCAGCTGAAATTTAGAAGAAGGTATTAAAGAAGGATACCTCATTGAATTTCATCTTAATATGCTTCGTTTTACTTACTGCAATGATTTACATAGGATCCTATTTTTAGTCAAGTTTTGACCATACAGAAAGTATTTTCTTACACAGAGAGAAAAAATTTGAATTCAAATAAAATATTCCATTCAAAAACAGGTATAATAAAATCAGTTAGTAAACAGAAATCCACCTTACCTCTTCTGGAATTAAATAGTTTGTCTTCTGCCTCTTCATATATTACTGATCTTTAATTATTTGTGTTACAGATACATATTAGAAATGAATTTTTATTTTAATTAAATTTCAAATTGTCACTTAAACAAATGATCTTGTGACATTTTCAGCTACAGGAATTCTATAAGCATGATTAGGCACATGCCTTGGACACAGGGCGCTAATCACTGTCGATAACTGTGACAAAGATAATGAAAAGAAACACCTTCTTAATAGATCGATTCTGGGGCCAGTTTTGTTCAACATCTTCATCAACGATCTGGATGAGGGGACTGAGAGCACCCTCAGCAAGTTCTCTGATGACGCCAAACTAGGAGGATTGACTGATTCCCCAGAAGGCTGTGCTGCCATTGAGCGGCATCTAGACGGGATTGAGAGTTGGGCAGAGAGGAATCTCATGAGGTTCAACAAGGACAAGTGCAGAGCCCTGCACCTGGTAAAGAATCTCATGTACCAGTACAGGCTGGGTATTGACCTGCTGAACAGTTCTGTGGAGAGAAACCTGGGAGTCCTGGTCAACAATAAACTAACCATGACCCAGCAATGTGCCCTTGTGGCCAAAAGAAGGCCAATGGCCTTCTGGGATTCATCAAGAAGAATGTGGTCAACAGATCAAGAGAGGTTCTTCTCTACCTCTATTCTACCCTGGTGAGGCCTCATCTGGAGTCCTGTGTCCAGTTCTGGGCTCCCCAGCTCAAGAGGGACAGAGAACTTCTGGAGAGAGTCCAGCGCAAGGCCACCAAGATGATCAGGGGACTGGAGCATCTTCCTTATGAGGAATTGCTGAGGAGCTGGGCTTGTTTAGTCTAGAGAAGATAAGACTGAGGGGGGATCTCATTAGTGTATAAATGGTGGGTGTCAGGAGCATGGGACATCCCTTTTTTCTACAGTATCTAGCAACAGGACAAGGGGCAATGGGATGAAGATGGAAGACAAAAAGTTCCATTTAAACATAATGAAAAACTACTTCACTGTGAGGGTGAGGGAGCCCTAGCACAGGCTGCCCAGGGAGGGTGTGAAGTCTCCTTTCTTGGAGGTATTCAAGACTCTCCTGAACACATTCCTGTGTGACTTGATCTCGATGGACCTGTTTCTGCAGGGAGGTTAGACTAGATCTCTAAACATTCCTTTCAAACTCTGTCATTCTATGATTCTATGAAATACCAATCAAACAACTAATTCTGCATACTCCATTGGGAAGAAAATAATCGTTATTTAAGAGATATGTAAACCAAAATAATCTGAAGGTAATAACAATCCAACAACTTTTCCTATCATTTTAAGATCTTCTCTGCTTTTCATGATATCCCTTTGCTTGATTGAAGTACCATGAAGGGAATTCATTAACTTGTCCTGGAATTCTAATACTCATTTACTATAATCTTTTTTCCTTTCTCTCTGTGACTGTTTTGATACTAATCTACTGCAGCTGCCTTCCAACCCCAATGATGACTGTCTCTTAACCACAACTCAAGGAAAGTGTCAGACATACCAAGATGTCCATATAAAGACTACCATATGTCTTTCAATCATTATTATTAAGATGTCAAAAGAAAGTTATAAACAAGACACCTTTTACATCTGATTCTAAGATAATACATTTAAATAAGTTATTTCAGCACTAATTTTGCTGATCGATTCTGGCATCGGTCAGTGTATACACCAGAGCTAACTTTCAAAGTAATCATGGAATGAAATTGCAATTTGAACAGTTTAAATGATTATGTAATCCTATTTCTTTTCTGAATCAGCATTTTTGAGGTCTGCATTTGGGGTTTTTTATTAATTGTGGGGTTTGGTTTGGTTTGGTTTGGTTTGGTTTGGTTTGGTTTGGTTTGGTTTGGTTTGTTGGTTGGTGTTTTTTCTAAACAGCAAAAGTCCTTCTTTCTGACATCCTAAGTTTTTAGGGTAAAAATAGATATTAAAAAAAAAAAGCTTTACTTTTAGTAAATGGAAACAGCCCATTTTCATTTGTGGATGAAAATATCATATATACAATTTCTGTCACAATTTTTAAATGTCAAAAACATATACCAGCTATTTTTTTTAATATCAATAAAAAGTCAAAAGCTTACATAATTTTTTCTTTCTCTCTTTATCTAAAGAATTGATTTCTTTGCTAATATTAAAATTTACTTATGTTTTAATGTCTTGTTAATGGCTTTCCTTGGGGATCATTTTAGGGATCACTGAGCACAGTACTAAGGGTTTATAGAAGCTTGTTCTTGTAATACCTAACACATACATTGCTTCCTGAACAAGTACATTGATATTCACTATATTTCATATGAAGAATCTGAAATAGGTGGTTTAGTTTATCTAAGCATGAAATCAAATGCAAGATAACATCTATCACTTTAAAACAAGGACTTTGAAGCTGTTTACTAATATGAGCCACACAGCAACATTGGGTCCCTCTCTCACAACACTCTGTGCAACTGTGGCAAAACCAATAGTTTTCATTCCATGCACTTTCTCTTCACAAATTGAAGTAGGGTGATGTAAGATTTCAGAATATAAAACCTGAAAAATGAATAAAATTCTGATCCATTTACAGAAGAATTACAGTCCTGTCTCTAATTTGCATTGTTACCTACACATCAGTCACTACTTCAAACTAATTTTCAGATTTTTATTGGTACAAAACAGCTTCACTATCTTTTAGCAGGTTTTGAATTTTCAGAATTTTACATAATGACAGGATTCAGGGTCAGATGAAAGCCTGAGATGGAACTCCTCCTTTCAAAGCTTCCTTTTGAACTAAATAGGCTTTCAGTCTCTAAAAACAATTACTAGATGGGAAAAAAGCAACACTATAGGTTGCCTTTTGGGATATTCCTCTTTAGGGCAATTTTACTTTCAAATCCTACTAAAATGCCCTGCTGCACCATGTATTTTCTGAAGTTTCTGCACAGTCCTGAAGCCATAAATGCTCAACTGGCTTATGAGTCTGCCTCCAAGAAGTTTTATGTGATCAGAGAACCAACATCAAGACAATGTAAATCAAGAGAATAGAAGCTATTGATGATTTTATTATATTATTATATTACATTTGCAAATTTAAGAGATTCTTATCTGTGAAAGAAAATTCTTCATATTTATTAATAAAAAGGTACAAATATTTAGTAATAGCACTTACTATAGTTAATAAATTTCTAAAATAACAAATTAGGGAAAAGATGTGTCAATTTTTTCCTCAAAATTATGGAAGCAATCAATACATTCAAATGCTTCCTTATACTGAAAAAACTATTTTCCTAAACACCTTACTTTATTATCAGATATGATATAGTATTTTAAAGTAAATTCCAGTTTTAAATGTAATATTCCTGTTATTTGTGGTAACAAAGAACAGTAACAGTTGTACTGGTTAACCTAACTACAACAGTAGGAAATTGATGAGAAGCTTGGACAACATAGCAACTCCAAGCAGAAATTTATCGTGAAAACATGTTTGTTTGAATTTTCAGAAACAAATGTCAAACAAAAGTCAAAAGTTCAAAAATAAGAGTAGATATATTAAACAACAACATCCATTAAAAATCAGCCCCTGCCATGTGATATTGCTGTTACCATTCTAGACCAAATATGATGCTGTGAAATTATGTCAGAAACAGAGTATGTATGCAAATATGTATACTTAAGTGCAATAAAAATCATAAAGCAATATCTGAATTCATTTGTAAATAATATATCAGATAAATATTTGTTAAAAGCATTTAATGCTTCAAAAAATGTCAATTCATTTAAGAATGGAAAAATAATAACTGGATAAGACTGCATAAGATAACTATATTCATAGCAAAACAATTTTAGCTGCTATTATATTTTTGTTGTTTCAGAAAAACAGGAATAGGGTGAGAACACTATAATAAAATACTAGCAGTTGCACAGAAATAATTGTAGTTATAGTTATAAACAACAATTATATTCCGGTCTCATTTTTGTACTAAATAGCAATCAACTCAAGAAACTCATTTAAGAAACTCTACAAAACATATACTTTTCATCTTTGTTGTTTGCTTGAAACAGCAGGCACAGATTTGATTTAGATAATATTCTCTTCATTTTAGTTGCTTACACTAAACAGCAACATGGTAAAGAAATAATATTTTGAAAAAGGTATTATATGCAAATACAATTGCACTACTTCTATCAGATTACTTGGTGGGTTTCGTCACAGACTATTCTGTTTTTGCAAGCTCATTCTAATTCCAACTTAAGGTACAAGGAATTCAAAGAAAACTCATGTACTGTCTAAATTAAACACATTATATGCATTGAGAAATGATGACAAAGTCTCTTGTGATTCACTATGACTGAATGCTGCATACTAGTACCGGACTTTCATTTAGGGTCAACTTCCTCACTAATTATACACCCAATGTGTATTTTCAAAAATCAGTTTGGAAATAAAAACATGTATTAACTTTTACTAGTTTTGAAGTCTTCTGATTCTTTTATCCATAGGCATACAAAACTAATTTTAAAGACAAAAGTCTTTAGAAAAAAACAGGTGGTTTTCATATCTGTCTACTACTGACAGGTAATCAGAACTTAGCCTGTTAACTAACTCAGAGATCAAAATCTATCATTCATAAGCAAGGGGTTCCACAAGATTCACTTGATAAAGGCAAGGAATATTTTTTTTTTTTTATGAGCATTATTATTACTGTTATTCTTTCCCTCAGAAAAGAGTTGGATTAAAACACTACACAGATTTGCTTTGCAAGACTAAATTTATGAGACAGTTCCAGTTGCTTAGACTGTGCATTATATGTTCAGTGCCCCTGAAAAATCTATATCTCCTACCTGGTCTCCAAACAAATACATTGCAGGCTTTCCAGATGGTCACTCCACGGGTAATCTTGAGAATGAAATTCAATCTTTTTTTTGCTTGTGTTTTGATTTTTTTTTTGTATTTTTGTTTTGTTTGTGTTTTTTTTTACTCTCCTTAGCTAGTACAGGGGAATGGACATATATTGTCTTTTAGAAAGATCAAAGTAATCCTGAATTTATATAATGATGAAGATGTTAAAAACAGCTGGTATTACTGCTCTATTTCTTCTTCTATCTTGTGAAAGGTCTACAGAGCAAGTCTTATAAGGAGTGGCCGAGGGAGCTGAGGATGTTTAGCCTAGAGAAGAGGAGGTTGAGAGGAGACATGATCACTCTCTACAACTACTTGAAGGTGATCTGTAGTGAAGTGGGAGTCAATCTCTCTGGTATTGAATGATAGGATATAAGGAAATGAGTTCAAGCTGCACCAGGGGAAGTTTAGATTAGACATTAGGAAGAACTTTTTCAGCAAGAGTGTTATTAAGCATTAGAACAGGTTGCCCAGGGAGGTGACGGACTCACCATCCCTGGAGATATTCATAAGATGCATAGATGAGGTGCTGAGGGATATGGTTTTGTTTAGTGATGGGCTTGGTAGTGGTTGGACTTGGTCTTAAAGGTCTTTTCCAACCATAAAGATTTTATGATTTGGAAGTATGGTCATTCTTTGCAACCAAAAAAATTCTCATGTCAGTACTTCTCAGAAATTCATTATTGTCCCACTAGATGTATGGACAGGAAACAAAATGAACAATATTTAAATATAATTTTTCACCTTTATAATTTGATAGGCTTATGTCATTTTGCAACTTCAACAATTCTGTTATTGGAAAAGAGAGTCAAGATCCTTTCCCAGACACTGTATATCATAGAATCATA
>WBNH01005684.1:0-29995 GCA_013401255.1 Urocolius indicus
CAACCAAACCAATTCTGTGGCTCAGTGGCTGCCTGCAAACACACTCCTATGGTACATCCCTGTGCACTGTCCTGTGTGTTGGTACCTGTGGCAGAGATCCTGCCTGGCCCTGGCACAGCAGCTGCTGGGGGTGGGTGCAGCTAATTATCCCAGGCAAGAGGAGCTGTGGGGTGGCAGAGCAGCAAGAGGCTTTGGACAAGGGACCTCAGCATCCTGGTCCTCTAGCAACCACACTCCAGTCCCTTAGCAACCACATCCCTGTACAGTAGCAACCACAGTCCAGTCACCTTAGCAACCCCCTTCAGGCCCCTGGAAACAAGGCTGAGGGAGGGTTCCTGTGCAAACATGTAGCAGAGATGATGGAGGGCAGTGCATCCAACCCCACACTGTCCCACCCTTGTGTTCAGCAGCGTGTTCTGGGCAGCTGCTGGCTCCTGACAGCAAGGATTCAGCGTGCTGGCATTAGTTGGCTGGGGCCATGGGAAGGGAGAGACACCTCTGTGTAGTCCTCATGGGTTTCTAAGCCAGAAGCAGGAGAAAGCTGTTCTCCAAACCAGTCACACTCATCCAGACCACTCCTGTTTCTGCTGATAAACCACCTTTGCAAGCAGCCTTGGAAACATGCCTCACTGTGGAACTGATCTCTCAAGCACTTGTCCATGCTGAGCAGAGGACCAGTGGGTGCAGAGGCTTTTGTCTGTGCCTTAATGCTGATCTCTTTGTGCCCTGTAACCCTCAGCACAGGCTTGAGCCCTGTTTCGGATCTCCAAACCACACACTCCAGCTCTGGTGTCTGACATTTCACAGCTGCCTGAAATATCCTGCTCCTGAAGCTGGTGCTCCCTGGCTGTGCTTCCCCCTCTCCCTGCACAGGGCAAGTCCCAGGGCTTAAGGAAAGCAAAGCCTCAGAGGGGAACATTCAAAGGAAGCAGAATTTGCCCCTGAAGTTTGTGACTTTCATGTTTTGTTCACAGCCTGGCTTTGCTGTAGCCGCTGAGCCCCCTCTCCCCAGCCCATGTGCTGTGTGCATCACAGCTGAACCAGATCAGCCCAGGGCTGATAAATATGCAGCTGCTGGTCACTGATGATAAACTCAGTGATGTGTCTCTCAGAGCCAGACCAGGCTGGGAGCAAGACCTCAGCTACCCCCATAAAAAAGGGTAGAAACTGCTGTGCTCTGTGTGCATCTGTATGGGCACTGGTGTGAGTCTTGTGCAGAGCAGTGGAGCATCAGAGAGGCACCTGGGTGTGAATCAGAGAGAGGAGAGGCAGAGCTGGTGATCTTTTGCTGTGAGGCTTTTGCCTCTTGCTCTGAGCAAGTGGCATTCCCCTTCCCTGCCTCGGTTTCCCCCAGGAGTTATAAAAGTGATGCTCAGAGGATAAGGAAGCTGAACTGGCCTGCTGGGTGCTGGGGGAGGTTTTCCCTCAGTGAGCTGGGAAGGAGGGAGCTTCACCTCCCTGGCCTTTTAGCTCTACGCATCCCCTTGTTCAGCAAGGGGGAGACTCCTGGAAATGTGGTGCTTTCCCAGCTGCAGAGCCTGGCAGAGCAGTGGTGTGAGCTGAGTGTGCAGCACAGAGCCTGGCAGAGCAGTGGTGTGGTGTGAGCAGGGTGTGCTGCACAGCCAGCACAAGCAGGAGACCTCACCTGTGTTCCTAAAGATCGAGAGAGCTGCAGGCTCAGCCAAGATGGCCAGTTGGCCCCATGGGTCTCCTTCCTGCAGACACTTGGTGCATATTGCATGTGAGTTTGGGGCTGTGCTGGTGTGGATGCCAACACAGCCAGGAGCAGAGCTGCTCCAGTGCTCAGCCTCACCTAAAGCACAAACAAAGGCAAACCACAGGTGCTGACAGCTCAGTGACTCTTGACCACCACCTCTGACAGTACCCAGCAGAGTGGCAAGGGCCAGCAGGAGCAGGGCAGGGATTGTCCCCTGTGCTGGGCCCTGGGGAGGCTGCAGCTCCAGGGCTGTGTCAGTGCTGGGCCCCTCACTCACTGCCACAGGGACACTGAGGGGCTGCAGCGTGGCCAGAGCCGGGCACAGAGCTGGGGAAGGGGCTGGAGCACAANGGTGCTGAGGGCTGTGGGTCAGTGCTGGGCTGGGCAGGGGGAGGGGAGAGCTGGGACTCCAGGAGCTTAAAGAGCTTTTCCAACCAAACCAATTGTGTGGTTACAGGTCTGGAAGCCAGTTGAAAACTGTGCATGTGCTTAGTGGTTGTGCTGGTGTGGGGTTTGCAGAAGGCTCCTTGTGACAGCACTGTGCTCCCTGCTCTCCTCAGTGCCCATTTGCCATCTGACTGCTGTGGCTCCTGTTTCATTTGCAGAGGATGAGGTTGTGTCCATGGCTGACTCCACCACCACCATCGATGACATTGAGGGGGAGCTCTTCAGGATCGAGCGGCTCAGGGAGATCCTGGTCAGGAGGGAGTCAGAGCTGCGCTACATGTGAGTACCTGCCCCTGCCCTTGGGCTGCTTCCCAGCACCACCACGAGGCTTTGTGCCTGCTGATCCCACACAGATCCATCCCCAGGGCTGGGCAGAGCCAAGGCCACCTCATTCCACCTCGTTTTCCACCAGCATTTGTCCCTTGCCTTCCCCAACCACTTGGCTTTCACCTCAGAAGGGGCTTGAACAAGTCCCTGTTACAAGGCTGCCACTGATGCTGGGATGATTTGAGCCAGTCTGCTGCCATGCAAATAGACTTTATGGAATGGGTTTAACTCCATGGAACATTTCCAGGTCCCAGAGCTCTGTTTTCCCAGTGGGTTCGAGCTCTTCCTCAGCCTGTGACTCTCGGGCTGTGCTTGGGAAGGGATCTGAGGTGTTGTGGCTCATTGCTGCTCTCTGGAGATTCACAGGCCTGTGTGTGTTGAACAGCCACAGCACCACAGTTTACTGTCCTCATATTGAAGGATTCTGTAGCCCCCCCAGCTTCTCCTTTCCTCCTCCATCCCCTGGCTGCTGGGTTGGACACGTTGGGGCTGGCCCAGCCTGATGTCCAGCTCCACACCACGTCCTGCTCTCCACTTCCAGCACGGCCTTTGCAGCCAGGTGAGGAGGGAAAAGGTTTCTTCAGGCTCCATTTCAGTCATGAAAGCAGTTTTGGAGTGAAAACCTGCAGGCCTTTCACAGTTAAGGCAATCAAACAGCCACTATGTTGCAGTGGCACTAACCAGCACTCAAGAGTGATGAAGAACATGTTCCCTGGGGAGCTCAGGAGATTTGCTGGCTTGGGAGGTAAAAGGACTGACCAGGATTCATGGCCTGTGTTGACTGAGCTTTTTAATACCACTATATTGCTGTAGTCAGCCCAATCCTGATATCTCATGCTGTCAGGTCAACAGAAAGCAAAGATCACATTTACTGGGCTGCAGCCCTTGATGTCTGGTCCCCACTGCTCCCTGCTCTCCAGGGACCACCAAAGCCTGGAGAGGCTCATGTCAATCACTGTCTGTGGGCTGGCCTGTGGTTCAGAGGCTCAGGTTTGGAGTGACAACCTCTCTGAGGCACAGTTGCCCCTGAACATGTTGTTGAAAAGGATTTCTGGAGATCATCAGAAGTGTGTTTCTTACATGCCTGCCATGGCAACCAGTGCCTCAAGTCTCACAGGTGCTGTCAAAACCCACATCTCTTGCTTCTTCCCATCTCTTTGTTTGTTTGCTTCCTTGGCTTGCACTTGGTAATCACCAACAGAAATCATGTACCAGGGTGGCCATGGCTGCAATCATCACCTGGAAGTTTGGGAAGGGCAGGGTGGTGTGTGTGAGAGGTTTGGATCTGCTGTGAGCAACTGGAGAATCAGCTCTGTGGCTCCCACCTCAGCTAAAGCCAAGGGCTTCCCTCAGCATTGCTGCTGGGAAAGAGGGATCCAGGCAGGGCAAAGTTTAAAAGGATTGGGATTTGAGGCTGCAGGGGCTTTTCTTTTTCCCCAGTGGGGATAAAATGTGTTATTCATGATGCTGGAGTGTGGGGCTGGTGGAGATGGATGTCTCCATTGCTGTGCAGCCAAGCACAGTGACCCATCTGATGAGCTGAGAGTGATCACGTTTCCCTTCATGGTGGAAATGTCAGACTAAGCTGTTCCAACGGTTCTGAGATGTCTGTGCTCTGGAAGATGACAGAACTCACAGTGTTTCCCCTTTTATAGGGCAGAAAGAAAGGTCTGGAATTCCTGTGGGTGTTGATCTGTGCTCCTGGGGCAAGCAGGTCCCTGTGGCTGCAGCTGAGGGAGTTCTATCACCAGTGGCAGAAGGAATCTCAGCCCCAGCAGCAGCCTTCTGGGTGCTTCTCTTTGCCATCCCTTCCCTGTGTTGTTGAAATGAGGGGTGTTGTTATTGCCTATTTGTAATCCTCACCAGTTCTCACAGATTTAAGCTCCAATCTCATGTCAATAGTATTTCAGTTACCATTTGACCATGTATTTTCACCTCAAGAAGTGGATCTCTGACCCTCAGCTTGTTGCCCACGTGTCCCACGCAGATCTCCCCACTGCTGCTCACACAAGCTCAGGGCTCAGCCACCACAGCACTATTGAGCAGGTAATGAAAGGACACTCAGACCCTCTTGCTCTCCACATGTAGCTCCCAGACTTTGGCATTGATGGACCTGCCCATAAGTATGCAAGCAAAGACACTCAGGTGGTGCCAAAACTGACAGAGCCAAGAGGAGATCTTCTCCTCCTCTTCCTCAGATGATCTCCTGCAGCAGCATCTCACATGGTCCCTCTTCATCAGTCTGTTTGTTTTTCTCTTCCCTGATTTCTGGTGTCCTCAATCACAGCTGACAAAGTGACATCTTCAAGTGGCTCCAGCAAACATGACTCATGGCAGGAGTGGTGACTCAGTGGAAGGACCAGCAGGGTGACTGGAGGTGCACACAGGGCTTGTAGTAACTTGTCTTTCAAAAGGGACCAAAGGCACCAGCTCATGAGTTGATCGTGGATTATCTGCAGACATAGAAGCCAGGAGGGCTTTGAGGGAAGGTCCCTAAAGGGCAAAGCAAGGAGGTGTCTAAAGCCAGCAGATGCTGGTATGGGAGGTCAGGAGGGAGGGGAGCACAGCCCCCAGAGGCAGCACTGGGGATACTGGAATTGTGGCTTGCCTTCTGTGGAGTCACATCCTCAGGGGAGATTCTTGAGGATGGCTTGATTCATGCTGGGGAAAGCACTCAGCCCCAGCACTGTCTGCTCTTGAGGTTTCCCTCCCCCTGGGCGGTGTATAAAGCTCTTCAAGATGAAGCACTGGTGCCCATGGGCAGGCACCACCTTTCCTCAGCCGTGCCCAGGCAGGGCTCTGGTGAGGGCACAGGCACAGGCATGAGACCATTTGAAACAGACCAATAAATAGTGTCAAGTCTTCTCTGGCAGCCCCAGAGAGCAGCACCTGAGGCAGCACAGCCATGGAGGGGCTGAGTGGCTGCTTCTGAGGCAGCACCAAAATGCCTCCAGCACAGACTTGGCCTCGTGTCCCCATCTGCAGCAGCCACTGGGGCTGAGCCCCTGCTGCTGGGGGTTCTGCTGCTGGCCTGTGCCTCCACACACACATGATCTCATTGCCTGTGGCTTCAGCAGCCTCCTTTGCTACTGAAATGACCTTGTTTCTCAGCAGACACCTGCAGAGTTTGCACATTGCTCCCCCTGACTCTGCTCTGTTTCATTTCTTTACCTGTCTGTAGTTGTGCAGGAGGTGCCAGCTCCTGGCTGGCAGCAGCTTCCTTTTGGGTTTGGATTTTGCTGTTTGGGGATCCTTTTTTCTTTGGGAAAAGGAGAAACACAGCTGCTGTTGTATGCTGGATGTGCCAGGTTTTAATGAGGCTTCGTTGTCATTAGTGAGAAAACCTCTTCCCTGCCACCAACCAGTGACACAACCCATGGAGTTCCCACAACAGCTCTGAGATGAAGTGAGCTGCTGTTTCCCATGGGAAGGCAGGTAAATCTGTGCTCCCTGCTGTGGGCACTGAGGGCATTTGCCTTCCAGAGTTGGTTGGATGGTGCTCTGGAGATTTGGAACCTTTTCTCTCCCAGCCTTTCCTTCAGTGCTTCCCTTTGTGTCTCTGCAGGATGGATGACATTCAGCTTTGCAAAGAGATCAGCCGTCTGAAAAAGGAGCTGCAAGCCCTCATAGCTCTCCCAGGTAAGGCTTTGTAAAGCTTCAGAGAGCTGCATCCTGCCCCTGCAACCTGCAGAAAGGTTTCCATGACATACAAAGAAGCTCTTGGGCATCTCCCAGCCCAGGATGCTTCTCCCAGAGACACTGCTGTTGCCACACAGCATCGAGTAACATGGCTCTGACCTGAGGTCTTTCTTGGGAGCTGTGCTGCTTGCAGTACTGCCAGGGGCTCTTTATCCAGGTCTGGGCTGAAGGGCAGAGGAAGCAGAAACAACATGAGTCCTTTGAGGAAGAGCATCAGCCTGGCACAGGAGATCAGAAGCTGAGTGAGGTGGTGGTGAATGCTGACACAGTGCCATGTGCACTGAGGAGAATCCCCAAAGGAGCTGAGAGGACAAGTGGGGACACTGTCAGAGCATGGAGCAGCCCCTTTGCAGGCAGCAGGAGGGGAGGTAGTGAATTCTGACTGTGGGCCTGTCAGAACTGTGTGTCAGTGGTGGTGCAGATGGCAGAGGCTGCCGGGGAGGATTCCTGCTTGCAGCCAGGGTGGGATGGGTGCTGGGGAGATGTCATGCCAAAGGGGCTTGGCAATGTCCCTGATTTAGGTGAGTTCATCATTCAGGACGTTGAAAAGCAAACAGGCCATGGCCAAATGTGTTAACACTGTGAGTCAGCTGCTTTTGTCACCCTCCTTACTACGATCAGTGACCCTCCATGTCCCTGTTACAGCCACAACCACCCTTGACCTTCACAGCCCAGGCAAAGCCAAACCTCATTTCTCTAAAGGGTTCCCTCTCAGCTGAAGTATTCCAGTGAAAGCACACACCAAACAGCTCAGGGTGTGAACGAGGACAAGTGAGAAAGGCTTCCCCACAAGCCAGGTCCATCACACACACACCTTCTCCCAGGACATCCTCACTTAGCTCCCAATAAGAACCTGATGTGTGTTTTCTGAAGCAGATGGAGACAGATCTCTGCTCATTTGTAGCCACCCAAGCATTAAAGCTTGGCCTCAAAGTTATTTCCACCACCAGTTTCTCTCTGAAGATGCTGCACTCACTGACACCAGTGAATGTGGAGCAGGGGCTGTGCCTGCAAGGGGAAGGACCAGCTGGGCACTGGCTGTTTGGCAGCTCAGCTCATCAGTTCTGTTCCCAAGGTGATCTCAAAGCCAAGAGTGGCAAGAAAGCTTGACCCTTGCTAATGGCATAGTGTGGCTGTGCTGTGAATCTGCAGCACTCAGAGCCCAGCTGCTGCTTTAATGTGCAAGGCTTGGCCAGTTTAATGCAACCTGACTGTGTCCAGGGGGAGGTTCAGACAGGGGAGGGGAGGATTTTGCCATTGAAACAGGAGCTGCTTGCAAAGTGTAGACCCAAATCTCATGTGGGCTCTGAATTCAAACAACTCTGCTTCATAAAACAGGGCTTGATCTAAATGATGATTCAGGAGCAGAGATAACCTTGGCCTTTTCTGAAGCTGGAGAAATCTGGTTGGCTTTCTTTCATCTGCTTTGGGCTTTCAGCCTTTTCAGCATTCCCAGACTCAGATGAGAGCAGGAATGTTCCTTGCATCAGGGATATTCTTCTTGTCTTCTTTTTGTAACTCACCTCAAATCAGAGTGTGCTGGAAAAATCCTGCACATCAGTGGCCTTGAGAGGCTGTGGCAGCACATCATGCCTAAGAATGGGCACTGAGCTTGGGTCCAGCTGCAGATCCACACACAGCAGTGCTTCCTCAGAGCTCAGCCAGACTCTTGGCTTGAAATCTCCCCTCTAATGACTCAGACAGTGGTCACACTGGGCTCTAACATCAGCAAGTGTGATGTTTATGCAGTGAGCCTCTCCAGTCTTTGTGCTGTGCTGGTTGCTGATTAACACCAGCCATGTGGTGTGGTTGTGCACAGTCTGATGTTCTTCAGTTGTGTGGCAACCCCATGGCACCAGGAAAGGCTCCCATGCCCATCAGCTGCTGCTGCTGCAGAGACACTGCCCACAGCCAGCTCACTTTGTGCTTGAGGAGCAGTAGCTGTGGCCCACACCTCAGTCCAGACCAGCTTTCTCTGCTGGGAAGCTCGAGCTTGCTCCCCACACAAGACCACAACTGGAGAAACCCTTGTTTGCTGGGGATGTTTCTAACAACATGATGATGATGAGGAACTGCCCCTGCTCAGAGCCCTGCAGCGGCACCTCTGATCCATATACATCAGGCTTCAAGAGTGAGGGCAGCAGGTCAAGGGAGGTTCTGCTCTCCCTCTGCTCTGCCCTGCTGAGGCCTCATCTGGAGTCCTGTGGCCAGTTCTGGGCTCCCCAGCTCCAGAGAGACAGGGAACTGCTGGAGAGAGACCCACCTGGACACGTTTCTGTGTGAGCTGATCTAGGGGGATTGCACTGGATGAGCTCTAAAGGTCTCTTCCAACCCCCATCACTCTGTGATTCTATGATTCTGGAGAGTTTAGGTGACTGCTGGGACCCCATCTGCAGGGTTTGCTCCTGAGGCCCCATCTGCCGGGTTTGCTCCATGCTGTGAGTTGTGCTGCATTTGTATTTAGGTGGGGGGAGACTGGAGATTGATCCACCCTGTGTTAGATTGATTTTACAGCTGGCTGCTGAATTCAGAAATGGTATTAAAGAGCTGCAGCACAGACAGTTGTTTCCACCTCAGCTGGCTCTCCTTGACACTCCTTAGCCCCATCTCTATCATCCCCATGTACCCCACTGGCCAGTTTATATAGGAGATGACTTTGTAGTGATGGGAGAGTTTTCCAGGTCTTCACTAAATCAATGCCCAAAGATCTGTGGCCTGAGTGGGTCCCATCCTGCTCCAAGTAGGTGAGTCAAGGGCTTCAGGTGCCAACCAAGGCTGAAGCAACATCCAAACAGAGCCGGGCACAGAGCTGGGGAAGGGGCTGGAGCTCAAGGGTGCTGGGGAGGGGCTGAGGGAATGAATGGGGGTGTTGAGGCTGGAGAAGAGGAGGCTGAGGGCAGCCAGGAGCCCTCTCTGACACTCCCTGACAGGAGGCTGCAGGGAGCTCTGGCTCAGTGTCTGCTCCCAAGTAGTGATGACAGGATGGGAGAAAATGGGCTCAAGTTGCCCCAGGGGAGGTTGAGGTTGGAGCTGAGGCAGAACTGGTTCCCTGAGAGGGGTGTCAGCCCCTATGCCAGGCTGCCCAGGGAGCTGGGGCAGTGCCCAGCCCTGGAGGGATCCCAAAGCCGTGGGGCTGAGGTGCTGAGGGCTGTGGGTCAGTGCTGGGCTGGGCAGGGTGAGGGCAGGGCTGGGACTGCAGAAGCTTAAAGAGCTTTTCCAACTGAAAGAATTCTGTTGTTCTAAACACATCCTGACTGAAAGACAACACCTGAGTCTGACCTTTCTGGGCCTGTTGACCCAGCCCCATCAGCAGGGCAGGTAGAAGCCCCCACAGGAGCTGTGGTCATCTCCTCCTGGAGCTCACCTTGCCCAGGAGCCCTTTCTCTGCTCTGCACAGCTCACAGTTGCCTCTTGCAGTGCTCAGCTCCTTGAGAATTTTGGAAAGAAGCTAAAACTTCAACATTTGATGACAGCAGACCTGTCTCCTCCCAGCCAGGGTGGTTTGGGATGAGGTGGCTGCTTATTTAGCAGCCTGTATCTGGATCCAGGGGCTTGCTTTGGGTTGGCTTTTCCCCTCCACTCCCATATCTGCTCCCAGGTTAAGCAGAAGCAAAGCATCTTGGCCGATGGCATGGTTGGGGTGGCCAGTGTTGGGGTGTTCAATGTTTTCCCTGTGCTGCAGAGACTGAGAAATCCAACGAGGAGAAGCAGAGGGAGGAGGAGCTGGTGCAGCAGATCCACAAGCTGGTGGAAACCCGGGATTTCCTGGTGGATGATGTGGAGTTTGAGAGGCTCAGGTAGGTGGGTGCTATCTGTTCCTTGGGCTGAGGACAGTGCAGCCTGTCCTCTGATCTGTGCTGTGCATTGCCAGCTGCTCCTGGCTGCCTTGCTGCTCCTTTCCTGAGTGCTAACCAATCTCTTTGGCACAGGGAGAGGGAAGAAGACAAGGAAATGGCAGAGTTCCTGCAAAGTAAGCTCTCCAAAAGCTACCTCCAGAAAGCAAGTAGGTGGCTGATGAGTTGTATTCCTTGCATTGAACCTCCCTGGCATTTTCTCCTCTTTCCTACCTGCTCTGGCTCCAAGGTTTTGTTGCTCTTCATGGGACTGGCTTAGCTGGAGGCCATCTGTTGCTGGAGGAGAGTGTGGGCAAATGGCACACACACACTGGGGGATGCTGGTGCTTGAGATCACACTGTGGGAACAGCCCCAGGTTGTACAGATGTTATACTGCCATTTCTCTCCTGGCATTTCCCAGCCTCCGAGTCCTCTGAGGATGAATGGGTATCCTTTTATGCCTGATGTACATCCTCTGACCCTTTCCAACCAGCTCCTGCCATTTCATCACAACACTTCCTAAGGCCACAAGTTGTGGTGTCCATCCAGTCCTGCTGTCTCCACAGCCTCTGATGGCAGCTCAGCCTCTCCCCTGTGCCTCCATCACTGCAGGGAGTACACCTCCCTGGTGCAGTGGGAGGCTTTTTCAGACCAGGGTCCCTCTGCCTGCTCCTGCCTGTGGACAGCCACGGTGATGTGCCTCCTGGATGCAAGAGCTCACAGCCAGCTGTGGGTCTAAGGAGGGACAACATTCGTAGCCCTGAAGGGAGCTGTAAGAAGCAGCAGTGGGTCTGTGCCCTTATCACTTGGCAGATACTGATTCCTCTTCCTGCAGCTCCTGTCAAAGAGAAGAAAATGACTTCCAGAGGGCAGCAAACCTCGGCACCATACGTGACCAAGACGGGCCTGACCCTGCTGAAGGAGTGCTGTGGCTTCACCTGCTCCATCATGTAGGCCAGTCCCCAGCTCCTTGGCACAGGATATGCCCATGGTAGGGTACAGATCCTGGGGAGCTGGGCTGGGGGTGAGGGACACACACAGCTCCTGAGGCTGCAGGCAGCAGGCCCAGCAGCATGAAGCCCTGCCCTGGAGGGGCTGCCCTCAGGGAAAAGTGCTGCAGAGACCTGAGAGAGGGGCTGGAGGGCAGGGGGTTGGCTGGGAGGAGGACAAGGAGAGGGAGGGAGTTAGGGTTAGGGTGTTACGTGAAGGGAAAGAGATGAGAGCAGGGACGAACAGGACCAGACATACTTCAGGTAGCATGTCCCAGGCACCTAGGCATCTCCTTGTGAGCACAGCCAGGAGGGAGCTGTAGGTCAAATGTGCCACTACTCTGCATATCTGATGCTCATAGAGTTACACCACCAGTGCATTTGTCTTCTTGCAATATAGTAAGTTCTTTTAGGAAGAGCTTTTTCCCTGAGCGGGATGTCAGCCCCTGTGCCAGGCTGCGCAGGGAGCTGGGGGAGTGCCCAGCCCTGGAGGGATCCCAAAGCCGTGGGGCTGAGGTGCTGAGGGCTGTGGGTCAGTGCTGGGATGGGCAGGGGGAGGGCAGGGCTGGGGCTGCAGCAGCTTCAAGGGCTTTACAACCAAAATAACTTGGGATTGGGATTCTTGGAAACCCTAGGAAGCCCTTTCCCTGCAGCAGTTTTCCAGCCCCTCTGCCCCAGCCTGGAGCTGCCTGGGCTTGGGGTGGCCCAAGAGCAAGACCTGGCATTTGGTGAGATGGAGTTTTGGTTCCTTTTGTTGTAGTGTCTGTGGGAGGATACATCTCATCCTTAATATTGCTGGAGTCTTCCATTGTGGCAGGCAGCCTGACACCCAAGAGTGTGTCTCATTGGCATTAGACCCTCCATGAAGCAGGGCTGGCTCTCCAGCTCTTGGAGAAGCAAGGCACCATGGTTTCAACCTATGGGTTTCTATCTCTTGCCTTCCCAGGTCTCCAGCCAGAGTCCACTACCAGCTCTCCTTGGAGAGTTCCAACCTCCTGTCACTGTTCATGCTTCCCACTGCAGCACCACCACCACCCAAGAGGCTTCCCAAGCAAGTTGGTGCCAGCTGGACTGATGGCCTGTGTCCCTGGGGCCATGACAACCCCTCCATGACATCAACAAGCAGCAGATTGCACCTGAGCTCAGCTTGGCAGAGGTTTGTGTGTGTGCGTGCAGCAGCTGCAACAAGTGAGGACTTTTGGCCAAGGGGACTGGTGCAATCCTTCACCTGCACAGAGACTTACAGAAAACACTGAGAGTAAATGCTTGGAGAACATTGTGCTTCACCATCCCAGGCATGCTGTAAGCCACAGATGATGTCTCATCCTTTAGCCTTGCACCAGCTTGTGAGTCTGTGTGGGATGGTTCCTGAGGGCTGTTGGTGGGGAATGTCTCTGCTCTGGGGTTTGCTGTGTTTGCATTGGGCTTTATTACAAGGTGCTCCTGTGGCTCTGGGAAGAGCTGAGCCCAAGTATGAGGGGCAATGCCCTGAGCTGCCTGAATGAAGGGCTAATTCTGAGCACAGCCCTTGGTGTGTTGAACTGCAGGCAGGGGAGTTGCTTTCCCCACCTCACTGGTATGGGATTCAATGGCAAGAGATACGAGGAGAACAGAGCAGAAAATAGAAGGAATGGGATTCACAACAGGGCAACATGCAGAAGGAAATGGAAACCAAACAAGGGACTGGAAAAGTGGCAGGGGAAGGTGGAGACACTGCCAAGGCATTCAGTCCTACCCTCTGGTGCCCCAGTCAGAGCCCCTGGGCCTGGTGCCACGAGCTGGACATAGGGTCCTGTGCAAAAGACTCATGGCACCCTGAGGTCACCCAGGGTCTCAGCTCCTGTTGTCCCTTCTGAGCATCCCTCTGTGTTGAGGTGGCACTGCCAGAGCTGCCAACACCCATCCCAGCAGGACAAGGGCCCCTGACCCCTCCACCCTTCCTGCCCCACAGGCTGTTGTGGCTTCACTGGATGTCCTGGGGTGGTCACCCATTTTGTGGCCACCCATGAGCTCTGGTTGCCAAAGTGCTGATGACTCTAGCTCAGTCCTGCTGAGACTTGAGATATTCCCCCTGCCTGGCTCAATGTCCAGTGTGCCCATTCCAGTGAGATGGACACAACCTGTCTGGCTCTTTACCATTGTTCCTAAGAGCTCATTCACCCTTTTCATTCACAGCAAAGGTGGGCCCTTCCCAGTGCAATGCCCTGAGCAGATCCAAGTTGCTCCTGCATTGCTTTATCAGCACTGCTAGAAAAGCCCAGTGGGTGGGACCCTGTCCCACCTCATCTCCTTCTCATCTGGAGCTTACCAGCAGCCAGAAAAGTCCACAAACTAAGCCAATCCCTCTGCACACTCACAGAGCAGGGTGCAGATCCTCATCTCCAGCAAACTTGATCCCACTTGGGTTTGTGTCCCCCCTGAGTTGACTTCAGTGGCCTCACTGAAGCCTGCTTGTGATGCTGCTGGGTGGTGATATCCTACAGCATCCCACCAACCACTTCCTAATGCTCTTCTTGCTCGGTGGGGGCTGGAGGGATCACCTTGTAGATCACATGGACAAGTGAAGTCCCAGAGAGCTCCCTTGTGCTTTGCCAACCCTGTTGTAATGGAGGGAGGTGCAGCACAGTTGAGGCTGATGTCCAGGCAGTGGTGACAGGCCATCAGCAGCATCCAGTCTGGAGCTGATGGAACAGGCTGGGCCACTCACTCCCTGCTCTTTCAGAAACTATCCAGTGGCTGCTTGGCCTGGTCAGGCACGTGGTGAAGTGCAGTGTAAGCTCGGACCAGATCAGAGTCCAGGCTGGGAAGAGCCTCCTTACTGTCCTGTTCCCAGGGACTTCTTGGGAAGAGACAGTAACAGCCAGTTTGGTTGGTTGGACTGAGAAGGAGCCAAAGGCACGGAATAGCCCTTGATTCAAGCCTGGCTCCCTTAGTTCATCCCTCCCTCCACCCCACAAGGCCCGAAACCCCAGAGTCCAGCTGTTGAGGAGTGCCTGGGCAGCCAGGGAGAGTGGCTGGGGGAGATAGGCTTGGTCCTGGCTGCTCTGCTCTGAGTTTCCTTGGTCATGGAGAGGAGCCAGGCTGCTGTGCTGCTCACACACGCTCCTGCTTGGGCTGTGTTGTAGCTGATGGCAGAGGTGTGCAGCACAGGGCAGTGACACTGCTTCATGTGCATCGATTTAGACCCAAACAAATCAATGTCTGTGGGAAGCTTTGGCTGTGGATATTTGCCATGTCTGGGGCTTTTGCAGAGAGATGCTTCAGGCTGTGTTGGTGTTTGCAGTGGAACAGAAAGAAGATCCTAGAGAGTCAGGCTGGGCTTTGGAGCTGCCTGGTGTTGCAGGAGGATGGAGTAGCTGCTGCAGCAAGACACCCACGCCTTCCATTGCTGACACTTGACCTGACTTGGCACTTTTGGACCAGGCTCAAAAGTCTTTTGAAAGGCAAGACCCTGCCTCTCTGGGCTAATAACCCTGTGTCATGTCTGTTCACTGATAACAGCCTTTTGTCCTCACCGAGCCTTAGTGCTGCTATTTATACAGGGCTTGGGGAACGTCAAATGTCTCCTGTACGTGACACTTGGCTTGATGATGGAATCACAGAATCATTTGGGTTGGAAAGGGCCTTGAAGCTGCTGCAGTCGCAGCCTCCCCAACTCAAGTCAGCTGCCAGAGCTGCCAGCCAACAGTGTCTGGGGTGAAGCTGTGGCATGGAGCTGCTCTGGAAATGAAGAGACACCATCAAACACTTGGCTCATTTAATAGCACAAAAGGTTTTCAGCAAGTGGGAAGGACAGAGACAGAAAGGAGCGAAACTTCACTGGTGTGAGCTACTACAGAGTTACTACAGCTACTACTACTACTGTCCTCCTCTTTCCCTTCCCAGGCTGCAGAGCCATCCCCAGCACAGCAGCTCCTGGGCAGCTCCTCAGGGACAGAACCTCAAGCGCTGCTTCTGCCCCTTCCTGCGTTTCCCCTTCTTCGTGATGTCTGCGAGGTCTTGCATGAAGTGCTGGATCTAGGGAGAGAGACAGCAGAGCTCAGAGCAGGCTTGGGAACAGGAGGCAGAACAGGGGGACTCTTGGCTCTTCTGGAGGGTGAATTTCACAGCCAGACCGAGTGGGAGGTTGAGGCCTTTGCCTCGCACCACCAAATGGGCTTTTGTGGGCGAGTCTGAGTTCAGGGCAAGGGGGAATGGACCCAAATCTTGCACCCCCTGCATCCTCTGCCCCAGCCAGCCCGCCTCCCACTCCTCCCCACACAGGGACCCGCATTCTGCTCCACCACCTCAGGTGGCTTTGCTCAGTGTCCTCTGCCCGTTCCTCACAGCATCACAGAGTCTCAGGGGCAGGAAGGCACCTCAAAAGCTCAGCCAGGGCAACCCCCTGCCAGAGCAGGACCAGCTAGAGTAGGGCACATGGGAACTCATCCAGCTGGCTTGGAATGTCTTGAGCCCAAGAGAGGGACAAGCAGGTGCCTGTTGGGCACGTGGGGCTCTCCCTTCCCTTTGTGCAGCTCAGAGCCGTTACTGCTCCTCTTTCTGGGCAGGGAGAAGGGCTCTGGCTTGGCCCTACCATGTCCAGCTGCCTGTGGCTGTCTTCCACTGGCACGCGCAGGTTTGTTTGCAGGTGCTCATTGGCACGCTGGCAGAGGTTGAGGATGGTCACCTTGGCGATCCCCAGCTGCAGGGTTTTCTCAGAAGCCACGGCCTGGGCTTCATGCCAGCGAGTCTCCTGAGAGGAGAGGAGACATTGCAGCACATGACACAGCCCAGCCAAGACACCTCAGCAGCACTGCAGGTCACAACTCCCACGCTCGTCTGCTCTGCTGGGAAGAAGCTTGCCCAGGGCTGTGCTGGAGCTGCCTCAGCTTGGGCTGGTGGGAGCAGCTGCAGGGAGCAGCACAGCTGCTGCTTGCCCCAGGAAGCTCCTCTTCTCCCCACCAGATCCTGTGCTCCTCACTCCCTTGGGTCTCAGGGCCCTGCTGGCACTCCCCACAGCCCTGGGCTGGCTCATCCCACTGCCACCTCCCACAGCAGCTGCCAGCTGCTTCCAGCTCTGCCTGATGGGACCCAGCTCCTGCGGTGGCCAACCAGGGAATCTGGCAAAGGCCCACTGAGAGGGATGCAAAGGGAGCAGGGGCCAGCAGAGCTGGGGGCATCTCTGCTCACAGAGCACTGCAGCCCTGTCAGAGGGAGCAGGGAATGGAAAGGGCTCTGAGCAGGCTGCAGAAACACAACAGGCACATGGGGGAGTCTGCTGGGCTTTGGGCCAAGGCAGAGCTCCCCAAACACTGCCCGTGGATCTCTCTTGACAGAGATCAAGCAAGTGCTGGAAGGTCCCCATGGCCTTGTTGTAACCCCTCACGTGACCTGGTCCAGACCCGCTCTGTTCTCCTTCATTCTACAGCCCTTTGGAGGGATGAAATCAGGCATCTGCTCCAATCACAAAGGCTGCTAAAGGGCTTTGCCATGACCCCACGGCTCAGGTGTGAGCCAGCCATCAGCTGGGCTTGACACAGCCAGGCCTTGGAGATCTTCCCCTGCCCACCCCCTGTTTCCTCACCCAGAGGAGGGAGTCACTTTGAGCCTGGTCCAAACGCTGTCGAAGCTCTGCCAGCTCCTTCTCAAGCTGCAGCGTCTCAGCTTCTGTCTCTGCCTGGTACCGCTCCAGGACCACCTTGGCGGGCTCAGCTATTGTCCTGTGTGCCTGACAATCCTGCAGCAGCCTCTGGTGTGTCTTCACCAGCATCTCATGGTGATCCATGATTTCCTGGATATCCTTGAACTGCAAGCACAGGGCTCTCGGTGTCAATAATCCCCCTGCCCTCCCCTCATCACAACTGCAAGCCTTGTGCAGTTTGTCACCTTGTGCTTTTCCCCCTTCTCACAGTTTCTCTTCTTTAGTTTTCTCAAGCCTTCATCTCCTTCTCTGCTCTTCTCCCCTCCTGCTGCCCCTGACTCGCCTCAGCTGCAGGGAGCCTCTTCCCATCCCATCTGAGGGCTCCAGGCGTGACCAAGTGTTACGATCTCCCTGGGCTTGCCTCCTCTCCTCTAGGTTGAACACCCATGAAGGGCCCCTCCTGGAGGCCATGAGCTGTCTGTCTCCTGGTCAAACTCACCTGTGAGTTCTCCACTGTCTTCTGCAGGTATTTCTTGCAGGCGATGTAGTACTGCACTTTGTTCCAGAGTTTCTGGTGTTGATTTCTCAGGGCTTCCAGCTCCCTTTCTGCTCCCACGAGCTCCTTCTCCTTGTAAATCCTCATCTTTCTGTCTTGGAGGGCTTTTAGCAGAGCTTGGCTTTGGATCCTGGCATTTTCCTGGGGAGATTTCCCATCAATACACACACACACACACACACACACACACACACACACAGAGAGAGGAGGCGAGGAAAGGAAAACAAAGGGAGATGGAGCTGTGTCACTCAACAGCAGCAGCAGCACAGAGGACAGAGCAGTCCTGGAGCAGCCCTGGGAGCACTTTCACTCCCTGTTTAACAGAGAGGGCCCCTCCTCTGGCATTGTCTTGGAGACAGACCTGCTGAGGTCTGTCCCTGGAAGACACCTGGCTGTCAGCAGTGGGGACAGGCTGTGGGGACATCCTCCCTCTGGGAGGACGTTGGGAGCCCTCAGGAGATCCCAGTGGTACAAACCAAGTGCTCCCAGGGCTTCCCACATCTGTGATACCAATCCCTGTGCTGTGCCAGGCTTGTTTCTCACAGCTCCAGGCTCGAGGGAGGTGGAAACAGACAGATGGTGGCCCAAGAGCGTCTGCACGAGAGAGGGGAGGAGGGGGTGATGTGGCTCAGGATGATGGCAGCTGAGCTGCTCAGGGTCAGCTGTACCTTTATAGTCCTCTCAGACTTCTTCATGTAGGCGTTCAGCTGAGCCTGCTTGGTGAGGAGGTCCTTCCACCTGCAGGACAGGACCTTCATCTTCTCCCTGAAGTCCTGGCAGCATCAGAACAAGTGTGACACAGTCGCCCACAGCCAGATCCAGTCATCTGCCCACTGCTGCCATCCCAAAACGCCACGAGCCCTGCCAGCCATGCCCCAACACCCTCCCATCTTTCTCACCTCTTCCTTCTGCTCCAGAGCATTTTGCACCAGTTTGGCTTGTCTCCTCTTCTCTTGCAGATGAATAAACGGAGACACAGCCTTATCCCCTGCCGGGCTGAGTTTCCTGCCACAGGAGTTTTCCTCCAGGTCACACACTGAGCCCAGGCCCTTGGCAGTGCTGGATTGCTCAGCTCTGTGTGTCCCAGCCCGGGTGGGGTGACAGGACAGAGCAGCCCAACACTGGCTCAGGCCCCATCTTCCAGCAGGGCCACCCTCCTCCTCCCCAGCAAGGAGCCCACTGACAGAGCAAGAGGGTGGCACGGGCAGGAGCGAGGCTGGGGAAGGCAGGTTCAGGAGGAGACAAGGGATGGGGCTTTGCTGTGCTGGGGGCAGGAGGGCTGCAGGAGACAGGAGAAGGCAATGGAGGAGATGGAAGTAGGTGGGAGAATCCCTTCACCTGAGCAAGGACGGGAGCTTCTGCATATAAAGCTCTTCCAAATAGTTTGACACCTCCCGGTCAGCCTCGGTGGCCATAGCTGCAGGCAGCAGCAGGAGCCAGACAGCCCATGTGCTGCAGTGCTGCTGCTGTGCCAGGGCCCCAGGCCTTGCTCCAGCTGTGTCCGTGCCCACCAGCTCTTGGGGGCTGTTTGGCACACAACACTTGCCAAGGGCAGCTGATGTCACAGAGGCCGTCACTCGGCAATGGTGGCAGGGTGGTGTCCCCACAGCACTGAGGGCACTGGCCACGGGCTCCTGGACCCTTCAGCACTAAAGGAAAGCTGATCCAACAGATTGCAGAGCATCAGAGAACCACTATGGTTGTTAAAGCCCCTGAAGCTGCTGCAGTCCCAGCCCTGCCCTCACCCTGCCCAGCCCAGCACTGACCCACAGCCCTCAGCACCTCAGCCCCACGGCTTTGGGGTCCCTCCAGGGCTGGGCACTGCCCCAGCTCCCTGGGCAGCCTGGCACAGGGGCTGACACCCCTCTCAGGGAAACAGTTCTGCCTCAGCTCCAGCCTCAACCTCCCCTAGGGCAGCCCCAGCCCGTTTCCTCTTGTCCTGTCACTTGTTACTGGGGAGCAGAGCCTGACCCCCAGCTCCCTGCAGCCCCCTGTCAGGGAGTGTCAGAGAGGGCTCCTGGCTGGGCTTGGGGTGGCCCAAGAGCAAGTCCTGGCACTTGGTGAGATGGAGTTTTGGCTATCGGGATGTTTATCAGTACAATTGAAGTGTAATCCTGCCCTCGAGCACCACAAATGTGAGCCCAGACCTTCCCCAGCTCCAGTGTGGTTTCAAGGTTCTGACCTGTTCTGAAACCAACAGGGCCTGTCACAGCAAACCTTCTTCCAGGGGGCTGGACCCTCCTGGGCTGGTGCCTGGTGGATGAGAAATGTGGAGCTGGGCTCAGTCCTGTGCTCACCTGGAAGGAGGCCAAGCAGGGTGAGCTCAGACCCTGCATTTCACAGCTGTGCTGAAAGTGCATCTGCAGACAACTTTTAATCACCTTTTGTTGTTTTTATCCTCACGCTGAGGTTTTATCCTCCACAAACACTTCCCTCCTCTATATACTATGCATTAAAACAGAGTTGCTGCCTATGATGCTCTCCATAGCAACTGCATCAGCTTGCCATGAATAAATTACCTCTGACTTGATATCCCTTATTAGAACATAGAAAATTCCATTTCTGACTCATAGCTACCCAGGAGAAGCCTCTTCTGTTCATCCCTTAGGTACAGCCTCCACCTTTTTACCCTTTGAAGGGAACTGCTTTTGTTTTTCCCTATTAAATCTCACCTGCTCTGGAAGCCCCTGGAGTATAAGGCTGATGAGGAGCTGATGCTGATGTTCCCTCCTGGCCTTCAGAACCTCCCAGTGCAGCACCAAACTCACTCACTGATGGCTGATTCCTCTAAATCCCATTGGGCTCCTTATTGTCACAGCTCCCAGGAGCCAAATCACTTCTCAGCATCTTTGGTCCCCTAAGGGACTGGCTTAAGGAACAGGATGAGCTTCTCCCCAGGAAGATTAGGATACTGTACCTTGGTGGGCACAGCCATCACAGAGCTGTTCAAATGCAGCATCTTCATTGAGTGTTCAAGGCTTTTTGGAGCTGGGGACTAGTTCCCAAGTGGAACTGGGTCTGTCTGGAGCTGGGGGAAGGTCCTGCCTCACTCCAAGAGTCTGCGCAGTCCCAGATACCTTCCATTTGGCCAAAGAACTGCTGTGGTCATGGCCTTGAAGGAGGAGCACTCACTGAGCAGGTCTACACTCAGAGTCCTGTCCTTTTTCTTCTCCCTGGGATAACTCCAGCAGCCTTTTTGCCAATGGGCAGGGGTCTGGCCTTCCACAACACACCTTCCCTCTGCCCTGTTCCCAACCCAGCCTGCCCCTTCCAGCAAAGCACTTGGTGCTGGTGGAAACACAGGACAAAGGTGCAGGACAGGATGTGTTAAGGGGAAAGAGACGGAGGAGCCTGAGTCACTGCTCAGTGCCTTTCCCCCACCTCTGCTCTCCCCTGCTACCTTCCCTCTGAGTCATCCAGCACAGTAGGATTTTGGCTTAACCCCTGGTAAGCTGAGGCTGTGGCAGATGCCTTTTTCCTCTGAGAACCTCAGAGCCTCCTGGGCAGGCTGGACTCTACTCTGCAGAGCAGATGTTCTCCTTCTCCTGAGGTTCCCTGACATGGATCTGTCCCAACATCGATACCTGCACCCCAGTCCAAGTTGAATCTCCCACCTCGTGCCACAGGGGAGAAGTAGGCTCATGGGAACTGATGCAAGAAGCAGCAATAGAAGGAGCTAAGATGTGACTTCCAAACACCAGATCTATTTATAGAGTCAGAGAATGGTTTTGGTTAGAAAAGTTCTTGAAGCTGCTGCAGTCCCAGCTCTGTCCTTACCCTGCCCAGCCCAGCACTGACCCACAGCCCTCAGCACCTCAGCCCCACGGCTTTGGGATCCCTCCAGGGCTGGGCACTGCCCCAGCTCCCTGGGCAGCCTGGCACAGGGGCTGACACCCCTCTCAGGGAAACAGTTCTGCCTCAGCTCCAACCTCAACCTCCCCTGGGGCAACTTGAAGCTGTTTCCTCTTGTCCTAAAGAGGACAAATTCCAAGCCAGCACATCCATTCCCTCAGTCATTTCCAGACACCTGAGATCACCAGTGGCTAATGGAAAGCACAGGGCAGCTCTGCTCTGCCACTGGATGGCCCTGTGACCACAGGAATGTCCTGCCTGCTTCTGTCTTTCTGGTCAGGGTGAACCATGTAGCCTCCAGCCTCAGCTTCCAGCACCTGCCCTGGCCCCAGGCTTGGTTCTGGGTCTCCTGTGGGGCAGTCACTGCCTATTGCTTTCTCCAGGTGCAGGTGACACACTGAAGATGAGAATGAGCTGGGAGCACCAACCTTTCCAGCATTACAGTGTCAGTGCAGGAAACCTCCTTGTTGGGTGCCATGGCCAGTCCCTGTGTGTTTGCAGGGACTGAGCTCCTGGAGCCATGGGATTCTGTGAGGCTCTTCAACCTCCATGAAACAGAAGTTGCCAGTTAAACAAGAGCCCCCTGAAAACCCCTGACCCCAAAGGCAGGATGCTGTATTCTGTGTGGGACTTTCGCCTGTTGTTTTTCATTCCCTAAGAGCTGGATCACTCAAGCTGAGGGGTCAGCCACCCCCAAATGCTACAGCCATGCCAGCAGCCTTTCAGTGCCTCCTGAAACCCCCCCTGGGCCCTGTGCATCAGGCTCCACTAACTCATCCCATTTCTTTCTTGCCATTGAGTTCTCTCTGTTCTCATTTAGCTGGGTTCCAAAAATGAAGCAGTCTTAGGACAAGGGTGTCTGCATGTGGCAGTGAAGTCAGGAGAGGGTGAGTGTTTGCTGCCAGCTCTCAGGGTAAGAGAACACCAGCCTGGATATTTGGGGTGAACAAGCGAAAAAGGGATCACTGTTTTGGATTGGAGGAGATTAATTCAACACAGGTATCCAGGGACATTGCCACATTGAGACCTCATTGCTGTTGAGCAAATTTTCAGAGCAAGTACAAGAGATGAGGAAGGACAGTTGCTCTTTCATGCACAACAAGATCCATGAATCAAAAGCTAAAGATGATGCAGCAGGAATGAGAAACAAACTATGAGTCAGTGTCCAGACAGCAGCAGTCATTGCACCTTGTTAAATGGGCCCAGTCATTTGCTGTGAAATGAAGGAGAGAGGTGGGTCTGCTCTCAGCCTTCTAATCTTGCCTGTTCTCCACCTTTGAGAGCTGTTCTGCAAGCCCACACATCTGGATGCAAAAGCAAAGCAGTAGCAGGTGTTTGACTTTCTCAGGAATCGTTTGCTGCTCCTTTTTTATAGTCTAAACTGCTTCAAAACTTGCATTCCCACCCAACAAGAGTGAAGGCTCCCAGGGCTGCCTCAAAGCACCTGCAGCCACCCCTCCCCAAGGGTTTCAAGGCAGAAAGCTTTCAGTTCAAGTTAGGACTTGGATTGTGTCTGCAAAGAGCACATTTAAGGATCATTATCCAACTGCATGTAGATGCCTTGAATGGAGACATCTCTATGGCTCAGGCCATCCTGCTGTAGCTGCTGAGAGGGATAAGCACTCCCAGGGCATAACACATCTGATCCTTTAAGGCTGAGTGAACTTCTGGAAGCTCCTGCTTCTCTCCATGGACTATCCAGGGCACCAGTTCTCATAGGCACATCCAATTGGAACACCTTGAGCATCCTTGCCAGGCCCTGCAGACCCTCACCTGCCTTGGAACCTGCCTGACTACTGGATTGAGCCCAGTGCCCCAAGCTCTGCCTGAGACTGACCAGAAGAGATCTGAGGATGCAGAAAAGAAGTGTGCCTGGCTAGAGCTGTGGGCTGCTCTTCTCTGTCCCACTATGGGGTGTGTGGTGGAGGGGTGAGTGAGTGGCTGCCTGATCTTTGTGCCTGTCTGGGCACCTGACAGGTACCCTGATGGTATGGGTAGCCTCTATGGCCAGCCTTGCTGGATGCAGGTCACTCCACATGCCCAGATATCAATCCTTGCCAGAAGTAGATGCTGGAACTCATATTTTGGCTATGAGCTCTGCTAAGAGTCACAGAATCCCTGAATAGTGGGGGCTGGAAGGTCCCTGCAGAGCTCATCAAGCCCCAGCCCCTGCTCCAGCAGGTTCCCCTCCAGCAGGGGCACAGGAACGTGTCCAGCTGGGGTTGGAAACCTCCCAAGAAGGAGCCTCCACACCCTCCCTGGGCAGCCCCCATCTTCTGTCCTCACCAGGGGCTGATGGAGGCTGGGTCCTTGGTGAGTGTCCAGGCTGTGAGGCTGGGCCATGGCACTGGCCCAGGCCCTCAGAGCTGATTCTTCAATCACATCCATGCAGCCTTTGCTTTACACACCCCTCTGGGACCCCTCTCCTGTCTGGGTTTCAGCAATAGCTCTGTCATGGTTCTGCATTTTCATCTGACAGGGACAGCCCAGATGCCATGAGCCCAAACCCTTCTGAGTGTCTCTTTTGTGATGTACATGATCTCAAACCTAGAAGCATTTAAGGTTGTCTTGCAGAGAAGCTCAGTCAAGCACAGCCCATGGCACCAAGGGGCAAAGAAAGGGCCTCCTTTCTCAGCTTTGATTTGGGGTTTCCTTTGCTGAGGTAAGGCAAGTCCTGAGATGTGGCATCAAGCTAAAGCTGTTCTCACACTGCCCAGCCTGAGGACAGAGGTGGTGGCCTGATCCCCAAGGTGTGTCTGGACACAGTCACAGCTTTAAACAACCCCCCTGGATCCAGCACTCAGATGGTTTCCAGCACCCCAGAGGCTGTTGGAGAATAATGAGTTTCCTGCACTAACATCAGTTGAAGCTGTCTCATCTGTCATGACTGCTGGAAAGGTCTTGCCCTCCCTTCCTTCCCCATCAAAGGTTTGATTTCAGCTCCGCAGCAGCTCAAAAGCCCAACAGGATAATTGCAAAGCTGGGACTCTTCAGATTTCCTGGGCTGGATTCAGCCCTCTGGTAACAAAGAGGAGCTCAAAATCTTTTTTCTAAGCATTCAATCCAGAAATGCTCTCTCCAGCAGTTCGCTGTTCCTCTGGAGCTGGCCACAGGACTCCAGATGAGGCCTCAGCAGCTCTGGCAGAGTAGAGAGGCAGCAGAACCCCCCTTAACCTGCAGCCCACACTCTGCTTGATGCCCCCAGACTGCCATTGGCTTCTTGCCCATGAGGGTACGGTGCTGCTCAGGTTTATTTGCTGCCCACTGGCACTCCCAGGTCTCTCTCCTGGAGCTGCTCTCCAGCAGGTCACCCCCAGCCTGTGCTGGTGCTGGTGTTGTTCCTCCCCAGCTGCAGGACTCTTGCCCTTGGTGACCCTCAGCAGGTTCCTCTCTGCCCAGCTCTCCAGCCAGCTGAGATCTCACTGAATGGCAGCACAGTTCCATCCTCAGGTGCAGCCCAGGGGACCTCAGGGGAAGGCTGGTGCAAGGAGGTGGGAGCTGGGTGCAGGATGGGATCCTCTCTCTGAAGGTGATGCTCAGGAGCTTGTTCCCGTCTTGGAGACCAGACTTTTCTCCACAAAGCCTGTAATAGTACAGATGCCTTCTGAAGTCCTTTCCTGCTCTCCATAGCAGTGCCCCAGGTCCTTCTTCCCTGCCAGACATGAACATCTCCTGCTGCAATCCGTGCTGCGAGAGCAACAGGAAGGTTTCAGGATTAGACTTCCCCAGATATAGATTTTTCCCAGCTTTGCTTTGGGTGCTGCAGGCTCCTCTTGAACCCCTGACCCCACAGCACCAGCATCTCCCTACACCCACACACAGCCTGGGTCTGCCCTGGCTGTTCCACCAGCCCCAGACCTGCATTTCACATCCTGGGTCCTCGCAAACCTGTAAAGCACAAATGCACTGGTGTTACTGGTGCATCAGAGCCACACCACCTTCATTAGGAGGCAACACAGTGTGGAAATCCTGGAGGGAGCCTCAGCAGCCTCCTTTGAGCCACTCCTGAGTCACCCATGGGGGCTGGGTGTGGATGTAGGTGTTAAGCTGCCATAATCCATCCGTGCCTCCTGAAGACACAGCCTGGTCCTTCATCCCCAGCTGCTCATTCCCAGCCCTTCACACCCCCTCATACTGGCACAAGTGTTTGGGTAGCCCTGCCCTGGATCAGTTTGGGGAACCAACTGCCTGGAAAACACAGACAACATCAAAGACCCATTCAAGTGCCCAGGGAGCACTGGTGTGGCTGGAAACTTGTGCCCAGGAAGAAGCAGCTGTTTGAGAAGTGGGGCAGTGGGTGGGGAAGGAGAGGCCATGGCTTGTGTCCTGTTGGCAATGCTTTACAAAGATCGTAGAACCACAGACTGGTGGGGGCTGGAAGGGCCCTGCAGAGNAGCAGTTCCCTGTCCCTCTGGAGCTGGGGAGCCCAGAACTGGACACAGGACTCCAGATGAGGCCTCAGCAGATATTGCAGAGCAGAGGGGCAGCAGAACCTCCATTGACACATCTTTTGTCTTTCTGTTTTGAATCCTCACATCACAGAATCAAGAACCCAGAGGCCTCTCAGCTGTCCAGCTTCCCTAGTGCCACAGGGTGTTTGCCTGAGGTGAGCAGTCTGTGTTGCCTTCCTCAAACAAGAGTCAGTATTTCCCCAGTTTGTGGGTGTCACATCCATGTGCTTCTCCCCTGACCACTGCTTCACACCATTTAGGAACACTGAGAGCTGCCAGATGCTGAAGTTCTTTCAGGTCCCTACAGACCATGGAGAAGGCTCCAAGCAGAGCACTGATATAGAATATTCTGGGATATCCTTTTATTCCATGGTGTCTAGTGCCAGGACAAGGGGTGATGGGATGAAGCTGCAACACAAACAGTTCCATCTAAACAGAAGGACAAACTGTGTCAGTGTTTGAGTGAGGGAGCCCTGGCCCAGGCTGCCCAGGGAGGGTGTAGAGTCTCCTTCCTTGGAGCTCTTCAAGACCCGCCTGGACATGTTCCTGTGTGACCTGATCTAGGTGGGAGCTGCTTCTGCAGGGGGTTGGGCTGGATGATCTCTAAAGGTCCCTTCCAACCAATTCTGTGATTCTTTGATTCCATGATTCTGAGATAAGATCTGCAGGTGTCCTGTGCTGGAGTCAGAAAAACACAAGGGGAATGGCTCCAAGCCCCCAGGATTTGGATGGAGTAGCTCTCAGAATGTTCCACTGAGCAGGACAACAGTCACATTTCTGCTAGTCAACTCCTGAAGCCTAAGAAATGCCAGCAGGCTGTTTGCTTCCATTTCCCCCAGCAGCTCTGTTCTACCCAGCACAATGCAGAATGTTTGATCCTGAAGCTCCTGGCTTGCAGCAGCCTGTGGAAAGGAGATGCACAAAGCCATTGAAAGCATCACAAGACACGTGAGCATTCTGATCTGTCACAGCAGAGCAGCTTTCTGTGCCTGCTGCACTGCTCCTCAAACGTGCCATTTGTACTTTTTCCCCTCATCAATCCTTTGTTGGAGCTGAAGAGCTGGGATATAAAGGTGTCCTCTCTTTACTTTCCCCCAAAACAAGGCTCCTCTTCACAGCCTGGCTTTCTGCAGGGCACAGCCTGGTGCAGAGGGTGTGGGGGAGCTCTGTGCCTCCAGCTCCTCGCCACACAGCCAGAAAAATGAGGAGGTGATGCCATCCCCAGGCTCTGGGAGAAATAGCAGAGGCTTTGAACAGCAAGGACATGCAGCTGGGATGCACCTGCAGGGATGGGGGGCACATGGGGATAAGGAACCAGCTCTGATTTCCATGGCTGCCTTTCCTGGACCTCAACACCCCCCAGCACCTCTGCAGAGCTGCCACGTGCTGGTGTGGCACTGAGAGTCTGAGCTGGCCTGGGGACAGTGGAATTCAGGGTGGCTATGGCTCCCATCCCATGAAATGCAAGAGGTGTGGGGTATCCTGGCTGCTGCCTGGGCTGGGGAAGGGCACAGAGGTCAGGGGTAGGTGAGGGTTGCAATGGGAGATGGATGCTGTCCCCTGTTACCTGGGGGGGGGGGGGTGTGTGTGTGCAACAGGCAGAGGTGTGCCTGCAACCCCCAAATTCTTCCTGTGGTCTCTCTGGGGTGGTATTTGAAGGCTGCAAGGAGTGTGGGGCTATATATGACCCTGGATGACATTCTGCAGGTGCTTTTCTGTGGGACCAGCTACCCACTGTGCCACCCTCTCACTATGAGAAGCCTGAGGAAGCCCATCAGGGACCCATGGAGGTGTCTGTGCTGCTCAGGGAAGCAGGAGTGCAGGGAGGTGCCAGCCCTCAGCTCCTATAGAGCTCAGCACCTCCCCTGCATCACAACAAGGAATCTCAAACTATGCACAGAGCATGGGAGTTCAGAACAAGCCCAAGTACTCAGCAGGCTGTAAAAGTCAAGCCAAGACTTTGCACCACAATGCAAAGCTCAGACATTCAGACAATGGGTACCAAGGAGCACAGCAGCTCTGGGACATGGTGCCAGCTCACTGCTGCTTCCCTGAGGAGCTGCAGCCTGGGGCAGCCCATGGTGGATCTCTACAGGGTCCTGCAGGGGAACTTCATCTCCTGGGATGGAGGAGACAGCTGAGCATCCCCTGCACCCCACAGCACTGTCTGGGGAGAGATAAGGGAAGGTGAGGGGCCTCTGATCTGAGCTCTGGGAGAAAGGGGTCTGGGCAGGTGTGGAGAGGATGGGGCCAGTGTTTGTTGTGTGGTGGCCAGTGGCAGGACAAGGGGTAACAGGCACAAGCTGGAGCACAGGCAGCTCCAGTGGCACAGGAGGAGCAAGTCCTTTGGTGCTGAAGTGAGGGAGCCCTGGCCCAGGCTGCCCAGGGAGGGTGTGGAGGCTCCTTCTCGTGTCCAACCCCAGCTGGACACGTTCCTGTGCTCCTGCTGGAGGGGAACCTGCTGGAGCAGGGGCTGGGGCTGGATGACCTCTGCAGGGCCCTTCCAGCCCCCACCATGCTGGGATTCTGTGATTCCATGTCTCCTCTGTGGGATGAAGGCTCTTGTGAGGAGCAAGAGGCAGTGCACAGAGCTTGGCAGACCCCTGTTCCCAGTCTGAGGAGCAGGGATGGGCACCAGAGCTCAGCCCCCAATGTGAAATCTCCCAAACCCCCTGAGTCCTTTTGAGCAAGCTGAGAAACAACTTGCCAAGGAACAAAAAGCTGATGAGTGGCTCATGCCTCACCCTGTCTTTGAGTGGAGAAGTGAGACCTGGCCATGGTTTCCTGGTTGGTGGCTGGGATGCCTGTGGGCAGCACGGATGGGCTCACAGGTCACTCCATGAGCTTGCTCAGTGGGGCAACCTGCAGCCAGCTCAGGAGGCCCTGCACACCCTGCACAGAGCTCCCTGGAAGGCAAACCAGCCCTTCCCCAAAAACATGGGCTGCCAGGGCCCATCTAGGAGGTCAGAAGGAGCCGAGGAGTTCGGGACAAGAATGTGTTTGTTGTTTGATTTGTCAGTAATACATTCTGGGTGGTGGCTAAATCCTGTCTGCAAAGTGCTGAGGCTGTTGTGAGAGCTGGGAGCAACCCCATGCATGGAGGCAGGGGAAAACCTCCAGCACTTTGCTGTCTCTCTGTGCCTCTGCTGCTTGGCAGCCTTGACTGTCCCAGCTCTGGGGGAGAATTGCTCCAGAGATGTCTGTGGATGGACATGGAAGCCCCAGAGCATGCAGTCCCAGTAGGTTGTGTTTAGTTTGTGTGGGAGGGTTTTGGTAACAGGGAAGAAGCTGCAGTGCTGGCCCCAGCCAGAAGTTCCCAAAACTTCCCCTGGCTCACATCAGAGCAGCTTCTGGCCCAGGCTGGGCTGAGCCCACCTCTGCCACTGCTGTTTAAGAAGGGGAGCTCTGCAGGGGGAGGTGGAAAGGGACCCATGTAGGGCAGGAACTGCTGAGGTCACATTTCTAGGAAACTCTCACTGGTTTTGGGAGCCCATCTGCAAGCACAGGAACTCCCTTCCCAATTTTCAGAGGGTGCTGAGCCAAACCAGCTGCCAAAGCAGCCTGTGTGGGGCTGGCACCCTGCACTGGGAGCTCTGAGCTCCCTGGGAGTGGGAGCAGCAGGAGCCAGAAGGCTAATGTGTTTTTAAGTGGGGATGTCACTCAATTCCAAGCCTGAAGCAACACTCTCATTTCCCTGGGGACCCCCAGCAGTGACATTTGCACTGCACATTGTTGGAAGGGGCCCAAGCAGTCAAGACAGGAGCCAGCACAAGGCCAGTGTGGGAAGGCAGCCAGGCTGCTGGGCTGGTCCTGCTCACGTGCAGCAAGGCCCTGGGGAGGAAAACAATCCTGGCCAGGCTTGTCCCACAGCCAGGGGCATGTGGCAGCCCCAGACCATTGCTGGTGTCCTGATGGAATGGGCAAAGCAAACAACTATCTCAGTACTGCTGAGAGGAGGAGTCTCCATGCATCTTGGCTTCAGGGGGGCTGTGCAGCATGGTGCAGTGGGGAGGGGATGACCTAGGTTCAGGACAGGCTGCTGTGGTACTCTGTGAGCCCAAGGAGGCTGCAAGGGGCTGTGAGAGAGGGCAGGGCCTTCCCTGGCAATGGGAACTGAACATTTCTCCAGAAGGGTCTCCCAGGTCACTCCCTGTTGCTCAAGAGCTGCTTTGGCCAAGCCACCCTGAACTCAGCCACTCACCAGGCCAGGACACCCACTGCTGCTGGGACACCCAGCTGCCTGCAAACCCCTGCTCAGTTTTGGATGGATAGGTCAGATATTCATGCACACCACCCTGTGCTGGGGCCTGTGGAGGCTGCAGCTCCAGGGCTGTGTCAGTGCTGGGCCCCTCACTCACTGCCACAGGGACACTGAGGGGCTGCAGCGTGGCCAGAGCCGGGCACAGAGCTGGGGAAGGGGCTGGAGCACAAGGGTGCTGGGGAGGGGCTGAGGGAATGAATGGGGGTGTTGAGGCTGGAGAAGAGGAGGCTGAGGGCAGCCAG
>WBNH01005684.1:30012-51386 GCA_013401255.1 Urocolius indicus
AGGGCTGGGACTGCAGCAGCTTCAGGGGCTTTTCCAGCTGAAATGACTCTGATTTGATGAGTGCAGCACAGGGAGCAGGGCAGCCTTGGGGGTCCTACTCTGTGTGTCCCCACGCCCCCCCTGCCCCTCCACTCAGAAAATCTCCTGGGTGAAAGACTCAGGGAGCGGCTGCTGCTTAGAAACTCAGTTCAGGGCCCTGTTCTCCCTCTTTCCTCAAGCTGCCAAACCTCCTGCAATAAATCACAGGGCTTTCCCAGCACAGCACACCCTCTGCCAGACCACAGTGCTTGTGCTTTTGCCTCTCCTTCCCTCCTCTTTGCTTCTCTGAAGCCACCTCCCTCCTCTTTCTGTCAGGGATGCTGTGTCAGTGTCTCAGAGCCCCTTCCCCACATCTCCCATTGCTGTCAGGGGGTTTGCAGAGCTGAGGGTGGGAAATGCAGGTGGGGGCCAAACCTGTGCCCACCAGCACAGAGGCCTGGCTCTGAGTAAGCATTTCCAGGAACAGTGGCTCAATTGTCCAGTTTTGGCTTCAATCCCCATGATTTTTTCACCTCCTCTGGGATTGAGGCATTCAGGGCATCCTCCACATCCAGCTTGTGGTGGGCAGTGCCAGGGCTGGGTGCCAGGGCTCAGCTCCTCTGGGCAGGACAGCAGGCAGGGAGGGCTGCAGGTCACTGAGGATGTCCCACAGCTTGATAGGCAAGTGAATGACTTGGGGTTGCAACTCCTGCCCTCCTCCATCCTCACCCATGCAGCTCCACAGCTCCAGATGCACAGCACAGGTCCACAGCTCTCCTGGAGCCAGTGGTGCCTACCCCAATGGGAAGGAGCCTGAGGCAGAAGGGATGTCACCAGAGGACACTCAAGTGACTGCATCCCCAGCCAGGGTCCTGGATGCCCTTGCAGAGACAGAGAGTCACAAGAACAGGCATCTCTGAGCTCAACCATGGCTTGAAACCCTCCCCCCAGTACCCAACATGCCTCCTCTGGGATTGCTGGAAGGGATTCACCCTGCTCTGAGTCCCTCTGAGGTCCAGAGAAACGAGTCAGGGAGAAGCAAAGGGGCTGTCCCCTGGTCCATGAGCCACAAGCCACCCTTCCCTGTGGCTCCCAGCTCAGCCTGGCCTGCTGGTTAGCTGCTCCCCACTGGGGCTGGGCTGGGGCAGTGTTTCTGTTCTGCAGGGAGGGAACTTACTGCCATGTTTCCAGGCTGGTAGGAAGAGAGTTCATCTGGAATACAAATCCTCACTGAGTCTGGAATCCTTGTTCCTGCCCTGCTCCAGCACAGCAGAGCGTGAGACACCACAGGAGATTTTTGCTCCTGGAGCACTCCACTAGGGACAATGTAGACATCAGCCCAGGTGAGGATTTGGTCATTCCCAGACACTCTCTGCTCCAGAGGCTGGTCATTGGAGAGAGAAACCCAAGAGCCAGGAAGGGGATCATGTAGTTCAGGGGGGCACAAGAGGAAAAGCTGGAACTAGAAGCCCCTGTCAGCTCAGAGCACCCTGCCCTTCAAACAGCAAAGCACTGCAGGCAAGAAAAGGTGTTGTCTGCAGCAGTTGTCTGGAGGACAGCAGCTTTGGAAAGCTGTGAGGGCCCCAGCATCTGCCCTCTGCTCTGAGCAGGAGCTGTTCCCATCCTCTGCCTGGGTTTGTGATGAGAAGAGGCAAAGAAACCACGACAGAAGCAAAACAATCTGCTGTCCAAGGATCCTCCCACGTGAGGGATGGAGCTGTCTCTTGGCACCACGTTTTGGTTTCAGCCCTTGGGAGAGGCTCTGACAGAGTGTGATAGAAACCAGAGCAGCCCTGAGTCCTATAGGAGTTGGTGGGAGAGTGAGAGCAGGCACAGTGCTCAAACCACACTCAGCACAAGGGAGGATTTGACTCTCCCATCCCTTAGGACCATTAATATCCCCTGTGGGGAGGTGACCTGTGTGTGTGCCCTGCATGCCTTCTGCTCTCCCAGCAGGTCAGCTCAGCCTGGGCAGTCTGACCCAGCTCACGCTGCACCCATTGAGGTGTCCAGGAGTGAGTCTGGTACCCACTCCCCTTCCTTGGGGTTGCAAGGATGCTAATCAGCATCTTGGAGGTAGCTGGCAATAAAAGGACCCCCCACACCCTGCTCAGGGTCTGTCCCTTGCTGCAGATCTGCAGTTTGAATGAAGCTCAGATGGCAACAGCCCAAGAAACTCACACACCTCCAGAGAGACATAACCAAGGAGCCCTGTGCACTGAGCTGGTGGCTGCTGTGGTGAGTCTTTACAGCAGAGGGAGAAAATCCACCACAGGCTCCAAAGCAGCTTCAGGTTCTTGGAAAGCTGTGAAGTATGGAAGGGAAAAGGAGCTGCAGCTGAAGAGGGAGTGCTGGGCTTTTTTGCTGTTAACTAGCAAAGCAAAGCAGTCAGTGTTTCCATTTCCCCGAGTGCCCTGCTCATTTGGTCCTGGCTTTCCATCCCCAACTGGAGATGAAAACAAGATTTTCTTTGCTGAAAGGCTTCTCACACTCCTCCTTTTACAGAGATGCTGCTGAATTGGGTAGAGGCAAAGCATCCTTGCTGCCCTTACTCAGAGAATGGGGGCTTCTGAGAGAGGTGTGTCATGGTCTCATCACAGTGCTCTGCACACTTGTGCTTCCCAAGGGACCCCACACAGAACTGGAGACCATCAAGAGAAGGAAGTCATTTTTTTCCTCTTTATGGCATTTATGGGGCCACTTCTGAATGGTGCTCAATTTGGGAGGCTCCCAGTACAAGAACAACACTGACAAACTGGAGGGAGCCCAGTGGTGAGGCTCTGAGATGGTCAGGGACCTGGAACACAGGAGGAGGCTGGGTTTCCTCAGCCTGGAGAAGGTGAAGGGGGAGGCTGGTAACCAGGTGTCTTCAGATCCCTAAAGACAGGCTAAAGAAGCAACAGTGATGGTCTCTTCAGAGGTGCAGAGTGAAAGGACAAGAGGCAGCAGACACAAGTGTCAAACAGGCAAATTCTGATGAGATTTAACAAACAAAATCCCTTTCAGCATGAGGGTGACTGTGAGCTGGAACATGGACCCAGGAGGCTTAGAGATCTCCATCCTCACAGGTACCCTGATCACAGTCCTCAGCTAATTGATGTATCTTGGCCCATGTGAGCAGAGGTTGGACCAGAGACCTCCAGAGCTGCCTCTGAACCTCAGACCTTGTGTTTTGAGAGCACCTTGCCTCATCTAGTGCCTTCTTGACAAGACTCACAGGTGGCACAGCAAGGAATCCTCTTTGGGAGCTTCCCACCAAACAGCCTTTGGTGCCACCTTGCATGGAGACTTGGGTCATGACTCCTTGGCTGTGCCTTTGGCTAGTCAGAGCCACAGCCCCAGACCAGATCCTAGTGTTGAGACTAGAAATTCAGTTGAATTTGCTCACATGACTCATCCTCCAGAGAAGGGACCAACTCCCAGGAGTCCCATTCAGCAAAGCAGCCTTCACTCTGGGCTACAGTCAAGGCACTCCTTGGTGTCCCAGCAGCTTTGCCTTGTGTGCTTACAGCTGCTTTTTGGTGTCTTTGCTGCTCTGGGGGTTGCTCAGGCAAAGAAAGGGAGAGGGTTTTCACTCAGCCTTGCCAGGGGCTTGTCCTCAAGACAGAAGAAGGTTGAACTTGGCTTTCATTTGCAGAAGAGATGGCAACACATGGCTCCAGGAGTCCAGGTGGTGGGAGGCAGAGGACTGTCAGGCAGCAAGGAACAGGCAGAGACTCAACAGTAAACACGGTCACATCCTCCCATTCTGCTCACACAGGGATCTTCCTGCCTGCCTGCAGGGCGCCAGGTCCTGCACAGGGCTGGACAAGCTCTGCACAGCCCCATCCCTCCCTGTGAGGGATTGTGTCCTGCCGCAGGGCAAGCAAGGCCATTCTGGCCTTTGAGCTTGGCTTTCCTGGCTGGAGATGCAGCACAAGCCAGCCACAGACAGGCACTAGCCCCTGGAGAGGGTGAGATGGCCATTGCTGGGACACAGCCCCACTGGCTAGAGGCCAGGTCTGTTGTTGAGGCCAGAGCAAAGCCCAAGTGCACAGCTGCATGGGAGGAATGGCTGTTTGCAGATGCAGGGAGACAGGAAACATCTGCATTGTCAAAGCTCCTCTGCAAACACGGGATGTGTTCATCAAAGAGGCTCTTTCCCTTCCCCTGGCAGTGGGGGCCCAGTCAGCCTTTGCTCAGCTGGGACAAGCAATGCTCCACAAGCTCCTCTCCAGCATTGCACCTTGGGGCTCCCTGTGCCCTGGCACATTCCAAACTGGGCCATGCAGTGGATTCCTGCCATGGGGAACGTGGTTGCTTGTACATGATGAATGGACAGATGGACAGAGGTGCCCCACAGCTGCTTGGTGACCAGGGAGCAGAGGCCTCCTCTGTGGGGTCCCATGGTACCAATCCCCCCATGTAGGCTGCTTTGTGCAGTCTTGTACAAAGGAGACAGCAGATCCTGGTGTGATTCCCCCACGGCTGGACTTGAAATGCCTCAGCACACAAAGGCATTGCACTTGCTTTCTTCACTGTTGCTGCTTTTAACCTGCAGGGAGCAGAAACTTCTGCCACCAGGCTCCATCACAGCTCCAGGAAATGTCTCTTTTCTCCCAAAGACAGGCCACAGACAGTGTTAAAGCGTCTTTAACACTGTCTGGGAGTCTGTCAGACGTGGAGATTTGCTCATGGAAACTCCACAGGGAAGAGAGAATGGGATAAGGGAGGTGAACAGGGCAGTTCCATGAAACACATGCCATTTCAGCCTCAGCTTTCCCCAGTGTTCCTGCAAGCTCAGGTGAATGGTTAACAGGCCTTTGGAAGGAATTGCTCCTCTCAGGACAAAGCCAAGCACAAACCAAGCTGTCTTGTTGGTCCCTCTGCCATCATGACACCAACACTGTGCATCCTCTGGGCTGGGTTTGCCCACCACAGCTCAGTGCCCACCCCTCATCCCTGAGGATGCTTTCCCATCTGAACTCCCCATCCTGGACAGACTGTTCAGAGAGCAGTGATGCTGCTGCTGCAGAGGGCTGGCTGTGTGGTACATGTGGTTCACCCTCTTCAGACACAAAGGGAGGACTCTCAGTGCTAAACTAAATTAACCTTGAGAAATTCATGTCACAAGTGATTGCAGCAATTAATTGCTTTGAATGAGCTGCTTCAGGCAGGCTGATGTGTGAAGGTCCTAGAGGAAATCAATACCTCCTGCACATGTCCCTGACAACTGATGGCTGATGGGAACTGGCAGCCCCCTCTTCCCAGTAAGGAATTACCACATTGGTGGCTCTGGTTTTCTGCACACAGGTTTAGAAGCCCAGGTGCTTAGATGAGGGCTCCTGGGCCCCAGGCTCTGCTGATGTGCTGCTGATCATCAGGAGAACAGGAAAGACAGTCATTTTTTAACAGGCATGGGGGAAGGACAAAGCATAACAGCATCATTTGGTGTCAAATCTGTAAGAAAATAGCAAAGAAATAGTGCAGCTCCATGCAGGGATGTGCAACATGGTCTAGTGGTTGATAGGGCTGGGGCAAAGGCTGGACTTGGTGAGCTTAAAGGTCTCTTCCAGCTAAAATGATTCCATGATTCACTGATAGCTCCCTGGCTCTGCTGCAGTGCTGAACACATCTGAGGAGAGTCTGGCACTCAAATCCAGTCCAGCCCTGCAGGACCCGGTGCCATGACCCTCCCGGGGGCTTTTCCAGGTTAGGAGAGGACATCCTTGCTGGGCCCCAGCATGGGCAGGCTCAGAGTAGGCTCTCTGCCCTACTCCAAACCCCAGCTTGGCCCTTAGCTCCTGTTGAGGTGTCTCAGCTTCCCTTGGACATCCCCCAGCACTCTGTCCTGAGGACTCTGTCCTGCTGGGAGATCCTTCTCCACCATCCAGCCGAGCCTGTGCTGCTGAAGCAAAGCAGCAGCCTTCATCTTGGACGTATGGAGAGATCCGAGGCACTGCTGGCTCTGTGTGGAGAGCCCTGGCAGAAGAGATGCAACTCCTTACCTTAGTTCCCATCGTCACACCTCCATTGAGCCCCAGTAAGAAGAACACAAAGCGTATGCATTCATTAGGCACTTGCAATGGCTTGGGATTGTAGGGGATGGCTGTCCTGTCATCCTGCAGGAGGGTCACCACCTCAGTGGGCTGCAAGTCCCTCCAACATTCCTCCTTCCCCTAAGGAGCCCTTGCAACCACATCACCTGATTTTGGGGGATTCAAGAGCCCATGCAGCCCCTGGCACTGCTCTATGCTTAGTCCAAATGCACTTGCAGGCTGCAGAGCAGCTGAAAGGGATGTGGGAGCAGATGTTTGGCTCTCTTTCCCCTGCTCAGGCCTGCAGTTCATTGCTCCCACATTGCATTTCCCAGCCTGCTCTATCTCTGCATCCCTTCAGGGGCCCCCTGCCCCTCTGTGAAGGTAGCTGCTACTTCCCAGGACACAGAGCTCCTCTGAATCAAATCCTACATCCAAACATGCCTCAGCTCTGAGGGGCTCCTGTCCCTGGCCCCAGTCCTGGTGTGTTTTTGGGCTCAGCCATGCAGCAGCACCTTTTGTCAGGTGCCTGTGTGCATCTGTAGCTGCAAGGTGTGTTTCACAGGAACATTGCACAGTCCCAAACCTGGCCTTTTGCTGTTTGCTACAACACAGTGATTGCTAGAGGTGCCTCTGATTCTTTCCCTCCTCAGTGTGGCTTAAAGTAAATACTAATAAATCCAATGTGGAGCCTTCCAAGCTTCACCCCGTCTCGTGCACAACCTGGGTGTAGCACAAAGGCTCTCAGCTCTAACCCCATGAAATGTCTCCCACACCAAAAATTCAAAGCAGATTCACATCTACTTTGTTACCCACTGGAAGAACATCAGTGGTTTAGAATGTTTTCCTTAGTGCAGCTTTGCTTAGCTCTGAGAAGCCCCTGCTCTGTGCTCACACACTGAGCTCGTGCATCCAAGAGTACTCAAACCCCATCTACTTCCACTCCAAACACATCTGTTTATGGGCATTCCATAAGCAGTGGGGGCTGCATGAAAGACAAAGCCTTTCAGAGTGAAAATGGCCTCATCCTGCAACCTCCCTGGCAGTGTCCATCCAACAGTATCAGGAAGCCACAACCCCAAGTTGGGCTCCCAGGGGGAGCTGCTTTCTAAAACCACTGTGTGTAGATGGCATCTGTGAGCTTGGAAGTGGTGCCATCAAAAGCAGATTCCTCTGGCATGGGGCAAACTTGGCTGTAATTGAGCCTTGGAATATGCTGCAACATCCAATGCTCATGCCAGAAGGCTCAGAGGAAACCAGCAAAGCTGTGGCAGGAGGTTGTGTGTTTTCACTGTGATTCAGCAAACCTCATGAGAAACAAATCTGTGCAAGGGTTTGAAATGGCCCAAGCCAGAGCCCAGCCTGCTGCTCGACAAAAAAAAAAAAAGCTTTGTCATTCCCTAGACAGCATCATGAGACAGGGACTGAAGTGTTGGAAGCTCACTCCAAGTGTGGCAGGTTTTGCAATGCTTCCTGCAGCTCTGTCTAAGCGTGCACATGCTTTGCAGAGCAGAGTGCTCTGAGTGAGGACAAATCCTTCCAGGGATGTTCTGGGCACAGGCTGGAACAAGGGAAGTTCCCCTGAAACACAAGGAGCAAGTCCTTTGGTGCTGAGGTGAGGGAGCCCTGGCCCAGGCTGCCCAGGGAGGGTGTGGAGGCTCCTTCTCTTCTCGGGAGGTTTCCAACCCCAGTTGGACATGTTCCTGTGCCCCTGCTGGAGGGGAACCTGCTGGAGCAGGGGCTGGGGCTGGATGAGCTCTGCAGGGCCCTTCCTACCTCCACCAGTCTGGGATTCTGGGATTTTGTTCTTTGCTCAGATCTACTTTTCAAGACCCAATTGCCCACCCCACCACATCCCCAGCATGCACAGGTTTGGTTGGCTGATCCCAAAAGAGATTTACCTGTGTGATGAATGAAGCCTTGAAGGCCAAAGCACCTGGGTCTGGAAATCACTCTTAACCCCCCCCACTGAGTCCTGAAAGCATTTCAGCTCCTGTGCTTCGATAACCCCAGACCTACAGGTCTCTGCTCTGAAGTGCTCCTGGACTGGAAATAAGCAAGTCAAGGCTTGATCAAGGCTTGGTCCAGCACATCTTTCCTGTGGTTTTGCCTTCAGTCTAAGGATGATCCTAGACTGGTGGAGACCTGCTGGTGATGCAGCTGAGCAGCTTACACATGCAAACACATGAGGAACAGTTCCTCAAAACCATCCCCAGAGTGGCAGAGCCTTGCCCAGGGCTCCTCTCCAGGCCTGGCACTGCTGCTCTGAGCTACAAAGCCATTCTCCTCCTACTTGAGATGCAGCACGCTGTGGGGACCCCTATGTCTCACCCCACACATCCCACCTTGACTCCTGCCATCCCACCAGCCACATCACTCACAGCCCTGCTGAGGCTGAGCACACACTGAAGACTTTCTCTTGATGGCAGTCTGAGTGTGGGTCTTTCTCTCCTTCCCAAGGTTTTCTTGCAGGACTAAGACATTTTTGACATTTTAGGGTCTGTGTTGAGGCTGGTAGGAAGAGGTCAGCACATTCTAGCTGACATTCTGGCTGCCTGTGCTTGGCTTTAGCCATTAAACCCCCATGAACCCTTCTACCAGGCTTTAGCTTAGCCCCTTTCTCCTAGGAGTGTTCTTCCCCAGGGTTGATGCTGCTGCATGGCCTGGGGACAAGTTCTGCCTCAAGTGACAAGGACATGGAGCTCATCATCAGTGGTGCTGTCACTGGGTGCTGCCCCCAGCCCTTTGCCTGCCTCAGGCCACCACAGGTCCAATCCAGCCAGGAGGCATGAGGAGCAACAGCCAGAGGATTGAGGAGCATCCAGCCAGGACAGATGTGGCCCTGGGAGGTGGATGCCTGACTCAGCAGCTTGCACCACCTCAGCTGACACAACAGAGAGACCTAGAGGTGAATCTTGGGGTGGATTTCTCCCTCATTAGGTTTGCACTGTGCTGGAGATCCAGCTCTGTTGGCTCTGTCCATCTGATGTGAATTGCTCCTGAACTGCCTCTTCCTCTCACTTTGCCCTAAACTCTCCTACCTGCATTTCTGGTTGGAGCCCCTCACCCTGGCACCTGAGACACTGCCTCAGCCTGGCCATCTCCAGCTATAAATGCAAGTAAGTTTGCTCTGGGATTATCCCAAGACATTGTCTCCAAGTCTCCTGACAGCCTGGCTGTCCTTGAGGCCTCTTGTCCAGCCAGAGCTCCCTGGGCTCTCCCAGAGCAGGCAGATCCACCATGTGCTTCTCCCTCTTCCCTGCAGGTCCCACTCTGCCTTTCCGAACATCATCCATGTCTGATCCACCAAGATCTCACCTGGTTTGTGCACTTCTCTGAGCCAGGTCCTTGCTTTCCTCTGTGGGCTCCTGCTCTGGCCACATCACTGGAGGGACCAAGGCTGTGAAGGTCCTTGGCTCCTTGCAGATAAGACAAACTTAGACTTGAGCAGAGGGGCTGCAAAACAAGGTCAGACAAAGCTTTTGCTCCTGGGGCAGCACAAGGTTCCTATGCTGTTGAATCCACCCCAGGCTTCAGGAGGCTGTGAGCATTTCCAGGCTCTGCTGAAGCAGATTTCTCTCCAGACACAGAGGAAAGTCTGGAAGGGAGTAACCCCTAACAACCCCTAGACAGCTGCAGAGGCACTGTTCCTGCAGGGAAAGTCACTCCAGAGAAGCAGCATCAACTCTGCAGTTCCTCAGGAATCCATCCCTGCAAGAGCTTCAGGTGCCATAGGTGGGAAACAGGAAAGCTCACAATGAGCTGCTGCGATGTCTGACACTGCAGAGGCCTCAGGCAAAGGATGGGATGGGATGGGATGGGATGGGATGGGATGGGGGAGGTAGGATGAGTTCTGCCCAGCCAGAAGAACAAGCCAAAGGGCTCTGGTTGTGCCTGGGTTACACAGCCTGGAGATAAGCCCACTGTGGTATGCTGGCTCTGCTGAACCCTCACACCATGTGCCCCATCAGCTGCCTCCATGCCTGCAGAGCCCCAAGCACATTCCTCAGGATTTAATCATCCTGATGAGGGGGGAGCAGGTTCCCAGGACAGTGAGAAAGCCAGGACAAGGAGAGGAGAGGAGAGGAGAGGAGAGGAGAGGAGGAGGAGAGGAGCCAAACCAAACTGTCTGTATGGCCCTGGTTGGGTTATTTATAAGGGTTGAGGTCAGGATCTCTGCATTGAACACACTCATTTCTGCTGCATGTGCTAATGGTCCAGTGCTCCAGGGCCCTGAGATCAACTTCCAAATACAGCTTGGGCCCTGAGGCACCCCCAGCCTGGGCTCACAGCCTCCTGCTTACCAGGACTTGGAGACAAAGGGGCCTCAGATCCATGGCTGGATTAGGGCAGCTCACAGACCCATGGGACAGGAGCCAGGACCTTGGCCCCAGCTGCCTGTTCTCAGCACCAGCACCATCCTGCCCACAGGGGTGCAAATCCCATTCCCCAAATGATTGTCTTGATGGTTTCCCCCTGAGAGGAAGGGAAAGGAGATCCATAGTCCCTCCAAACCAGCTGGGACTTGGCTAGGATGAGGATCAGCAATCCATCATCTCCCCTGTGTGAAGGGTGCTCACTGCCCTCACCCACACCAGGCTGCTGCAGTCCCAGGATCAGAGAAACACTTTGGTTGTTAAAGCCCCTGAAGCTGCTGCAGTCCCAGCCCTGCCCTCACCCTGCCCAGCCCAGCACTGACCCACAGCCCTCAGCACCTCAGCCCCACGGCTTTGGGATCCCTCCAGGGCTGGGCACTGCCCCAGCTCCCTGGGCAGCCTGGCACAGGGGCTGACACCCCTCTCAGGGAAACAGTTCTGCCTCAGCTCCAACCTCAACCTCCCCTGGGGCAACTGCAGCCCATTGCCTCTTGTCAATTGTTATTGGGGAGCAGAGCCTGCCTCCCAGCTCCCTGCAGCCTCCTGTCAGGAGTGTCAGAGAGGGCTCCTGGCTGCCCTCAGCCTTCTCCAGCCTCAACGCCCCCATTCATTTCCTCAGCCCCCCCCCAGCACTCTTGTGCTCCAGCCCCTTCATCCCAAGTTGAAGGAGGCAGCAGGGCTGTACCCCAGCACCACTGTGGATCCCCTCAGAGCAATCCCCAGCACACTGAGACTCCCAACTCCCACTCACTCCCACCCTTTGCTCTGCCCAGCAAGGGGCAGGTGTGGGCTGAGGGGAAGCAGAACACAAACACCACGTCACTGCTGCTGGTGTTAATCAAAACCTGGTGTTGTTCAGCCTCTCCAGCACTCACTGCTGGGGATCTGTGGGAAAAAACAGGGATCCACGTGGAAGTTGGCACTGCGGCTGCCTCCTTATCTCCTGGAAACCTTATCTCATGTGAGCTGGAGCTGGAGCTGGGTTATTTGGGGCTGAGTATAAAAGTGTTGGGTTTATATTTATATATTAGGCCACAATCTCATGGGAAATTAATTTGCCCAACAGCAGAAATTCTGTCATCACCCTCATCAGTCAGTCTGGGAAAGGGGATCCAAGGGCCTGAAACCAGTGGAAGGGCTTCACATCCTCACCATGGGAGGATGCAGGAGGCTGAGCACGTTATGGGAAGCTGTTTTCCAGCTGCAGATGTATCTCTGAGGTATTTCATAGTTGATGTGTAAGTACAGAGCCAGAGGCTCAGAGCATCTCCCAGCTCAGGGGCTTCGGGATGAGGAGGAAGGGGCTCAGCCCACGTGCATTGGGGGGTGAGGAGGATGCCTGTGCTGTCCCCATGCCAATGGCACAAACTGAGCAGGGGACTGTGATCTGGATCCTGGGCATCACTGCATCCCCACCTCTTGTGGCATGGCAGCTCTGGGAGTGCTGTGGACAGACCCTCAGCTGTGCAGCCCAGGAGACTCAGTGACCCACAGGGTGCCAGGTAGAAACTGAGCTCTCACCTGTCCTGCCTGGCAGGTTGCTGCAGCTGGGATTAGCCTTGGCCTAAAGCTTCCCTGTCCCTGCAGATCTGCAGCCCCAGCCCACCAGCACTGGGTGGGGGGGTCCCAGCAACAGTCCAGCTGGGTCTGGGAGCCAGAGGGCTGATAGAATCATTTTGGTTGGAAATGAAGCTGCTGCAGTCCCAGCCCTGCCCTCACCCTGCCCAGCCCAGCACTGACCCACAGCCCTCAGCACCTCAGCCCCACGNAGCCTCAACACCCCCATTCATTCCCTCAGCCCCTCCCCAGCACCCTTGTGCTCCAGCCCCTTCCCCAGCTCTGTGCCCGGCTCTGGCCACGCTGCAGCCCCTCAGTGTCCCTGTGGCAGTGAGTGAGGGGCCCAGCACTGAACACAGCCCTGGAGCTGCAGCCTCCCCAGGGCCCAGCACAGGGGACAATCCCTGCCCTGCTCCCTGGATGACCCAGCTGGGATCAGTCAGGAGATGGGGACTGAGACCTTTGGTAGCAGCTCTCTTGCAGCTCTGTCACTGCTCCTCTGTGCTTCCCAGCCCTGCACATGAATTCCACTTCTTTCTTCAAATGCACAGGCTTCCTTCACGCCTCAAGTGCTCCCAGGAACTTTTACCCTTCCCTCTCTGCTCCAGCCATGCAGAGAGTACAGGCTGAGCTTGAGTGCTATCATCCACTCAGTTAAAGATGCAGGTGAATGGCCTTGGTGTGATGAACAAATCCAGCCTGGTTTCTCATGGAGACACTCCCACCATCAGAAGCACCCAGGCTGAGTTGGTGGCAGCTTGATTTACAGCTAAAAAAACCCAAGGCCATGCCAGCTTCTGCTTCTCCCCTTGGCTTTGGTGTGTTTTACTTAAGAGCAAAACCAGGGGCTGACAGGGATTGTCAGAGAGGGAGGGGATGATGCTCCTGCAGACAACAGGGCTTTGTGGGACCCAGAAGTTCAAGTTTCACAGGGCAACTAGAGGCTGGCAGAAGCATGAGGCTGGAGGAGAGCTGGGAAATGTGCTCCTGAGCAGCTCCAAGGCTGACGTAAGAGCAGCCCCAGAGCTGGCTTGCTCACCACATACCTCATTTTCCCATATAAGGCCAAGGAGAGCAATAAGTCTCCTGGCAAGCACATCAATAAAAACAGATGGTGGGCTTACAATTAGAGATTAAGCACATACCAATCCAGAACAAACAGGCCATAAATCATCCGTGAAGGAGGGTATTTCGAGTGGAGATCACATTCCTCAGTTCATTCAAAATGGCCCAGAAAAAGAAAATAAGACAAAACTGCTCTTTTCTGCTTTGTTCCTGCTTTGCTTTTGCAAAGCTGCATTCTTTTCTTGGGGGAGGTGCAGAGGACAAGGCAGCCACAGGAAAGATGCCTTTGGGATGATCCAGCCTGGGCTGTTGGGAGAGGAAAGTGAAGGCTGTGGGTCTGGGAAAGAGCTGCAGAGCAGACAAGTGCCAGGGGCTTGATGGTGTGCAGAGATAGGGCTGGAGCACGGCCAAGCATGGGATTCATCCCCACTGCCCCACATTCATGGTCATCTGCTGGAGAGGAGCTGTGGGAGAGAGACCTGGGCGTGCTGGTTGGTAGCAGCACCGTGCCCTCATGGGCAAGAAGCCAATGGCAGCCTGGGGGTATCAAGCAGAGTGTGGGCAGCAGGACAAGGGAGGTTCTGCTCCCCCTCTGCTCTGTCCTGCTGAGGCCTCATCTGGAGTCCTGTGTCCAGTTCTGGGCTCCCCAGCTCCAGAGGGACAGGGAACTGCTGCAGAGAGGCCAGTGCAGGGACACCAAGATGATCAGGGGACTGGGACACATGTGTGAGGAGGAAAGGCTGCAGGACCTGGGGCTGTTCAGCCTGGAGAAGGCTGAGAGGGGCTCTTATCAATGCTGATCAGTCCCTAAAGGGTGGGTGTGGAGAGGATGGGGCCAGTGTTTGTTGTGTGGTGGCCAGTGCCAGGACAAGGGGTAACAGGCACAGGCTGGAGCACAGGCAGCTCCAGTGGCACAGGAGGAGCAAGTCCTTTGGTGCTGAGGTGAGGGAGCCCTGGCCCAGGCTGCCCAGGGAGGGTGTGGAGGCTCCTTCTCTTCTCGGGAGGTTTCCAACCCCAGCTGGACACGTTCCTGTGCCCCTGCCGGAGGGGAACCTGCTGGAGCAGGGGCTGGGGCTGGATGAGCTCTGCAGGGCCTTTTCCACCCCCACTAGTCTGTGAATCTGGGAGTCTGTGGCAATGGAGCTGAGGATGAAGATAGCAGAGCCTTCCCGCTGCAGCTCTGGGAGCATTTCCAGGTCAGGAGATGCTCCAAGGCCACAATTTGGAATCTCAAAGCCAACACCCTGAGCACAAGTCCTGGTAACAGGATGGCTTTGCAGATTGCCCCAGCACCATGCTATTCAGTCTCACCACAGCTCTGCATTTTGTGGGCTTGTGAGAGGCTTGTGGGCTCACAGACACAAGCAGCAATCCCATGCACGAGGCACCTGCTGCGCCAGCCATGGTGGAGGCACCCACTGAGGAGGGTGTCTAATTGGCATGTGAAACACCTCATTAGCTGCTCTATCCTAACCAATCTCTTGATGACCTGGGCTGGCTTATGAATCAAGTCTGCAGCTCATGAGGCTGTAACAGCCCTCTGCAAACTGCTGCTGGGATGTTCAGGACAGCCCAACTACTGTGTGGTTGCGTTGCAGAGCTGCACAAGCAATGGAGTCAAGATGGGCTGTGTGTGTCCCATTGAGGTGGCTTCCTCTCAGAGACAGGTTTCAGCTCTGTCCTGCTTCTCAGAGGGCTGCACAGTGAAGAAATTCCATCACAGAACAAGTAGAGGATCCCCAAAGCATCCCTGGGGTCAATTTTATGGACAGCCAAGATGCAAGGGCCAGGATTAGGTGCTGGAGTGTGTCCAGAGCTGGCACCAGAGCTGGCGAAGGGTCTGGAGCAGGAGTGTGATGAGGACTCTGCATATGAAATGCAACAAAAGCTGCCTCTGTGCTTTTCTTGGGATGGAGACAGAAGCAAATTCCTCCTTAGGACAACTCTGGGGAAATTATTTCACTTCTTTGTCTCTTGGTCCTTACAAATCCTGTTCCATTTTTGCCCCCATCACCTTCTCATGCCCTCAGCCCCAGTGTCATCATTTCTGTTCCACTCAAAGCAAGGGGTGCACAGAAATCTCTTCTGCAAAGCCCTCACAAACATTGAAACCATCCAGGGACATTCAAAGGCTCACGTTTCCTGCAGCCTGGAAGCAAAAGCTGTCCTGAGTCGTGCTTGGAGCCTCTGTCTGAGGGAATAAGGAGGACCAGAGTGCATTTTATAACAGCAGTGCAGTGCCACAGAAGGTTTAATTGGGTGTTACACTGGGTGCAGGATAGCCTGAGCTGCCCCAGTCCTCACTGCCTGTGGAGGTGGCTGACTGCAGAGTGAGGAGCTGTCAGCAGTCTCCTGCAGGCAACATTTAAGCAATGCCCAGACTGGGGATGCAGCCCGGGTGTAAAGCATTGTGGTTATGTCTCGTCCCACATCCCTGGAGCAATCCAGGCCCAGGTGATGCCTCAGCTCTGGATCTGCTTCCTCCAGGCAGGTGAATGCCTCTGTTTCCAGCCTCTTCCACACAAGTGCCCTGCACTGGCTGTCACCCAGGTGGACTTTGCTGATGAAAATGCCACCCATCTCATCCTCATTAGTCACAGCCTTGCTCCACTGCTTTGGGCATCTGCTGCTCACAGGCTCAGCTGAACTTTCCCTGGGGACTTCTGGCAAGGAGAAGGTGTCCTCTGGCTGGGCAGAGGCTGTGGAGAGCTGCCCTGAGCCAGCTCCAGACCCGTGGGGCAGTCCCACTGGTGTGAGCCGTGCTGCAAAGCCCATCTCTCCTCTGGCACAGGGTACTGCAGAGTTATTTACAGCCTGTGTTAATAGGAGGGACACCATGCCAGCCAACACACAGGGATTAAAACAAAGCCCTTCCAATGAACCTGCTGCAGAGGAAGCAGGGGCACAGCCCTCAAACCAGGCTGCTGGGGCCATGGGATGCCCCTGGAGCTGGACACACTCTGAGGCAGCGTGTGCTGCCCTGTGCCAGCCCCAAGCAGAAAGACAGGTATATCAAATATGTCCCAATCAACAGGAATCCTAAGCTTTCCCATCTTCTTGCTCCTGGGGAGCAGCAGCTCCTATCTGGCTGCTTTCATCTGGTATTAAATCACTCCAGGAATCCTCCTCTAGGAGTTAGTCATCCTTCTCCTCCCTCCTAGAACATAGAAAAAGCTGTTTTGTCAGTAAATGTGATAAAAATCTCCCCTTCATCAAAATTCAAGGAGGAGCTAATCAAAATATTTACACAATCCTCAGGATACTGCACTCACCAGGGCTTTTGTGGTGTGCTGATTGCAGCAGCTTCCCCTCCAGCATCACCCCAGTCCTGAGGAGGAAATCCCAGGCTGGCCACTGCAGCCCTGGTGCTCACAGGCATCTCACACCCCATGGCCACTTGCCCTGGGCTTGCTGTCCCTGTCCCACCCTGTGCTGCTGGCTGCAAGGACCATTGTCTGTCAGGCAGCTGAAAGCCTTGCACATCCACAGGAGTGGGGCTGGGGAGTGTGTTCACACATTTCCTCTGTCTGGGCAGGAGCAATGAAGCACAGTAAAACCTGCAGTTCTGCTCATCAGTGAACAGGAGAGGGTGATTCAGAGAGACTCACTGTGGTCTGTGGGGCCCAGAGTGGGCTGCACAGGGCTGAGCTGCCTGTGTGTCTGCAGGTGTGTGTTTGCACCTTCTGAAGCCTGAGTCTCCCCTGCCCTGCTGAGCCTCTGCCCACCTTGCCCCAGGTGTGTGGGTGCTCAGAACCAGCACCCATCTGGGTGGATGTCGTGGGCAGGCACATGAGTGCTGCTTCTGCCTTTGTTCAGGCTGTAAGGTGAGAGTGATGGAAAGATCCACAGCTCAGCCAGAGATGCTGATGGGCAGTGATTCCCTCCATCCCCACTCACAGCCAACCACAGCCACAGCAACTCTGGGATATCAGGTAGTGCCTGAGAGGAACTGCTTGTCCCTTTTGGGCTACCAGCCCTCCTGTGCTCCAGCAACTCCATTCATCCTGCCTCATCCCACCATACCCAGCAGCTCTGTCCTTCTCAACCCATCCCACCATACCCAGCAGCTCTGTCCATCTCAGCCCATCCCACCATACCCAGCAGCTCTCTGTCCATCTCAGCCCATCCCACCATACCCAGCAGCTCTGTCCATCTCAGCCCATCCCACCATACCCAGCAGCTCTCTGTTCATCCCACCTTGTACTACTCAACCATTCAGCTACTCCCACTGGTTGTGTTTGTTGCCAAAGACCTTCCTGGGTGAAATGCCTGGTCTGCTGGCTGCTTCCTCCCAGAGTTAAGCAAGTCCTGAGGATTTGCTGGGATTTCCAATCTAGAGAAGTGAACACAAGCTGTCTCCTCCACAGCCTCCAGCCTGGATATCATAACCCCCAGGCAAGTATGACCAGACATGTTGTCATGAAGGAGTGGTAAATCCAGGCTGAGCTCAGCCTTGGTTTGCTTCCCCTGGCAGCTCACACACCTCTGTGCCCCCTCAGCATGGGGCTCTACCAGAGTCCCTCAGCAGAGGGGAGCTGTGGTCACTGCTGCTGCTGCTGTGTGATAGCAGCACGTGGACTTGCAGCCTGGCTCCTCCGTTTGCATCCATGTATGAAGCTGTGGTGATGAAGAGGAGCTGCTGTGTTGCCATTTCCACCTTTCACTGCAATGTGCTTTAGGTGCCTCAGTGCTGAGGTGTGCCCAGCCCCTGCCTGGCCAGCTGAGCCCCATCTGCCAGCAATGCATTTCACTGGCATCCTTAGGAGCTGTGGTGCTTCTGGGAGGGCTGTTTCAGCCATCTGAGAATAAGGATCTAGAACAAGGTCATCTTCTTGTGTTTTGCTTTGGGGTTTGATTGATTGTCCAGGCAGCATAAAGAAACCTGTGCTCCTTTGCTCCTGGAGAGAAGCTTTTCCTGAGCCATTGTTGCAGGCTGGTTTCCTCCATGTACTCTATTTTTGGCACATGCCATAAGCCCTCACATCCTTCCCTATCAATGTTCACTGGAGTCCTAGTTTCAAAGGCCTTTATCTTAGGTTTTCCAGTGCTGAGGTGCTATTGTATATCCTTTAGACCTTATTTCTGTCTTATGAATCACCAACCTTTAAACAAAACCCTACAGGCTATAAAGAGCCCCTGCTAAACAACAAACGGTGCTGGGCTAACCCAGAGCAGCTCCCTGCAGTCTCCTCTCCAGCAGTAGCTCTGGCACTCAGTTTGCATCCTGCTGGGGTCTAGACAAGTGGTTTTGATCCAGCAGAGAAGCATTAGTTCAAGCTCTGGACTTTGCTCCCACGCAGTTTTATCAAATGCTCCTGAAGTGCATTTGAAGCCCCGAAATCTCCTCCTATTAACAGCCCATTTGCAGATGGAAAAGGCATTTCTGCAGGCTTGTGGGGGCTGCTTGTCAAGCAGGATTCACTAATATTGGCTTCTTGTAAATAAAGGCATGAAACATATGTGCTGGTCTCTCTGGGGGATTTCGGTGCTCCAGGAACAAGCTGGTCTGCAGGTTCAAGCACTTTGTTGCAAAGACAGGTATTGGTGTCCTTCTGGGGTCTCAGCAGCCTCAGCACTTTCCTCCTGTGCTGGGCCCTGGGAAGGCTGCAGCTCCAGGGCTGTGCTCAGTGCTGGGTCCCTCACTCACTGCCACAGGGACACTGAGGGGCTGCAGCGTGGCCAGAGCCGGGCACAGAGCTGGGGAAGGGGCTGGAGCACAAGGGTGCTGGGGAGGGGCTGAGGGCATGAATGGGGGTGTTGAGGCTGGAGAAGAGGAGGCTGAGGGCAGCCAGGAGCCCTCTCTGACACTCCCTGACAGGAGGCTGCAGGGAGCTGGGGGNGATGGTTCTGTGCATCTATGGCTCTATGGCTCCTGGAGATTTTTGTCTCCCCTTTGCAGAGGAGCAAAAGGTATAATCTGGCCATGAAGAAATTCCCACTCTGAACTTAAAAGGGGGTCCCAGTTTTTGGAGCAGAGAGGGGTCTGTCACAGGCAGGGCTTTGCAGCACAGGAGTTGCTTCCCTCTCCAGTATTCCTTTAAGCCTGACTTGGATCTCCTGGGGACTGAGACACACTTAATGCACTTGGTGGGTTGACTGCACCTCACATGGCTCCCAACAGTATTCACACACTCACAGGCTTGTTGCACTCCTCTGTCATCAGAGGGGGCTGCTGCCATCCCCTCATCCTTGTCTTTCACACCTTGTTGCAAAAACCGCTGGCTCAGGTCTGTTAGAGGTTGACTGAGCCAAGGTGCAGCAGCTCTGGCTGTTAAAGAGGGGCTCAGACTCATGACTCATGTTCCTCTACTCTTTCCAACTCAAAACATCACCTGTACAAAATGAAATGCCCAAACCACCACTCTAAATGGCTCCATTTTTCTGTGCTCCCCCCATGTGCTGCCTACCACCCAGACAGCAGTGAGCTCAGCTCGTGCTAAAGCACAGCTCATTGCACAGGAGACTGCTCCTGTTTTTCCAAGCCTACCTGCCAGAGCCCTGCCAAGGCACACAACCCAAAAGCACTTGGCATGAGTCACCTCCCCTAGAATTTTCCCCCTTGAAAGCAGTGGAAATATTCCTCCTACAGATGCAGCACGTTGGGTCTGGCTGTGAGTGGGGGAGCTGTGTCAGCTGCTTTCCTGCAGTGATCACTGCACACCTCCACCTTCGTGTGGGCAGCCTGAGCAGTGTGCTCCTCTCCTCTCCTCTCCTCTCCCCTCCTCTCCTCTCCTCTCCTCTCCTCTCCTCTCCTCTCCTCTCCTCTCCTCTCCTCTCCTCTCCTCTCCTCTCCTCTCCTCTCCTCTCCTCTCCTCTCCTCATGGGGATGGACTGGGGCAGCACTGGGATTTTCCAACTCTTTGCATGGAGCTGGGTGTTTCTCTGGCTGGGGAGAGACATCTTCAAACTCTACAGCTCTATAGCAGCAATTGTGCTGCTATGAAATCTTTGCTCCTGGCATTTTCTGCCTGCTCATAGGTACTCTCCAACCCTTGCAACACTCTCAATCTCTGTATTTTCCAGCTTGTACCTTTATGCTCAGGTTGCTTGGCTTCTCAGTGGAGATGAATACAGGATGGCAAGTCTCCTTCATGCCTACATGTGTGCCTTCCAGTTCACTGACAATTTCTGCTCCTTAAGCCACCCCAGCTGTTGCTTTGCAGCAAACAAAGAGATGTCCTGATTGTCTACAGCCTGCTGCTTTGCTTGTTCTCACTGGCAATGCTCCTGTGGAGGATTTTGTGAGGTAAGGGAGCTGCTACCTGTGCTAACACAGTCCTGAGAGGCAGCAGAGTCCAGAATAACTCCTAACCATTCTCACTGGCTTCATTTGTGGTGTCCCAGGCAGTCCAAATTCAGACATGGCAGAGCTCTCTTCCTCTGCTCTCCTTCCCTGCAGTCTTTGGGTGTGCAGTGGCTCTCAGGCTGCCACAGCCCTGTCCTTCTGGAGGGCTGGACCAGCTGTGTGTTCAAGTCCAGCTCTGGGCCTGGGGACTTTTGTCCCTGCTCTCTTGCAGTTTGCTTTTGTGCTGAGCATTCAGTTTGTCTCCTTGTCAAACTGCATGACTGGCTCTCAGCCCCCATCCCATCTACACCCCCTTGCATCTTCCCCTTTAAAAGCATCTGCCCTGGTCTCATCTGCCTGCTGGGTTCAGGATACCAGAGACTTTTCCAGCAGCTTTGGTTTTGCCTTTCACTGAGTTACACAAAAGCCAGTAAGAGTGTCAAGTGCTGAAGTCAGGCTGCCACTGCCTTCTGGTTGGTCTCCACAACCGCACACACAGAGAGAAGCAGTGTTTAAACTCTCTCCACACCCATGGAGCTTCTCCTTCAGAGGTTTAACTGCTCTGCTCTTCCACTCCATAGATTTTGTAAGTTCATTTCCTTCTGATCCCATGGGAAGCTCAGCAGCTACAGAGCCCAGGGCTGTGGCAGAGACCTGCTTTGGTCTGATGGCTCTGCTCTGATGCAGAGAGCCCCTTCAGCAGCCCTGGGCATTGTTTATCCAGTGTGCAGTCCTGTGTGAGGAGGGAGGCAGTGTGTGTGAGCATCTTCCACCACAAACACAGCAGGAGCAGCCTGGCAGCAGCCCAGGGCTCAGCTGTGCTGGCCTGGCAATGGGTGAGACCCCAGACTTGTTGGGAGCTGCATCCCTTGCTGATGCCCTTGCCTGGAGACAGGGACCACCAATGCAAACATCCTTACATCAGGGCCAAGCTGACTCTTCTGAAAACTCCTGGATATGCCACAACATTGTGGCCTGTCCCATCCACTCACCAGGCTCAAACCAAACACAGCATCACAGAATCCCAGGATGGTGGGGTGGGAAGGGCCCTGCAGA
>WBNH01005684.1:51507-72620 GCA_013401255.1 Urocolius indicus
TGATCATCTTGGTGTCCCTGCACTGGCCTCTCTGCAGCAGTTCCCTGTCCCTCTGGAGCTGGGGAGCCCAGAACTGGACACAGGACTCCAGATGAGGCCTCAGCAGATAGAGCAGAAGGGGAGCAGAACCTCCCTTGACCTGCTGCCCACACTCTTCTGGATGCATCTCAGAAACACCTCTGTGCCTCACGGCCACTGCCACAGAGCAGAGGGTACAGATGGCACAGCCAGACCTCACTCTGCACCTCTCAGTAGCATTGGCTGGACCCTCTCCAGGAGCATCTCTGTCCCTTGGCAGCAGCACAGACACTGGTGGGGCTGCCCTCATGAGCAGCCTTTGCTCCTAGAAACTCCCCCCACAAGGATCTGGCTGGGACTCAGTAGATTCCCAGACTAAACCCTTCCTGCCTGGAGATGAAATCACCCATCAAAAGGCACACAGTAGTGCTCCCACCACCAGCCAGACATCTGCCCTGGGCTGCAGGGGAAGGAGCTGGGAAAACAAACACATCTTCCTGCACAGTCCCCTGCTGCTGGGAGGATGCATTCCCTGAAAGCAAACCTGTCCTCTCTGCCCCAGCTGTGAGCAGGGCCAGCTCCATTCCTGGCCTATCAAATGAGCACATGTCCCTGGTCAGCAGGGACCAGACTCAGCTCCAGGCAGAGGCTTTGAGGGCCAAAGGCAGAACCTGCTTTGCCTAATTGTGAACATATTTGAAACAGGAGGTGGTCAAGGGATGGGGAGGGGAAAGAGGGAGAGAGAGGGACTCCTGGGAGATCGCTGTGAGAACAGCTGGAATATCACAGACCACAGGAACAAGATAGGAGAATGAGGGCAAAGGAGATACAAGATTCGGTCCGCTGTTATGTGGGCATCCCCTCCTGGCAAAGCCCAGGGCAAGGTAACACCTGGCTTGGCACTGCTCGCAACAGCACTGGGGTCACTGCACCCTGAGCCACTGTCACAGCAGCATCAGAGGGACCTGGGTTTCATTAGCAAAGGCTCAGCCTCAGTGTCCATCTCCAGGTCTGACTTGGCCAGGATGCTCTCTGCCAGAGTGCTGAAGAGGTGAGAGGGGGCTGAGAGCAGAGAGGCAAAGAGCAAACCCCAGAAATGGAGAGAGATAGAGCTGCTAATCTCATCCTGGCATCGCCTTCAGACCCCAGCCCTGCCCAAAGGCAGCTCCTAGCACACAGCGAGGCCCATCGTATCCCATTGATGTCTCTGCTCAAGGATGAGTTTCAGCTCCTGGAAGACAGGAGTCAGCTCCATCTTGTTGCATTACAACTTGAGAAGCTTGGACAAAGCAGCTCCAGGTTTTGCCCTGGGGGGGGATTCAAGGAAAGCTGTGATTGATCACATCTTGCATGCAGCACTTCCCCAGGCCTGACTCCCAGCCTGTACCCAGTGCTGGCCCCAAATGATGCTGAAAATGCTTTTGTCCCCCATGGTCACTGACCTGAGCATGACTGGGGTGAGGACACAGCATTTCATAGGGATTTTATCCCTTCATCCAAGACATTTGTGTGTACATATTCAGCACCCTTCCATGACAGGGAAGCACTGCTGCCATTGCACTTGTCCTTGGTCTGTAATGGCTCCAGCCAGCCCTGTGATCCAGGAGTTATGGGAGTCCCTCACTTCAGAAGTAGGGGATGGAAGGGTTTTGCCACAATTCCCAAAGGCTTTGCAGTAACTGAGTGTTTCTAAGCAGGCAGGCAGCAGCAATCCTATTGGGTTTTCAAGCCGGAGAGGAACCTGAAATCCCTGCCACTACTTCCAGATCTTTTTCTTGCTGATACTGGACTTGTTTCAGAGCTTTAGGGCTGTACCTGCAATGCACAGTGAAATGCACTAATTACCAGCCTGGAACTGGTTTGGTTTAGGATCATGAATTTATGCTGCAGGGTCCTTTCAAGTTCACTGTAACAGCCTCGATGGATCCTTATGGAGAGCCAAACCAGGTGGAAACCAGTGGAGGAGAGGAGGAGCTGGGATGCTTGGATTCAGTTCCTTGCTCTTTAGCTGTGTCACTAACCTTAGACAAGGCTTGGCAGAAGAAGGCAGGGCTGGTGGGGAAGATACCAAACGAGATGTAGGAGCCCTGCCTCCAGCTTTGTCACAGATTTCCTGGGTGAGTCCAAGTAAGATGCATGTTTCAACTTAAACCTGCAGAGTAGTGTTTCCAGGACTGGGGTGACCTCTCTCAGCAGGGATGAGCCCATTGCTCTGCCTTCCTGGCATTAGGGCAGGTAGATTTTGCCCATGGCTGTCAGAGGAGCCCTGCTGCTGCCTCCCCATGCCCAGTGCAGATGCCCTTTGCTTGAGCATCCTGTGTCCAGACATTGGAAGCAGAGCAGTGCTGAGCTGCTGGAGCTCTTCAAGGGCTACCACAAGTAGGAGACAACATGGATACATGACCACTTGGACTGAGATGTTCCCAGTGCCCAAGCAGTGGTTGTTACTGGTGAGAAGGTCTTGGTCCCCTCTGGCTGCACAGCCACAGAGGTGGATGTGCACGGGAGCTCTCCCAGTCCCAGGCTGTGTTGGAGCTACAATGTACAAGCAGATCAGGCAGCAGCCTCATCCCACATTAAACCTGCTGCAAGTCAAACCAGAAAATACAGCTGTCTGGCCAGCAACCAGTAAGGCAATGGGAAAACCAGCCAGGCTGGCTGGAAACCGGTCAGGTAGCACTGCTCCCCCTGGTTAAGCCGGGCTGGCAGCGAGGCAGCAGGCAGGCTTAGGAAACACTCAGCAAACTCCTTCTGGATGACTGTTTGCACACCCAGAAGTCACTTTTGAAGGCATTGGCTACAGGATGGTGTGTGACCTCTTAGTCCTGGGCCCCAGCACAACTGGACGCAGCTCCTGGAGACGTGGAAAGTTGAGGTGTCTCCATCTGAGAGCTGCTGCTGCTTGGGGTGATGGTCACTGAGGGGGCTCAAAGGTGGTGGAAGAGTGAGTTTGGCTGGTAGGGCTGCAGGATGATCCCCTGTATGCTGGACAAGGACTGAGGGGCACATCCAGACCCTGTGTGACAGGAGTGTGGGTGCAGATGGCATTCCTGGCAGGGCTACTCAAGCACCACTCAGCTAGAAGATCTCTTCCCATTTGGTGGATGATGACCTGGCTTCAGTTATTTGCTGCTTCAGCTCCCCTGTGGTGACTTCTGCAGTGCCAGCAGTGCCACTGGAGCCATTCAGCCTGGACCAAAGGGGTCTCAGGGGTCTGGAGAACACAGACATCTCCCTAAAAATGGAAACAAGGTGCTGTCCAGCAGATCCTCCACTGCAAAAGCCAAGGGGCACTGGATAGAGCCAGGAGGAGCCAAACATAGGTCCAGTGAAGGTGTGGTTCAGCCTGCAAGGGCTGGTGTATCAGGAGGACTTGCCAAAGATGTGATTGCAGAAGGTTTTCATGGGTTCAAGGAAACACTGAGCAAACTCTTGAGAAAGAGATCTGTTGAGATTCACTAAACCAACAAACCACATCAGGCTCAGAAAATCTTACACACCAAAAAGAAGCTGGAGGCTGGGAAAGTACCCAGGGGACAAACTGCACCTGCTTATCCTCATCTTAGTCTTCCCTGGGCTCTTTTGGCCACAGTTTGTGTTGGATTTCTCCTGAGGGCTGGGTGTCAGCCTCTCCAGCAATCAAGAAATCCTCCTCTCCTCCAAAAAGGGGTCTTCAGAAAGAGAAAATTACATGATTGTGGTGGATGACAAAGAAAGAAGTCAAGAGATCAAACCACTTAAAATGGGGTCCTGGGGTGGGGGGACCCCAATTTAATCAGTATCCACCTCCAAAGTCTCTGTCTGGAAATCTGATGAGAGAGGGATGGGAAGAGGCTGAACAGTCAGTGGCATTCCCTGCTGAGCTCTCCTCTCCTGCCTCTGCAGATGGCCAGCACCAAAGGAGTTGGGGAATATGGTTCCAGCTGTTGTTGGAAGGTGTAAATAAAAAGGTGAGAAGAGTTGTCAAAACCTCAGCAAGACGCTCTGGAGGAGCTGTACCACTGCTGGGGACAAGAGATGGGCAAACTAGACCCTGCATCTGAACCAGGCTAGCCTTCAGGAGATAGAAGTTATCCCACATCTATCAGCAACAAACACCCCTTGGACCTGCCTTCTCTCAACTGAACACACGGTGAGATCATGTAACAGGAAAATCCACCCAGCCTTCATGTGTCCTCCTGGGGAGGTGGGTGAGCAAGGATCTGAGGTCAGGTCAGCAGCAGCCTCCACTGCCAGGCTGGGGATGGATGCCACCAAATGGACAAGACTCCTTCTCTGCTGCAGAGAGCCATGAAGGGCTTGGCAAAGAGCAGGCTCCTAGCCATGGAGCAAACCACTGTGTCTTGCCCTGAGAACCTCCTGTGTCACAGCCAGGACTTGCAGGAGGGCAAAAGTGGGTCTCCAAGCACGAGCCAAGGGCCAGGGTGAGTGTTGGATGTGGACTCCTTCATGAGAGTCCATGAGAGCCCAGTAGATGCAGTGCTGGAGGCCATGGGGTAGTGCTGGGCTTGGCAGGGTGAGGGAAGGGGTTGGACTCCAGGAGCTTCAAGAGCTTTTCCAACCAAAGTGACTCTGTGATACTATAATCCCTAGTTGATTTGCTTGGTTTGCTACAGTGTGTGACTTCAGCTAATGGGGCTCACTCATATGAAAGCCTGTTTGCCCCTTTAATTTTCAGAGGGGCCACCCAAGAAACAGTTCTGTGGCCTGTCACATGTTACAGCAAACCCAAAAAAGAGCCCATCTGGACACAATCAGGCCCAAGCAGCTGCCACAGAAGTGGGATCCACTCATCATCATTCCCCAGGCAGGAGCTGCAGGGAGGGACTGGGGACAGCAAAGGTGCAGAAGGGGCAACTCCCAACCCTTGAGCTCCCAGAGCTTTCCCTGTGCTATCAGCCAGTCACAGGACAAGCAAATGCAGCCCCAAAACCAAAGCTTAATCTTTTCCTTCTTATTCAGTGGAAAATGAGGGCAAATGCCTCAGGTATCAGCAGAAGGAACTCTCCGTTTCTATTCCTCTCCCGTCTGATACCCCAGTGAGATGCAGGAGCTCAGCCTCCTCCTCCAGCTCTGACCTGTCCCTCTTATGCTGACAGCACTAAATGCTCTTCCAGATGTTTGCAGGGACCTACCAGTGAGGTATTTGCTGTCCCTGGGGTTACCAGGGGGGTGCAGGAGGTCAGTGACACAATGAGCAGCTCGTGATGCTGAGCCAGGAGACTCTCAAAGGTCCGGCGCAGGATGCACAGAGGCCCAGGGGAACTGAGCAGGGAGCTGTGTGGCTCAGGGGGATGTTTCTGCTTCAACTTGAGGGATTATTTCACTTCTTCGTGAGTGTTTTTTTTTTAATGAGAATCTTAACCCCAGAACATTTTTTTTCTGTAAAAGGAATGAAAGGAAAAACATTTGTAGACAAAACTATTTGGAATGGAGAAGCTTTTGCTTTGCTCTGGAAATTGGAGACATGGCAAAACTGGAGGGAACGTGCCTGAGGGGGCAAAGGTGGGGGGAAAGGGGGAAATAGCCTCATCTAGGTAAAAATATTCACCCCCAGGGATCTTGGCTTCAGCCCTGTGGTTATGTCCACAAAGCAGACAACTTCCAGGCCAGCAGATGTGGGCAGCTGCAGTGGAGGGGTGCTGGAGGGAAGCACAGTCCTCTCTCTGCACAGACCCAGGCTCCTGGCTGCCAGAGCTGGGAAAGCTCAAGAGCCAGTTTCAAGGTCTGCAAATGAAATCAGCCCTGTTCAGTCACCTGTGGCTTGCCTGACAAGTGCTTCACATTTTGGACTTGGCTGCAAACTGTGGTTCCTGGGAAGGTGAAGATCCCTCAAGGCTGTAAACCAAGGCAGGAGGCACTGAGCCACCAAGGCAGAGAGGGAAGAATGGCCCAGGAGGGAAAGAGAATCACTGACAGCCACAGTGGAGCTGCTGAGAAACATCTGCTGGGTGATATCCTGCTGAAGCCTGGTCAGGAGGAGGCCAAGAGTCTCAGCAGAGAACAGGAGGTTCCTGGTTCCTGGGGCAGGACACCCTGCTGATAAGCTGAAAGCCTGGGGCTGGTCAGGTCCCTGCTGTGGGGTCTCATAGCAGAAGCTGAGCATAGAGATCTCAGCTGGGAAGATGATGTCTGTGGTTCATGGAAGGCCAAGAACCAGAAGGCTGGAGGTAGCTCCTTGCTAATGGTCACAATGACACCAGGAGAGCTGAGAGGAGGCTTGAGGCATGGGGTATCCAGGACAGCCTCTTGCCAAGGTGGTCTCACTAACCATAAGCAGTCAAACTGTCACCAGTTCAGAGTGAAAATAAACAGGAGGGTCTTTGCTGTCTGGGTCTCTCATTTCCCAGCTAGTTTGTTTCTGGAAAGGGCATTTTGTTGGAAGAGGGAAGAAACCAGCCCCTCTCTGCCCTGTACCTCTGCAGGGACCCATGGCTTCTCCTGGATGACACCAGTGGTGTTGGTCAGAAGGACATTGGATTTTCACAGCCCCAGGGTGTGTGTGAGGTGGGGTCTGCTCAGATGGGAGCCAAATGCCCAGGGCTGGGTGTGCACTGGAGCCATGTCCCAGGGAAGGCTTTGGAGGCAGCAGAGGGGCTGTGCATTGTGAGAGGCACCAGCAGCATCTGACCCATTCAGTGGCATCAGCTGGGCAGAGCTCAGCCTGCAGGCGAGACCTTGGGCAGATCCTGTCCCTCCTAGACAGAGCAGCATCCCAGGCTACTCAGGGCCTCTCTGAAGGCCCTTTGGCCATCCACAGAGAGCTCACACAGAGCCTGACAGGGCTGCCCACAGGGGATGGTGGCAATGGTGAGGTGTGAGGCAGAGTGCACCAGCTCCTCCTCACACATCCCTCTGTGTGCCCAGGATGGGTTTTGTACAAGGCTGCTGGGTCAGTGCATCGAAACCTCCTCCTCCTCCTCCTCCTCTCCTGCAACCCTCCAGCACAGCCTCATGAAGGATCATCCCCAGGCAGGTGAGGGGCAGCTGCTCAGACTTGCTGAACATCGTTTATCTCCAGCAGCTCCCTCAAAGGCGAAGCGATGCCGGGGCTGATAGGAAACCGCTGAGCGAGCAGGGGCAGGGCACGGGCAGGGAACCAGGGAACGCTGTGCAGTGACTCAGCCCTGGGCTCCATCCCACTGCTTTTACACCCTGAGTGCAGGGCAGTCACTCCTGATTTGGGGTAAGGGCAGGAATGGGCTGCGCAGCCGTGTCCTGGGGAGGAGATGCAGTGTGGCTGCTGTGCCAGTGGGACAGCCATCCCCACCACCCCTGCTCACAGCCCATGGGCACCGAGCTAGCAAGGAGCTACCTGCCTGCAGCAGGATCAGAGCTGAACCACACTGGAAAACACACACATGGGTATTTGCCTTCAAGGGCTTTTCAGGTTTCTACCCTTTACCCCTTATTACCAGGAAACACAACTTCCTCAGGCAGCACAGGCCAGGTTTCCAGCTGATGCAGAGCAGCCTCTGGACCTGTGCTGCTTCACACCCTTCATCATGTGGTCCCTAGACTCCTGTTTGTCATGGGCTAAAGAGCTCTGTACCACAGCTCTGCAGCTTCCAAATAGTTCAGGGACTGCTTCAGTGCTGGGAAGGAAAGAGCTGATGGCTGGGGGTCATGCAGAGCCAATCCTCCTGCCAAGGAGCTCACAGAAAGCACAGAGCTGGGAGGAGAGCCCATATCCATGGACAAGGGGTTGGATGGCTGGGTAGGGAGCTGGAGGATGCTTGGATGTGTTTCAGGTCTGCATCCCATGTTCAGGTCTGGTTGCCTGTGAGAGGAGAGGTCTCTGATTAAAGCCAGTCTTTTCAATGCTACCTTGGCCTGGGATGTCAGATGGGTTTGGATAGAAGCAGAGCTGGAAGTCTCGAGGCTGCTTTGGCAGGAGGAGCAAACATGTATATTACACACCCAAAAACTGGCTTGAAGCTGGAGTTCTGGGTGAGCTCCGATGTCAGCAGTTTGCAGTGAATGATATCACAGAGTGATTGCTATAAACCTAAACCCAAATGTAACAAAGGCAGGAAACGGGGCCGTGGGGTTACTGCTCAGGGAATTGCAGGCACGTCAGGAATGCAGAGCTCAGGCACCAAACACCTGTAGTGAAACCAGGGAGGAGAGAAATGAAACACATCTTTAACAGTGGTTCCATCTAACCCAGCCACAGTGGGTGTCTCATTCCTCTCTATCACTGTGGAGCAGAGAAAGCACCTCCAGCAAAGCAGAGATGAGGAGGGGGGATGTGTGTGACCATGAATGAGCAAACACAACTGCACACAGCTCCCATGCATGGCTTTGTGTGCTTCAGCCTGCCTCAACACACTCGTCCTGCTGCACAGAATCACACCATGATGGGGATGGGAAGGGACCTCTAGGAATCATCCAACCCTGCTAAAGCAGGTTCACCTGGCTCGGGTCACACAGGAATGCATCCAGGTGGGTTTTGGTTCACCTTAAGCAGGAGTGAGGATGGTTTAGATAACCAGAGACAATGGGGACTAAAAATAAGAGAGGAAAAGGCATTTTTGTGCCTGTGAAAGGAAGGCTGGAAACATGAACAAGGTGTCTGAGATGGCAAAGAGCCGAGATGGGTGCTGTGGGCCATGGGCTGGGGTGGCAGTGGGAGGATCGTTCAACTGGGATGTGGCTAGCTGCACCCCTGCCCTTTGCCATGCACTTCTCTTTCAGGGGTGCTGCCCTGCCTGGGGACAAGTCTTTCTGCTGCAGAGACACACTTGGTCACAGAAGCCTTGGCAAAGTGGGGATCAGCCCAAGAAAAGCCAGTGGGAACTGAGGCCAAGTAGCCCATGCTGGGGAGACTGGAGAAGCTGCCAGCCATGGGCTCTGAGCTGATGGGTGTGGGGGGCTTTGAGCCAGGCTCGTGTCCAGCCTCCAAGGGCGCAGGGTAAGCAAATGCAACGTGCTGAGGTGAGTACTTGGGAAAGTGGCCCTGTGGCCCTGCTGCTGGACTGCTGCTGAGCTGTTACTGGGGTTTACCAGCACAAATCTGTACCCCAAGAGGTGATGGCAGCAGAAAATGGCTCAGTTCAGACTGAAGATGACACCAGCCCTCTCATCAGCCCTCCTGGGACAGCAGCTCTTCACCACCGGGGCTGGCAGCACTGGCAAAGGACCTTCCCTGCACAGAACCATCTTGGTTGGAAAAGACCTTTAGGATCATCAAGCCCCAGCCTTCCCCTCACCCTGCCCAGCCCAGCACTGACCCACAGCCCTCAGCCCCACGGCTTTGGGATCCCTCCAGGGCTGGGCACTGCCCCAGCTCCCTGGGCAGCCTGGCACAGGGGCTGACACCCCTCTCAGGGAAACAGTTCTGCCTCAGCTCCAATCTCAACCTCCCCTGGGGCAACTTGGGCCCGTTTCCTCTTGTCCTGTTACTTGGGACCAGAGACCAACTCCCAGCTCCCTGCAGCCTCCTGTCAAGGAGCGTCAGAGAGGGCTTCTGGCTGCCCTCAGCCTCCTCTTCTCCAGCCTCAACACCCCCATTCATTCCCTCAGCCCCTCCCCAGCACCCTTGTGCTCCAGCCCCTTCCCCAGCTCTGTGCCCGGCTCTGGTCACACTCCCTCAGTGTCTTTCTTGCAGTCACCCACTGTGTGCATCCAGTGGATCACCCCACAAAGCTTTCAGATCAGAGCTTGCTCCCTGGATGTACCCATGTTAACCCCTCTGGTGCTGGTGCACCCTCCTGGCTCAGCAAGTGGGTGGGCACAGAAGGGTTAAATCAGCAGAGCCCCAGTTAATCAGATTGGAATCCAGTTTAATTGCAGGTTGCCTGTGACCCTTGATGCCTGATCTTACAAAGTGATGGAAAATGACAAATATTTATCCCAGCTCTAGCAAAACCCTTTATCTTCCCACACTGTCATCAGGCTTTTCCAGCCTGGCTTTGGGGAGGGAAGAGTGTAAGCAGATACTATATAAGGGTAAAAGCTGGTTTGGGCAGCTGTTAGCTTTTGCATTCACAGCATTCCTGGGAGGAGAGGCTGGGGGAGGAGGTGTGAGACTCTGAGGTACCTCATGGGCACTCAGGTGCTGCTGAAGGGTCTTCACTGCCCAGTGCCTGGGAGCAGGAGGTGCCCAGTCCAGGGAGCATGGCAGAGCACATGAGGCTGTGATGGCGCACAAAACCAGGGGGAGTGTGTGCTCCTCTGCATAGGGGGATATGTGTGAACTCTCTGTTAGGTGTGGGATAACCTCTGGTTACCCCTGAGCTAAGGAAAGTTCTTCTGTCACGCAGAGATGTGGAGAGGTGCACTCCATGGCCCTCACTCCCCCACACCCCCCTGCACCAGGCAGGCTGGGAGCACAGGGGAGGCAGAGAAAAATGCCTTGGGAAGGCACAGGCAGGGGAAGGCAGGACAGGCAAGCAACTGCAGCAGCCACACCAGTGTGCAAGGCTTCAGGTACAGTTCACAGTGACCATAGTGGCCATGGGCTCTAATGTAGGGCTGAGCTCTCACCAAAGCAACCAGGCTTTCTCTCAGAGGAGCTGTAGTGCTGGGGAGTCTGTTCCCACAGCCACAGGGTGCCCTGGGGTCCATGGGGCTTCTGCAGGCCCCGTTTCCCACAGCCCCATAATGGCCAGCGCATCCCAGTCTGTGGCGCTGAGCTCTGACTGTGAGGCAGGCTGACAAGTGAGAACTGCTGCTGTTGCCCAGATCTCCTAAAAATCAACACGGTTTCTTCCCAGCTGCCCAAAACTCAGGTGGCTGAGGGGGCCATGCCCTGCCCCTTCCTTGCTGGGACACAGATGAGTGCAGGATGAGCCACTGTACGACAGAACAAGGTGCTCCCAGGGCAGCAAGTCAGGCTTGGCTACACCAATCCCATGCATGCAGCCCAGCAGAGGAGTCCCCACATGGGCTTAGCTCACGGGGCTGCTGCAAATATCCTTTTCTTTCAGCACTTTTAGCTGCCTCCTTTGGAAAACCTGGGCTGGGAAGATGGAGATCTAAAATCCTCTTGCACCGAACAGGAGCAGCCCAGCCACAAGCAGCTTGTGGCTACACAAAGTTTTCCAGAAAAGGGTTGTTTCCCCACTCAAAATGATACCAAAATACACAGGAGGATTTGAAATGTCTCTCCCCCACACCAGTTGCCTTCAAGTGAGCACATTTTTAGATATTAGAAACTAAATTGCATTAGGAATTAGGAAATCAACTGCCTTGTGCCTGCTGCCCTTCCAGCAGTCCTTTGGCTGTGAGAGAGCTCGTCAGTCTCTGGCTGTTGATGGATCACACCTTGCTACTGTGGGCTGCAACCTTACCCTGCGTGGGTTTGTCTCCCAGACATCCTGCAATCTCTGAAGCTGCCTTTTCTTTCCTCCTCAGAGCTGGGGGTTTGGGCAGCTGCCAGCGGCCTCTTTAAACGTTACCAGAAGGGCTGGCAGGGATTCAGCCCTAACTCATTACAGGTCCTGACTACGTTCAGCTGGGGGTGAGGGCTGGCCTCTTTTGGGACCCTGACAGAAGATTTAAATTGAAATGGGAGGAGGGAGTGGAAAGAGCCCTATGGAAAGAACACATTCTTGATGAGGACGTGGATATGAAAGCGGCCCTTGGCTGCACCTCCCTTTGCAAACCGATGGCCCCGTCCCCTGCAGCACAGGCTGCTGCCATTGAAAACAGCTCTGCTCATTCCCAGCTGTGCTGCTGACATGGGGGTCCCATGCATGCTCAAGCTGAGAGTGATGGAGGCTCTCCACATCCTCACATAGTGGCTGCTCTGCTCTGCTCAGCGTAGCTCCATCCCCCTGCTAACACCAAGCCAAGGCTGTCCTCTGGGTGCAGCACTGACTCCTCATTTCCCTGCTGCAGGGCTTGAAATTAAGGGATTTCCTTCGACTTGAAGCTCTGCTCATCTCTTCTGTGCTGTTGCATCTCCTCCAGGGTTCTTTCCACCATGCAGAACCAGCATTGCTTGGCACTATTTATACACAGTTTCTACATAAGCATTCCCTTTCTACATTGAAAAACCCCTCGACTCTCTGCCCTGGGGGCACAGCAACACCTGCAGAGCTTTTCCAGGTAGAAAACAAGAGCAAGAAACAAAAATAAAAGGGGTATTTTATTCTTCCTAGAATGAGGTTTAGTTTGTCTCCAGTGCTGGGAGCTGCTGGTGGCTGAATAATTAACAGCACACACACAAAACTGCAGCTAAGACATAATAATGGCAAAAATCTGAGCTCCTGAGACATTAATTCCAGCCTCCTCAAACCCTGGGGTGTAAATGCATGTGGAGGGAGGAAGGAAGGAAGTCTCCATTAAATATTCCACACCAAGAAGCTTTAGCAGAGGTAGGAGAGGTTAGAGCAGCTCTGTCTCCTCATTGCCTGAAATTCATTTGTTGGACAGGTTCATTCAATTGATGCAACAGGGCTCCATGGACTCTCCTGAGCCAGGGTGTGGGTGAAATTCCACTGCTCCTCTGCTGCTGGGTGAACATCTGCACCAGGAGCTGCCCTTGGTGAACTGAACCCAACAAGGTTCATCCTTTAGCAAAGTGCAAACCTTCCCATGGTGCCCTACAGCAAAGTCAAAGAAGACCAAGGTGAACATCCAGGATAATTAATAGCCTGTTTGTTTGTTTTACAAACAACCTTTTCAGATGCTCAGACCAATCTCATCCATCTTAACCAGATGAGAGGAGGCAGGAGTCCAATTAAAAACAATCATTGAATCATTTGCAAATCACCTTTATCTTCATCCCAAAGCTCTACCAAGCATCATCCCTCTGCTGCTCAGCCCTCCTCTGTGCCTGGGAGCTCAGAGCAATTCTCGAGGACTATGTGTTGATCCCTGGTTTCTCCATGCCAGGGAGAAACCTGATGTGAGCTGCACCCATGCCAAGGTGGGAAATGGGAATGCTGTGTGGGAGCAGGGTGATGAGCATGGGAATGGGATGATGCTCACAGAGATGATCATGCATTGAATCACAGCCATGAGCATGGGAATGGGGAGATGATCACAGCACAGGGAGATGACCATGGGAATGGGGAGGTGACCAGAGGAACATGGAAATGACCATGGGGACAGGGTTCTGCTCTTGAGAGTGGTGACCATGTTGGAAGCATCCTGACTACCGTGATGCTCTGCCCTTCCAGTCCCTCACGTGATGCTGTAGGAATGGTATTCTTACACTTCTGGGAGACATTTCTGTGGTACTCGAGAGCTTCAAGCTCTGTGCTGTGGTTGTCTCCCACTCTTCTCATGCAGTACCCACATCTTCCACCTACAGAGCTCAAAACAACATTATTCACAGGGTGTGAACAAGCAATGGAGGCATTTTAACAGTTATCCCATGACTGAGTTGTCACTGCTGGCTCTGGTAAGGGTCTTCAGTGCTCTGTTCCAGCCCTTGGCCAATGCTTTGCCCATGGTGTGTTGGGGGAACTGGAGCTTCCCCCATCCAGCCCAGGCACACTGCTGAGGAGACCTTCATCACATCACCACTCTGCCTCATCAGTGCCTGTGGCTTGGGGACAAGGTACACTAGCACAGCACAGTGTCTGGAGGGGACTAGATGCTGCTGGTGAGATCCCAGCACTCAGGTCAGCAGCAGTGCTAGGAAAGGATGAGCACCCTGATCTTAATGGGGATGTGCAAGCTCATTTTCCCTTTGGTATCAAGCACAGGCTGGTGCCTATCTGAGGATGGAGCAGGGCTTTGTGGTGCTCATGTGCCCACATGGACTGTGCCAGGGGTTAACTGCTCCTCACCCTGCTCACCCTCACTCGCCTCAGGGACTTCATTTAGCTGGTACTGAGCAGAGATTGATCCCCCAGCTCCCCTCCCCAGGCCAGAGAAGGGGTTGGCACAGGAGGTGGAAACTCAATGACCAGCTGATAGCTGAGTATTGGCTTGCTAATTAAACCAGCAGGGTTCAGTCAATCATTAAATTGGATTGAATTAAATTGAATTAGATGATGGCTGTGGGTTGACATCCCAGGGCAAGCCTGGCTGCCAGGGCTGTGATGGGAACTCCCTGCAGTGTACCCCAGCTGGAAGAGCTGGAAGGCTGCAATAGGGACGTGACTGGAGGATCACTGACTGCTTCCCCTTACAGGAACATCCCCCAGGAACCATTTATCTCCCAGCCTGTATGTGCTGGGCTCAGCTGCTGGGATTCCAGGGGAGTGGGTTTCTCCAGCTGGCCTTTAACCAGTGTCAGGAAGCTGGTGTCTGCAAGGCCTGACCCTCTTGCTTTCAGTCAGAGATAAATGGCCATGGAGGAGGCTTGTAAAGACCACTTAACTCCTTTGACTGGAATAGGATAAAACAAACTGCAGGTGATGATTTATAACGAGAGGAGACCTCCCTCCTCCCTTTCAGGCATACTCTCCTGTCCATTGCATAAAGGCAAACTGGACCAGGACAGAGGTCTTTTGTGCCTGTGAGATGAAGAAGCAAAGCATGAATGGAAAGGATAAGCTGCAGCAGCAGATGTATCCCAGAGCCACTGGGTCTGTCACAGTCTCTGCTGGACATTGCAGGGTGAGAGTGGCTGTGACATGCTCCTCTGCCCCAGTCTCTGAGCCAGGGAGTGAGTGGGACATGCCCCAGGGAGGCAGCAGGTTCTCCTGTTCCACAGCAGAAGCTGCATTTTGCACCTTGGGAGAAGCAACACATTTGCACATTTGTGGCAAAGAATCTCCAGGTAAAATCCCTAAGGTCAGTCTTACAGGACAGTACAGCCTTCCACACCCCCCTGAGCAGTGGCTGAGAACTGGCCATGCTGCTGGAGCTGCTGAGAGGAATGAAAACCTCCAGAGAAGGAGATTCCACACCCTCTCTGGGCAGCCTGTGCCAGGGCTCTGTCACCTTTACAGGAAAAAAAGCTTTTCCTATGTTTAAGAGGAACATTTTGTTCCAGTTTTTGTCCATCACCACTTGTCCTGTCACTGGAGACAACAGAAAATAAGTGCCACCCCATTCTCTTTACATCCACTTTTTAAGTGTTAATGAGTTTCCCTCTCAGTTGCTTCTTCTCCACGCTGAACAGCCCCAGGTCCTGCAGCCTCTCCTCATTAGAAAGATATTCCAGTCCACTGGGCATCTTGGTGGCCCTAAGTTACTCATTCCAAGCCTGGAGAGGAGCTGCAGTGCCAGGCTGCTCGTGAGCAGGCGGCAGCTATAAAAAGCCCTGCAATTGCCTTCCAAGATGGTGATTCAATACCAAAAGGCAAAAGTAATATTAAAGCTGCCTGCTGTGCCAACTCCTGACTGTCTGCAGCAATAAAAATGCTGTAAATCAGCCCCAATTAAAGACTGCCCAGAGTCTAACAGGAGGCTCCAACTGAAGCTGGGAAAATCCCTGCTATGCTGAAATCGCTGGAGCACTCCCTGCGTGCTGCTGCCTGCCTCTGGAGATGGTCAGAGGGTGCAGTGCTCCAACCAGACCCTGCAAACACACCTTCATGAAGGATGAGATGGTTTTATCAGTTGGGAGAGCTGGCAGTAGCTGTGCCTCGTGTGCAAACACGAAGCAAGTCTTGGAAATGCTTCTCTGTGGTTTTCTAAGCAGACACAAGCTCTCGGGGTCAAGTCCGAAGAGACTGAAGTTGCTTCTAGCCCTGGAGACTGCTGGCAGCTTGGTGGGGTCTGTGGTGTTGCTTGGGCATGCCCATGCCTTCCTCAGGTGGACTGATGAGCTCACACCTTCTCACAAGGCAGCGAGATGTCTCAAATGCATTATTTGCCTTTAAAATGGGCCCCAGGCTCCCAATGCACGCCAGCAGCTGTCAGATCTCTGCTTTTGGTGGATGGTTTCTCTCCTGTGGCCTGTTGGCTTAGTTTTTTGGCCCTTTTCTCCTGTAGTGGGCCCTGAAGAGGTTTTCTCCTCCATGGTATATTAAGATGTTTGAAGAATGGGCAGGCAGGTGCACAGAGACAGGGTGCACAAGGATAGGCTTGTTTTGAGTGTGGATCCCACCCTGTTCCAGCAGCATGGCCTGAGGCTGAGGGACACCTGAGGCAGCCCCGATCCAAGTGTCCCCTCAGTTCTCAGCATCCCACCCACCCTGGCATGGCCCTGAGATGTTCCCCAGCCCTGCATGAACCAGCCAGTTCTGCCGTGCCTTCGCTCTTTGCCCAATGAGCACAGCCAGGGTTTCCACCAAGGGCACTGGATGTGCCCTGACAGGAGCATCTCACCACTGTTTCTTCTTTACTGATCCTTTAATTAGAGAGAAAATTGATGATTTTAGTTAAAACTCTGCCAGAGATGAGCATCTGATCTCAGATGGAGGTTCTGGCCCAAGAGGAAGGATTTGCTCCCTTCAGCCCAGCCAAGGGCACTGTGAGGTGGTAACAAACATGCCCCGAGCAGCTGCTCCCTGCCCACTCCCCAGACAGGGTGAGAGCTTGGCTCTCCCATCCCAGGGCTTTGATGCAGTGACTTCTTTCAGGGGCAGCCCCTCAATTTCTGCCCACAGAATCCCAGAATCTTAAGGGCTGGAAGAGACCTCGATAGCTCATCCAGTGCAACCCCCCTGCCAGAGCAGCAGCACCTAGAGCAGGGCACACAGGGACTCATCCAGCTGGGTTGGGATGTCTCCAGAGAAGGAGCCTCCACAGCCCATCTGGGCAGCCCCTGCCAGTGCTCCTTCACTTCAGCAGGGAACAAATTCTTCCCTGTATTTCTTTGGAACCTCTTCTGTTCCAGCCTATACCCTTTGCCCCTTGTTCAGTCATTGGCCATCACTGAAAAGAGCCTGACAGCACATGGCCAGCCTAAACTCTGGCCCATGCAGGGAACTCACGTTCCTTGCCATTGTGTTCATATTTGTATACAACAAATCTGAAAACAAAACCTCTGCTGGGTTTGCCCAGCTATAAATTAGGTGTTTAGTTCAAGTTAGAAAGCATTCCATGAGACCTGTCAGCAAGGGCAGAGGGAGAGGGGAAGGAAAGCAAGGGGATAAAGAGGGTTTGCAGCCAGGGTGGGCAAGGTGGAGGCTGTACCAGTACTGATGGACCAGTCCTGCCTGTGGGAAATGGGGATGGGTTATGAGAGAGGCAGCTACAAATAAAGGCCATGTCCAAAATGTGAGAAGGGGAATCCTTCCCAGCAGGGGAGGTATGTGTGATGTGCTCATCCTGCTGCCATCTGAGCACCTAATCTTGCAGTTGTACTGAATCCTGGACAAGGCAGAGATCCCCAGGCAGCTGTGCTCTTTGCAAGTGTCTCCGCAGGAAACCTCCACTGTTTTCTTATTTAAGTCAGCAAAATCTTACGGCTGCTAAACTAGCTGATGTTCAGAGGTCCCTTCCAGCTTGAACCACCCTCTGATCCTACAATTCCTTTTATTTTTCTCCTGGCCTTTCTAACAATGAAATCCTTTCCCCTTAAAAACAATACTGGGAGTGAGAAGTGCTTCTGCAATGGGAACTGGTGTAACTGGGATGAGAATGTGGCCCATTGAATTGCAATCTCCCAGCTAGCTAGAAGTCAAAGGGCAGCTCCCCAGCCCTGCCACACGTGGTTTTCCCAGGGACACTTTCTGATCCCGGGGTGTGGGGAGTGAGGCTAGGGAGGCCAGATCTCCCAGACACATTCCTGCTTCCAGGGGAAAAGAGAGGTTTCAGATTTCTGGCTGTTTTTAAGCAGAGACTTGTGAGTGAGCCCTCCTTTTCCTTGAGGGAAGAGAAAAGCATGCCAAACCCCTGCAGAGAGGGTGGAAGGCACAGCTGTGAAAATCCTGCTCTAGCTTCCCAGCCTTTGCTCCTTCCCAGGGTGATGAATGGAGGAAAGGGGAAGGAAGAAAGAAGGAAGAGAGAAAGCAAGACCAAGTCCCATGTGTGTGTCCAAGTCTCACACTCTCCTGGTGTGACTGATCTGAGAAGGATCTCAGCCCGGCTCCGCTTCAGCCCTTCACGTTTGAAGACGCTTGAGATGTTCCATGGAGTGTCTTGGCTTCCAGCACAACCTGTTAGAAAACAGCCACGTGGTTGTCAGAGCCTTGCTCAGAGGGAATGCAAATCTTTCCCCCTGCTGCTCAGATCTTGACTCATTTGCTGCAGAGGTTATTTTTGCTGATCTGACATCAGGTTCGCAGCAGCCCGTCCAACCAACTCTTGTGCAATCTCCTTTCATGAGTAAGAAGCAGACTTTCCATTCCTGATTTAGCTTACTTTTTAAAACTATCCAGGACTAAAATACATGATGGGTGAGACAATGAAGCTCATGTTTGGTGCTGATCCCTGCACAGTGTCCTGGAGAACACCTCCTGTTGCAGAACGTTTCCAATTGACGTATGAGGTAGAACGAACGGAGCGGTCCTGGAGGACTGCATGCTTCAAGAAATAAGTGTAACCTCATCTTACTGTCATTCATTACACCTCAGGAGGCTTTGAAACTCAAGCATTAAGCATGAGGCTCAAGTTTCTAATTCCTTGCAAGCATCTCCCATGGAAATGTTTACTATAAAGTAACTTGATTGTGGGCTTTTCCTTTATTCCCACCCTGCCCTGTGTTTCGATCCCACGTAACAAAGCAGCCAGGTTTTACACCAGCAATTCTGCTTTCTCCTCACACCTTCCTTCCAAAGGTGGCAAAGCACATTGCACAGCAAACCTGATCTCATCTCTGGCATGGCAAAGGGGGATAAGGAAGGCTCTTCCCTTCGCAGGGTGAGCGAGGGCAGGGAAGGCACCACGGCTGCCCAAAGCCACAGCAAGTCAGGGTTTGAACTGGGAACAGGATCTGCAAGGATTTTATTCATGTGTCCCCTCGTCACCAAGCACAGACCATGTCTGTGCACATGCAGCTCCTGCATTTAAATATTTGATTCTAAACCCTGGCAGGGTATTGTACAGTACCTCAAGTTAGGGAGTAACTGACCCAGAAAGATGCTGGGATGTGCTGCTTTGCAGAGTCATGGGGCTCCTGGGGGAGGCCAGACATGGGGTCTTGGAGATGTGCCCAAAAGCTGCAATGGTCAGAAGGCAAAGCAGGGAGGGCACCAGGCTCTGCAGGGAGTGAGGGTGTCAAACGATCAGAGAACAAGGGTTGTTTGGCTCATTTGTAGATGCTGGTAGGGACATGTGACAGGACAAACAGCTGTTGGATGTCGGTTGTGTGTTTTCCCTTTGCAGAGGGTTTGTTCTGCCCAGCAACGTCCCAGGCAGGCTGGGGATGGAGGTGCACATCACCCAGCATGGGAATCAGCTTTCCCACATATGCCATCAGTAGTAAGACTCTTAAATTAGGAAGGAATGGAACATTTTTTTGCCTAAATTCTCCAGATTATTTTTAAATCTCAAGCAGTGCTTTAAGCTGAAGCAGTTCTTATTTACCTGCTCAGGTTCCAGCTCTTTAAGCACGTAGCAGCAACACTATTATTAAGGTTTTGTTTAAAGGCAGGGAAACAATTTTAGGATTAGGGACCTGCTGAGTTTTTCTTTCAAATAAAAATCCTTGATGAAAATTGTTTCTTTCTGCTCTTTCCAGCCCCTGACCTTTCCAGTCTCCTGAGGAAGATAGAAATACTGTCTTTCCCTCAATGGGTTAAAGATATTGAGCGTATTTGGGCAATTCCTTCCTCACACGAGCCTGGATAAACATAATTGTGTGACAAAACCAATAACTCAATGCTACAACCTTGACGTGCTCCACATGGCGACTCCGGGATCCTCAGAGATTCTCCATGGAAAGAGTTTTCAGTAAGAAACTAAGCTCTGCAAACAGCTCAGCTCTAGAATCCCAGCTTCTGTGTGATGTTTCTGGTTTTCTTTTAAGAGAAGCTGTGTCCCTAATAGTGGAAGTTTTGTGACTGAAACAGCGTGGCACGGAGGCACTGACCTGGAGGGTGAGCGTGTGGAGGTGTGTGGGTGCTGCAGCATCCCCAGGCCTCAGCTTCCCTGAGGGTGACCATAAACCAGTGTGTGATGCTGCTCCTTGAGCACGTGGTTTTTCCAAAGGGAGCAAAATACTCATCAGGCTGCTCTAGCACAAAGCCCTGGAGCTGCAGAGGAGCTGCTGTGAACATTACCTGAGTATTTCATGGGGACTTGGTACAATGTAAATGCTGGGGGCTGTGGCATGCTGGATGTCTGTATTTAAGCAACCCAAAGTCCACGTGGTGCTGGTCTTGCTCTGCTTGCCTCTGGCTGCTCCTCACACAGCTCAGCCATCCTGGTCCCGGGAGTGGCAGTCCTTGCAAAGCAAAAACAGCTGGGGAGTAACCAGTTCAGCCTTCCTGCTTTCATCTACCTGCCTTTGCGAGTCAACACCCTTCTTTTTTCTGTGAAACAGGATGTACGAGACCTCCCACTACAATGGTAATTAACAGGGAGACTTTCATATAAATCCAAGTGCCAGGAGTTGCACAGGAACTGATTTGTGTGCAGAGATGACTGAAAGACTCCCAGCTTCATGCCAGGAGCCTGGTTCCCCACCGTTTGCCTTACTGCCTCCCTTTTTTAATAGAGCAACCCATCCAAAAAGTGTTAAGCTGTATTGAATGGTAGGTGCTGCTTTGGAATGTTTCCATTCATGTGGGTAATTCATAGAAAGTTCTGCCTCCTAAGCACGGGGGCGGGGGGGAAACAGGAGACATCCTCACTGCTGTCCCAAGGAGCTGCCTCATACCCACAGCCCTTCCTGGGATCCCCCGCTTCGGCTTTGCCCTGCTCCAAGCTCGATGCTCTTTCTTGCCACTTCTCTCTCTGCTCCTCACCCTGCTCGTGGTCTTCTTCAGAGGGATCTGTCACAAATTCCTCACAAATAGCTCTAATTCCTGAGCCACTCACATTTGCATTCTCTCTGGGCGGAGAAACAAACCCAGGCAATGGGAACCCTTGATGCTCTGAGCGACCTGCTCACATGCAGGGCTGGAGCCAGGGCGGTGAGAGGTTGTGCCCTTTCCTCGGAGGCTGAACGTGATCATGGGTGATCCCTCAAAAGTTTTCTGAGACAGGGAGCAAGCACATTTTGCAAGAAAAAGCCCCACGATGGGAAGGCCATCGTGGTGTTGAAGCTCTCTACCCTGAAATCCCAGGCAGCGGCCACAATGAAGTGCACGGGACAAACCTCCTGTTCGACCCAAAACTCAGGGTGGGGTGTGGGG